>JAMWET010002620.1:152500-321769 GCA_024036415.1 Prochilodus magdalenae
TCATCTGTTCATTCCTTTATCCATGCACCGACATTGTTCTTCATCTGTTCATTTATTTATCCATGCACCGACATTGTTCTTCATCTGTTCATTCCTTTATCCATGCACCAACATTGTTCTTCACCTGTTCATTTCTTTATCCATGCACCAACATTGTTCTTCACCTGTTCATTTGTTTATCCATGCACCAACATTGTTCTTCATCTGTTCATTCCTTTATCCATGCACCAACATTGTTCTTCACCTGTTCATTTGTTTATCCATACACCAACATTGTTCTTCATCTGTTCATTCCTTTATCCATGCACCAACATTGTTCTTCATCTGTTCATTCCTTTATCCATGCACCAACATTGTTCTTCATCTGTTCATTCCTTTATCCATGCACCAACATTGTTCATCTGTTCATTCCTTTATCCATGCCCCAACATTGTTCATCTGTTCATTCCTTTATCCATGCACCAACATTGTTCATCTGTTCATTCCTTTATCCATGCACCAACATTGTTCTTCATCTGTTCATTCCTTTATCTATGCACCAACATTGTTCATCTGTTCATTCCTTTATCCATGCACCAACATTGTTCTTCACCTATTCATTCCTTTATCCAAACACCAACATTGTTCCTCACCTATTCATTCCTTTATCCATGCACCAACATTGTTCTTCACCTATTCATTCCTTTATCCAAACACCAACATTGTTCCTCACCTATTCATTCCTTTATCCATGCACCAACATTGTTCTTCACCTATTCATTCCTTTATCCAAACACCAACATTGTTCTTCACCTGTTCATTCCTTTATCCATACACCAACACTGTTCTTCATCTGTTCATTCGTTTATCCATGCACCAACATTGTTCTAATCTGTTCATTCCTTTATCCATGTACAAACATTGTTCTTCTTCTGTTCATTCCTTTATCCATGCACCAACACTGTTCCTTCATCCCTTCATTCCTTTATCCATGCACCAACATTGTTCTTCATCTGTTCATTCCTTTATCCATGCACCAACATTGTTCTTCATCTGTTCATTCCTTTATCCATGCACCAACATTGTTCTTCATCTGTTCATTCCTTTATCCATGCCCCAACATTGTTCTTCATCTGTTCATTCCTTTATCCATACACCAACATTGTTCTTCATCTGTTCATTCCTTTATCCAAACACCAACATTGTTCTTCATCTGTTCATTCCTTTATCCATACACCAACATTGTTCTTCATCTGTTCATTCCTTTATCCACGCACCAACATTGTTCTTCACCTGTTCATTCCTTTATCCACGCACCAACATTGTTCTTCATCTGTTCATTCCTTTATCCACGCACCAACATTGTTCTTCATCTGTTCATTCCTTTATCCACGCACCAACATTGTTCTTCATCTGTTCATTCCTTTATCCATGCACCAACATTGTTCTTCATCTGTTCATTCCTTTATCCATACACCAACATTGTTCTTCATCTGTTCATTCCTTTATCCATGCACCAACATTGTTCTTCATCTGTTCATTCCTTTATCCATGCACCAACATTGTTCTTCATCTGTTCATTCCTTTATGCATGCACCAACATTGTTCTTCATCTGTTCATTTCCTTTATCCATGCACCAACATTGTTCTTCACCCGTTCATAATTCCTTTATCCATACACCACATTGTTCCATTCATCTGTTCATATCCTTTATCCATACACCAACATTGTTCTTCAATCTGTTCATTACTGATTATCCATGCACCAACATTGTTCTTCATCTGTTCATTCCTTTATCCATACACCAACATTGTTCTTCAACTGTTCATTCCTTTATCCATGCACCAACATTGTTCTTTCATTCTGTTCATTCCTTTATCCATGCACCAACATTGTTCCTTTCTTGTTCATCTGTTCATTCCTTTATCCATACACCAACATTGTTCTTCATCTGTTCATTCCTTTATCCATGCACCAACATTGTTCTTCATCTGTTCATTCCTTTATCCATACACCAACATTGTTCTTCACCTGTTCATTCATTTATCCATGCACCAACATTGTTCTTCATCTGTTCATTCCTTTATCCATGCACCAACATTGTTCTTCATCTGTTCATTTATTTATCCATGCACCGACATTGTTCTTCATCTGTTCATTCCTTTATCCATGCACCAACATTGTTCTTCACCTGTTCATTTCTTTATCCATGCACCAACATTGTTCTTCACCTGTTCATTTGTTTATCCATGCACCAACATTGTTCTTCATCTGTTCATTCCTTTATCCATGCACCAACATTGTTCTTCACCTGTTCATTTGTTTATCCATACACCAACATTGTTCTTCATCTGTTCATTCCTTTATCCATGCACCAACATTGTTCTTCATCTGTTCATTCCTTTATCCATGCACCAACATTGTTCTTCATCTGTTCATTCCTTTATCCATGCACCAACATTGTTCTTCATCTGTTCATTCCTTTATCCATGCACCAACATATGTCTGTATCTATCTGTATTCTATGTCTGTTCTTTGATTTACATGTCGCTTTGTTTGTCCATCCGTCTGCAAGGCCGTTCTTTTGTGTGTTGCGCATCTGTTTGTTTGTTCACTCATGAAAAGTGTTTGATGTCACATGAAAGCTTTCCTAAGAAAGACAGCTGATGGATGAACATTCCAGATTGGTGTTCTTTGGCAGGTCAGTCCAGTCCATTGTGTTTTCTTTGCTCATCAATGCATTCACAAACTGTAAATGTCACAAAAAAATAAATAAAAGAGTCGCGTTTGTTGGAAGTTGCATGTACCAAATTTTGATAAATGAAAGTGATTTTGGAATTTGCAACCCAATTTACAAAACTAAAGTGTTTCCAAAAAAGCTGGAATGCTGTGCAAAAAATTTTAATTGATGTGCAAGTCATTTAAACATTATCGAAAATAGTACAAAGACAAAATATTAAAATTCAAAGAATTTGTGTTGTTTCATTGAAACTATAAACCAGTTTTTAACTAATTGCCAGCAGCATGTTTTTTAAAAAAGTTGGGACAGGTTCATATTCACCACTATGTTGTATCAACTATTCTTTAAACAAAACTCTAACAGTAAGCTTTTGTCTTACTCCCTTGCATCTCTCTGCCTGTATCTCTGGCTCTCTGGTTCCCGACCCCGGCCTGCCTATCGGGTTATCCTCACAGCCTTGTCCCCTCTGTAATGTTTGCCTGGTCCATGGTGTTGTGCTTTATTACAATCTGTCTAATAGAGCTGAATTAACTTTTAGCGTGGACTTCTGTTAGCATGGACCTCTTTTAGCTTGGAAATCCTTTAGCTTGGACCTCCTTTAGCTTGGACTTCTAGCGCCAATCTAAGTTTGTCAATCCTGACAGTATACAGAAGGTTTTGTTACCACTATTTCTAAGGTATTAATTAACAATTATGTATTCCTTAATTAATTACCAAATTAATCACCCAGTTAGTTTGCAAGACTAAGTTTCGTGTTGGACCTGAACTAAGTGAAATCCCAATATGCAGTTGGGATGGAAGCTCATGGAACTCAAGTTGTGGTTTCATGAAATGGATCTTAAACAACAGAGGGCGTATAAAACACAAATACTGTACACACCAACCTGGAGGGCACAGATTCCCCACTATCTGTGTACATCCCTGGTGGTTTATATTAGGGAGTTACATTTTCAGGCGGGTTCAAGTTGTTCAGCCCTGATTTGCTCTTAATTGGTCAGTTAATGAGAGCCATGGATTGGGTAGAGCTTATGGAGATTAGTGGATTTAATGCCAGTAGTATGAATTGACACTTGAGGCAGATTAAATACCAAAATATCAGATCCATTCTAAGCAGGTGTACAGTGCAAAATGCAGGCATAGCTTGATCAACTGTTATGATTTTATACCTTTCATATTATATTTATCATATTTTATACACCTTTTAAATAAGAAGCCTGAAGTGGCAAGACTTTAGAAAACCCAACTCTATTTGAACACAGTGTTTAGCAAGCTGTTATCACTCTATGCTAAATTAGCTACTAGCTCTATCAGCTTATAATACGCAATACATGCTGCAAGTATCTCAAAGCAATATGCTGACGTATGATTGCAGAAATATAGATTTTGTACACGCAGTATCCTCTTTGTGAATCTGGAAAGTTCAATGTTTTGCATAAGAATAAAGTCACAAGAACTGCAGCCCTTTTTCACATGGTATGATTGCAGGCTTGTAAGATGCAACAAGAAGCTGCTAATGTAGCAAAATCATACAGCAAATAAAAAAACTCTGAAATGAAGTCTGAAATGATATCATGGTAACAATGATCAAAGCAATATAAACATTATAGTCAATAATGTCCAAACTAGTGCACTGACTATGTAATTACATGGTTATTGGGCACATAATAGCCCTGTTGAGGTTTTGGTGCTTGTACAAAACACTCGCCCTCCTCCATTTGGGGTCTTATTTATGTAACTCATGGGCTGAAAATGAGTCCCACTCCAGCCATGTCTCTAGTTATAAACAGTGGAAATGCACAGTGCTGAAAGAGGAACCTTCTGCTTCTAAACCAAGTCCTTGTGATGATGCGGTGGCCACAGCTTAGTAAGATGTAACGGGAAGGAGTGTCGTGCCCACACTTTGCGTAAATTTATTTATGTTTCAGCAGAGGTTTGGGGAAACACTGTAGTGTAATTAAATTTGACACACATGTACACATTTGTATTATAAACCTCCATTTACAGAAACAATATCTAATCATATTCTCAGCAACAACAATATACAATTGTCTTACAGCAAGAAGGGCCTGGGTTCGATTCCCTGCCTGGGGCGACTGTGGTCCTTTCTGTGTGGAGTATGCATGTCCTGGGTTTGCGTGGGCTTCCACCCAAAGTCTAAAGACATGCAGCCAGGTGATTTGGACGATTTATTATGGTGTCCATGCTACCCCCACACTAGAAGGGATGTCACTGGTGGGGCAATAAACGTGCTTCTTAATTATACAGCAAGTATATACAGGGAAATCAGCTTCTTAATAAATATGTTTTGACTTATTTGAAACAGAACACAGGTAAGAAGGGACAGGTGGATTTGTACCTTACCACCATCAGCTTCATTCTTATTCCCACTCACTCTCGCTCCTGAATTTGTTAACAGATAAGCGCAAGAGGTGCCAAATCTTCACCGCGACCTAATCGATGCTAAAGTGGACGGAGGCGTTTTACTGCTAAGCGAAACTTGATCTCCCTTCCAGCTGGGCCAAGTCTCTGGAGACCCAACTACATTAGCATGCTAGCGTGCCAAACTAAGCTTCTAATCAGGCTAATTTTAATGTGGAATGGGGTGAAGAACCAGGAGGGAGATGGCTTAGAGGGAAGGTCTCCATGTTAAGGATGTGTTCTTTTCTCTCACTTGCCCTTTCCCCTTCCTCCCGGCTTCCAACACTTCTTACACCAGTCAGTTTTATTTCAAGTGAGGTCCTGCTTCTCATCACGGAGTCTTCTGCTGCCAGCGGCATTGAACATTGTGATATGTGTGCATTTGTGGACACGGCTGGGAAGGACCAGGGATCTCCATCGAGGCATATCAAGAGTGGCTGATGAAAGGAATGGCAATTCAGAGGTTGTTGGCCATGGAGGCGATAAATAATTGCTTTCTGTCTCTGCTGGAGGACCGTGAGTCAATGCCAAACGGCCACGCAATCTTTTGTACGTGCCTGCAAGTTTTCATGTCGTTGCTAGTCTCCGTTCGCTTACAGTCTGGCCGCGTTTGAAGTCAAGTGCACCCGACTGTTTTGTGGATGCTAAATCCTATCATTTCACAAATGATCGGCCTCACAGTGCATAACCTCTATTGGGATTGTTTCGTCTTTCATCCGAGCTAAACAAACATCGACACTGACCCTTGTTGTGTGCTTGCACACGCACTTCTCCGTGTCCTCAAAGAGTGCGCACACTATACGGCTGCCAAGGCTACGACTGCAGTTATTGCTCATTTACCACATAAGTCTTGAAGCCTGAATGACTTGCTGCTCTCGCTTGATGGTTTGAAATTGGGTATACGGCCGAATACTGTGACTCAGACCGTTTCCAAACAACGTAATTGTAATCACCAAGCCTCGAGTGAACCGCCAGCCTTTTCTGCAGGGCAGAGCATTGTTGGAAGACAAGCACACATACACTGACTGGCCACATCAGCAAGTACACCTCCTTGTATCCACTCCACGTACCATATAGGTGCACTTTACCTGTCCTTCACCCTGTTCCTCCATGGTTAGGACCCCAACAGGACCATACTAGAGCAGGTGGGTGGTGGACCATTCTCAGCACTGCATTGACAGGGACATGGTGGGGGCGTGTTAACGTGTGTTGTGCTGTATGAGTGGACCAGATACAGCAGTGCTGCTGGAGTTGACAGAGTCATACAGCTGTTTTATGTGGTAGTAACTTCAGGCTCCTGCAGATGGTGCTGCACAAGGATGAAGGGGCTATAAATACCTGTGGGGTGTGAGTGACGGGAGCCATAAATTGAGAAGAGGTGCTACTGTGCAGTGAAGTGTGTGGAAAGCAGCTCCAAAGCAGATGTTAATGATTGGCTAACAGGAGTGACAGTGTTTGGGTGCGACCAAAGACCATAGTGTGAAGGAAGTAGCTGAATTTGCAAGTGTATTGAAGCATACAGTCATACGGGTCTACCAGCAGTGGCTAAAATCCCAGTCTACAGGGAATTCTCGGAATTGTGCCAGAGAAGGCATCCAGCAAATCCGGCCCAACTGCCAATGCTTTGATGCTTGAGTGTCTGAACATGATGTGGTCTACATCGACGAAGCTGGTGAAACATTCTAAATTCATTAATACATTGGCGACTGTGCACATGGTGTTTATTTAAACCTGGCGTTAGTGTTCGCTAAATCTTTTTTCTACTAACCTTCTGAAATCTCCTCAGCCATCAGCAAAAAACGCTGCTTTGATTGAAGCCTACTTTTGAAAACTTGCTGTTTTTTGAACTGAGGCTGAAAGAACAAGGTAGCAATTTGGAGTCCAAATTTCCAGCCCTCCTCAAAGCCTACAAGGCCCACGCACGGCAGCCACAGAGCCGCTGCAATACATGAGGATCCATTAATTGTCCCCATGCAGTGAGCCATGAATAAACCAAGCCACTCTTTCCTGCAATCAAGGCTTGAAAGTATCAGCCACTCTTCAGCACCCCTGAGGCGAGGGGAAAAGGCCTCAGGAGATGGAGGTGAGGGCCAGAATGTGAGTAAACTCATTTAGCATGCCTTAGCAACCATGGCTGCAAAAAGAAGGCAACAAAAAAAAGAACAGCAGCAGAAAAAAAAACAGCAAAGAAAACAATAAAAAATGTAATGAATAATTAGTAGAATGTTACTGAGACTCTGAAACACAAATCTAATTGGTTTAGTGCCATCAAACACTCATCATGGAGAAACACATAGCTGCACCCAGAAGGAATCATTCAACAGGAACGAAACTTGGTGGGTAGGTTGGGCATTGTGAGACATGTGTATGATTCAAGTTTAATGCCCGGCCACACACGCAATGTAAGTCTGCTTCAAAAAAAAGAGTTTAAGCAAAGGAGTTGCATTGCGTAGCTCAGGGAAGCAGAATGGTGTTATTGATGTATTGCATGCCATACTGGGCAAGCAGATACTACCATAGCATGCGGGTTGGCATCGGCAGATAGAAGAAGGAATGCACCAGCGACATGAAGGATCTAGGAGACCTACACGAACCTAGGAGAAAGAGAGCTGACAAATACAAGTGTCCTAACAGCCACAGCTGCAGACATTCAGCGAGCAGTGATGTCCTCAATGAGTTATCCTGGTGGTGCCAGCACCATTCCCTTATGAAACGATAATATATGGCAATGTATTGGAAAATATAGTGCAATATATTAAATAATATAATGTCATATATGGGAAACAAGTACATATATTTATATTGTGATAAATATATTACAATATATTGTATAATACATAAAGAATTGCCGCTTTTCATATATTGTATGTATGGTAGTATAATATATATGTACTTATATATTGTAATATATTTCATTTTTGATATATATATATATATACACATATATATATCATATATATACACAATATATACATATATTGCCACATGTATGTATAAAATATTCTCACATATATAAAACTATATATATATATATATATATATATATATATATATATATATATATATATATATATTATCATATATATATATATATATATATATATATATATATATATATATATATATATATATATAAAGACACACACACATATATACACATATATATACACACACACACACACACACACACACACACACATATATGCAAACACGTAAGAGAAATACATATGATAACTATTACATACAAAAATGAAATATATTACAATATATAAGTAAATATATATTATACTACCATACATACAATATATGAAAAGCGGCAAGTCTGTATGTATTATACAATATATTGTAATATATTTATCATTATATAAATATATGCAAAATATATTGCACTTGTTTCCCATATATGACATTGTATTATTTAATATATTGCACTATATTTTCCAATACATTGCCATATATTATCGTTTCATAAGGGTTGGCAGACGGCTGCACGATGCAGGACTACATGCACACAGATGTTTATAACGACTGTCCTCAGCATCACGTCAACGTCACCAGACTGTAATGGTGTCGTGCCAGAGTGTCATGGAGTCACTCAGAACGGGAGCGGGTCATCTTCAGTGATGAGTTCAGCATTTGTGTTGGTGTAGACGACCAAGGAATCCATATGCTGGGCACCATGGTCAGCACCAATGATGATAAGCAGATTGTTGGCACTCCACCTCCACCTGGCACTGCACCATCTGCGGGAACTGTGTGAGGACATTCAAGCTGCATAGGATGGATTATCACAGGACACCATTAGGAACCACTACAGCTCCATGCCAAGACGTCTGGCGGCCCGATGCCATACTGGGAGACAGACTTCTGTATGTGTAGCTCAATAAATATTGATCACATCAGTCTGAGTGTATCATCATTGATTGTTCCTGGTGACCTTTATCTTCCTTCCCAACAGCACTGCAGTCCCACACCTCCTTCTGGCTATACTTTTGATGATGAGTGTATATTATAACGAGATACTTTCTCAGGGAAGAGTAGATCTTATCCCCTATAAACTCCTCCACCATGTTGAGTCAGATGGAAGGTGAGGCTGTGTGATTTTTTCAGGTCTGGGCAGTTTGCCTGGGGCATCAGCCTACTCTCTCAGTGCTAACAGTGCGGTGAGGACTATCATACTAAACTTGCACGCTGAACTTTGGAAACTTGAAGTTAAAAGATGTTTTAACGTCGACACTCTGCCTGCTTGCTTACAAGATCCAACTAGCGGAGGGCATTGCTTGTTGTTCAGAATCTCCTCTAGCAATTAATCATGGAATTAAAGTTTATACTTACCATACACTAATAAGTCCCCAGACATCCTTTAATCAGATGAATGTAGCCCAGCTGCAGTCACTTTCTTTTCTGACATGCTGTACCAAGGACCTCAGCCTGTACAGGCTATTAATCACAGACTACATAGCAGCTCATACTTTGCCGGCTGTAGAACAATGGTTCATTATGATTTCCCTGCGTGTTCCTCCCAATTCAAGATGACAAAACTGAATAATGGTCTCTCAGTCTAAAGCTGACCGAGCAAGTAGAAAGGACAGGCTTAAAATTCCCATATTCAGTATTACGTTACCTTCTCATACAAGACTTCACACAAGCGACAATCAGCCATCTGTATAAATCTTTCCATGCTGTGTTTGATTCCATCAACAGATAGATAGATAGATAGATAGATAGATAGGCGGACAGACGGACAGATAGACAGACGGATAGATAGACAGACGGACAGACAGACAGACAGACAGATAGATAGACAGACAGACAGACAGACAGACAGACAGACAGACAGACAGACAGACAGACAGACAGACAGACAGACAGACAGACAGACAGACAGACAGACAGATGAATAGATAGACAGATAGATAGACAGATAGATGGACAGATAGATAGATAGAAACAGCCATACACATAAGCAAACAGCCAGTCAGACAGATAGATGGACAGGCAGGTGGGCTGGACGGATGCATGGCCGGATGGACGGACAGGAAAAAGGTTGTCAGAAAAACAAACAGCCATACTGACAATGGATTGATGGACAGATGAACGGACGGATGGCTAAATGGCTGGATGGATGGATACAGAGACAGACAGACACACAAAAGGGCACACAGAGAGACAGACAGACAGATTGATTAACAACTAGACATGTGGGCAGATGAATGGATGGACAGATAAACAAAGACGCAAAGACAGACAGAGACAGATGTTTGGATTGGATGGATGGATGGATGGATGGACGGACAGACAGATGGATAAAGAAGAAGAATCAGAACTGAAACAAAACTACATGCGCTGACCGTAAAATATTTGATCCTGCTCTTACAGAGACAGATACAACCACAACCCTGTAAAGCGAACGGCTAGCAGTCCCCAAGCCTCCTCTGATTGTCATGCAGGCTCTCTCGTTCCTCCTGAAGCCCAGGGGAGTCCAAGTCTCTGCAAACCAAAACTGGGCCATTTCATGCCCTCATGGTCTGTCACCCTCCGTCATGGTCTGGAATCAATAGCTAGAATGCTGACTTACAGCCCCTACAGCACAGACTGTGTCACACGGCCTTTGTCTTCAGAGACTTCGTTCAGGTCATGCACTACACACCTCTGTCAGCTCTGCTGCTGAAGCCACCTTATCATCACCACTCACAAAGACCAAGATTCTTAGAATCATTATGTACTGGGGGTTTCGTATTTCAGACACAATGCTCACAGACTGTCTGAAGTCCATGCTGAAATCACCACAGCAGTCAAAATCTCCACTCTCAGTAAGAATTTAACCTGCTCCAGGGAAAAAAACAATTCTTCATCAAGCTCAGTGCTATTAGCCAATCAACTCTTCACCAATAAGCCTTTCCTAGAGAAGTATAGGCTTCGCCGCTGGGCAGCCCAGTCAGTTACCACATATTGGTTTGATAAGTTAATAACCGGTGTTGGAAAGTGTAATTAGAGGATTATAATAAACCCCTAAAATATTCATCAAATTATAAAATACATAAATAATTCGCCATAGTTACAGTAGTAATGAGCAGCCAGGTACATTTACACTGATGGCGTTTAGATGACGCTTCTATCCAGAGCAACTTACAAGGTCAATCGTATTACATGTAGGCCAATGTGTTGTTAGGAGTCTTACCCAGGACTCTTATTGGTGCAGCACAGCAAAGTCCCCAGACCAGGTAGCTCTGGCTACCAGGTAGCTCACTGGCAGGTAGTGGTGGTCTTTGTTGTGCCACATCAATCACTGCAATTAACAGCTAATTACAGTGGATAAGTGTAATATGAGTGTATACCATATACATATCGTCGCTGTCCAATGAAAAACATGCATCTCCATTTTTGTCCATTTTGACTTTTATGCATCATTTGAAAACAGCAGCTCCTATTTACACTTTGTGAGATTTCCATGATGAATGGACCACTTGAAATGGCCCAAAAGTTCTTGGTAAAACGTCTGGTTCCATTGACTTACATTAAAATTGAATGAGGTTTTTGGCCTCTCCTGTAAAGTTGCCATTTTGGAGATACTTGTTTTTCTTTGGACAGCGACGATATGTAATACAGGTTTCCATAAATTCAGTTTCCTAAAATAAAGAATACATAACCATGTTGATTTCTTTATAATATGGACAAATAATCAACACACGACCCCGACCCCCCACGAACCACCCCCCAGCCCCGCTTTAATGATTAGTAAATACATTTGGCTAATATTATGTACTAGGTTGTACTGAGTCAGTGCACAGGCTCAGATAACACTTCTTTGTTGAAATGCCGTTACCTGTTAGTGTTAGGAAGCGCTGTTCGGCGGTATTACCCTCTGGTGTAGGAATGATGGTGGTTGACTTATTATAAATGTGTGTCTTGTCCAGTTGTTCTAGTTGGCGAGTGTCCAGGTCTGACACGTTTATTGTCCCTCGTAGGTTCTTCTAAAAAAAAAAAAACAGATGTCTGGGTTTTGTTTGTCTTGGACTAGACACAATAGCAGAACAGCATGTATTTCTTTTTTTCCTCATTGTTTTTTTTTTGTCTTTGATTTTTTTGGGGGTTTTTACCCCCCAGTTTTGCTCAATAGGGTGGTTATGGACTATGCCTCACTGTTGGCCCCAGTTTAATAAACCCTACACACTGTTGTACCCTGTCCTTAATATTCTTTGGCCTGATCCTCACTTCTTTTTTTGTGGAAGTTCCTGCTTTAGGCAGTCCTGTCACACTCCACAAACCAAAACCCCCACAACAACTCATTAACACACACAAGCTGCCCAAATCAATCACCATCAGGCTCCATCAGCCACAGCCTTCTGATTAGATGTTCATTTGATTACCAGATCACATGAACTGAGATCAAATACAATATACACAAAGCCGCAAATATACAAAGTCTTCACATATGCATTACGGGTGGACAAGTGGTCTTTAATGCAAATGGACACGCTGGTGTGGATGACGCTTATTAATATGCCCTGCTCCTCTCGACGTTCTGTTGGAAACCGAGTAGTGGGAATACTGATTGAGTATGTCTCTGTGTGTACTTTATTAAATGGATTTTCAGCTGTGCTAAGCTTTTCACAGTTTCAAAGAAGAACCTTTTACAAAATATCTAATATGATAATATCCGACTGAAAGACTCACTGTGACACCAGCTTCACAAATTTTTGTCAGCCAAGAGCAATCTCTGTAAAACGTGTACTGTTTAAAGCAGGTAGACATTACAAGGCTGCATAATACCTTGAACCTCCTCCTTTGGGGGTCGCTTAAAAAAAATAAATAAATAAAAACACAATTTACTCAAAGTTGTCTATATAACACATTTATAAATTCATAAATTCATCACTTTATACATAAATATACTTAAGTATATAAACCAACATTTATATAATATATATAAATGTATATTTATTTATATAATATATATTCTTTTACATGACATTAATATGGAGTAGCAAGTTTTTGTTTTTAAAATAAAAGTCTTCATTATTATTATTTTTTGGGCTGTCCAGGTGATATAAATATAACATGGTTTCAAATGACGAAATTGCTGCTACTAAAGCTGGTATCAACACTGCTAACACTAACAAGGCCTGGCAATAAGTCTTAGCATAAAGCGTCTTCTTACAAAACAAACAAAAAAAGAACATCAGATCAACTGAAGAACACTACCAGATCAATCAAACAGGAAGCAACACCAGATTCATCAGAGAACACTACAAGATCAACCAGAGATAAACAGTAGATCAGGCAACCCATACCGGCAGATCGACCAAGGAACACCACCAGATCAGCCAGAGCTGAACTTTAGATCTGAATAACATCACCAGATCATTCAGACAACAACAACAGATTAACAAAGGTACATTATAGATCAATCAGGGAATAACACCAGAGAAAACCAGTAGATCAACCAAAGAACACTCCCAAATCAATCATAGATAGATCAACCAACCTATTCTGCCAGATTAACCATGAAACAAGACCAGCTCAACCAGAATAGAACATCAGATTGTGGTGATGTGGTTGGTGCAATGAGGCTGCCACAAGGAATTCGGAGAGACGGTCCAGTAAACTCCAGAATTTATTTGATATTGCAGGCGTGATTAACACAACAGGTTTCAAAAAGAATAGGACAAGAACATAAAACATAAAAAGGATACTAGGTTCCTGTCGATCTAGAACGATAACTTCCACTGAGTGTGCACCTAGCTGCACTTTAGCCCAACTGTCCACCATCTTCCCTCATGCCCCTTTCATGCCCCATAAGCCCCTCCCACTACATGGAGCATGCCATCAATGGGGTTACCTGAAAGAGCATGGGACAGCATGTCAGCTCTTCAGCTCGTAGAATAATCATCATGTACATTACCAGACTCTACGCAAAGACTCTACGCAAAGGTAGCTTTATAAAAAATAAAAAAAAAAACTTCATCAGATCAGGCAGAGAAGAACATCAGATCAATCAGAGAACAAAAACTGATTAACTAACATACGTGGCAGGTCAACCAACGTGGCAAGACCAAAAACCAGAGAAGAAGATCAGATTAAATGAAGGACATCACTAGAGGAGGCAGGGAGGAACTACAGAGGAACAACAGAGGAACCAGAGAACACAGTTCATTCAAAGAATAATAATAGATCATCCAACCCACTTTGGCAAATCAGCCAGAGAACATTACCAGACCGAAGAATAACAGAAGATAAACCATTTACTTTGGTAGATCATCCAGGGAACAATACCAGATCAACCAGAGAACAACACTAGATTAGACCAGTAGATCAGTCAGATGACACCACAGAACACTACCAGGGAGCATCATTAGATCAACTGAAGAGCAACACCGAGCAACCAGAGAGCTTCCCCATGAAGTCTCCCAAGATCAACCATGGCGTCATAAGCGGATTCATTTCAATATCAAATATGTACCACTGTGGTTTCATCCAATTTCCACCCTTTATTTATCAAAGGGAAAGAGCGCAGGGCGAGGAGGAACTCAAGCTAACAGAGAGAAATGATAAAATGTCACTCTTCCTGCGTTCTCACTTCTGTCAGAGTCACTACGGAGACGCTCAGAAGACGATTTGGGATGCAATTTGTTCCCCAAACTTTCACACACCCTCCTCCAACCCCCAACAAAAGAGAAGAGCTCCGCACACAAAGAGTAAATTAATCACACTGGGACTACGGCAATGGCGCTTCATTATCCACTTTCTTTTCTTCTCCCTTCCTTTCCCTTCTTTTCCGCTCCACACCTTTCTTTACTCTTATTAGAATGTGTCAGCCTGCGCAGAATGTCAGTGGATATTGAGTGGATTTGAAATGCCAGAAGAGGATGAGACTGAAAAGGAAAATGAAGAGAGAGATAGATCAGACAATGTGAGGATGAAAGAGAGAAATGGGGGAGAGAGAGAGAGAGAGAGAGAGAGGGCTCGCTAGGCCATATTTCTCATGCACAGCCTCAGAGCTCATCTCTCAGGATTTGCTCTTTATTGTAAGGGGAGGTAAAGGTAAAAGGTTCCACTTTGGGCTGAACTGCCCAGAGAGTTGTGTAATCATTCAAATCTCTCCAAAATGAGTGGTCTCAACGGACCGCCGCGCACACTCCGCAATGCCAACAACAGAACTTTGTTTATACCTGTGCTGAATGAAATCAAGATCTGTCCTTGGCCACCTCCAAAAGTGGCTCAGTGATCCGATCATAAACCCAGCATCTGGGGTGTGATGATGGGCCCAAGTATTTCTGAGGTCAAGTGTGTTGCACAGAAAACCCTTAGTATATTACCTAGGGGTTTGTGTGGTTGGTGTAGCTGAGCGGATGGCACCACTACACGCCAGGGAGCCAACACCACATGAGGGAGACTGGGGTTAAAATCCTGGTCTGGTGACTATGCTGTGCTACATTAATAAGAGTCCTTGGGCAAGACTCCTAACACTACACTGGCCCACCTGTAATATGATTAACCTTGCAAGTCGCTCTGGATAAGAGCGTCAGCTAAATACCATAAATGTAAATGTTCTGTACAATGGAAAACTCTATTCATACTGGTGTAGTGGAATAAAGACGGTTTTTGCACCCAGAAGGAATCAACCGACAGGAATGAAACTTGGTGGGTAGGTTTGACATTGTGAGACATGTAAATGATTCATGCTTGGCCTGTGACATAAGCAAGCACAGATATTATTGCTGTACCTGGGTGACCCAAAAGCCACTACTGTGGAGAGTCCTCCACGAGTCATCCTGCACCTAACGCCACTTCCATGCCAAACTTCTGTCATCACTTACACCTTCGAAAACCTTGATTCTTTGGTGCGCATTGATGAATGTGGGTGACTGAACTGAATTGAATCTGCAGGTGTATGGAAGCGTACAGTCATACGGGTCTACCAGCATTGGCTAAAATCCCAGTCTACAGGGAATTCTCCTCAGAACTGTGCCAGGGATGGCATCCACCAAATTTGGGCAAATTGGTGCAAGAGTGTCTGAATACTGATGTGGCCTACCACCAGAAACTTGTCCAGTCCATGCCACATCCATTCACAGCTGTTGTTGTTGCTGGTGGAGGTGTTACACACTATTAGATATGTTTCAGTCACATGGGGTTTATTTTTTGTCCAGTGAATTTACATCACTTTAAGTCCACTCAGAATGTACTACAGCACTACAAACTCTTTGTCCCAGGTGGTCCCAAAGATATCCAAGAGGATTCAAATCTGGGGATGTTGTGGGCCAGTCTAGACGTATGAATGCTCCTGAAATGTTTACTATGGCAACCAACTCCTTTTAGCCAATCATTAACATCTGCTTTGGAGCCATTTTCCACACATGGAACCAGACATTCCCTGCACTGTAGCACCTCTTCCCAATCTATGAATCTACCTTTACTGTAACTTACACCCTCAAAACACTCAAAGAATATCCAATGCCAGGTGCCTTTACTCTTTTTCTCAAATCACACTTCTCGGCTGCATTTAAATTCAAAATGTCCAACCAAATTTACATAGTGGTAAACTGAAACCGCCCACAACTACGTTAATTTAGAAAATTTAAAGAGTTAATTTTAATAACAACTTGACTCAATTAAACTAGGCTGAATAAATGATTAGACATTCGTTCATTAACATGCCTTTAATTCTGAGAACACCTGGTTTCTATAGAGTGTATTTACCCACCACAGTCGCCATACACACCATGAGATACAAAGGCATTGCTTTCCATGTTGGTGGAAACCCATCCTGGAATCAGGTGAAGCCAATTTTGTGGCTGATTTTGATTACAAATCAAGTCGTGGCCAAGTCGCGTGACACAATCAGAGAACCCGTGATCATCTAGGCAGCCCTCATAACACTCATGTCAGAATTATAAACACCTTTCCCTGCAGTTTAACACGTCCGACATCATGTTCCTTGATGCTGACCAATAGGAGGACAGAGCACTCTCTGGTGCACATATGTAGACATGGAGAACAGAGAGAGATGATGATGATGATGATGATGATGATGATGATGATATTGCAGCTGCCTGGTGGAACAATTAACCACAGAGCAACTTCAGGGTCCTGCAGATGGTGCTGCAGGAAGATGATGGAGCTATGCGGTGTGAGTAAAATTAATAGTTTGAGTTTGGGGCAGCCGACGGGCTGGAAGTTAAAAAAGTTACCGGTTTGATTCAACTCCATTCAGAAAGGGTGGTACAGTGTAGTGAACGTCTGTGGAAAATGGGTCCATAGGAGAAGTTAATGC
Organism: Prochilodus magdalenae; assembly: GCA_024036415.1. NCBI lineage: Eukaryota > Metazoa > Chordata > Actinopteri > Characiformes > Prochilodontidae > Prochilodus > Prochilodus magdalenae. The sequence continues at coordinate 169,916 of JAMWET010002620.1, forward strand.
ACACGCACAAACACACACAAGCACACGCACACACGAGCACACGCACACAAACACATGCGCACAAACACACACAAGCAGACGCACACACGAGCACACGCACACAAACACATGCGCACAAACACACACAAGCAGACGCGCACAAGCACATACGCGCACGCACAAACGCGCGAACACACACACACACACACACGCGCACACACACACACGCGCGCACACACACACACACACATGCGCACACACACACGCGCGCGCACACACACGCGCGCACACACACACACGCGCGCACACACACACACGCGCGTGCACACACACACACACATGCGCGCACACACACACACATGCGCGCGCACACACACATGCGCGCACACACACACACACGCGCACACACACACATACACACATGCGCGCACACACACACATACACACATGCGCGCACACACACACACACACATACACGCGCGCACCCACACACACATGCGCGCACACACACACACATGCGCGCACACACACACACACATACATACACACATGCGAGCACCCACACACACATGCGCGCACACACACACACACTCTTGACATTTTATGTAAATTTTACTGGAAAGGAAGGTTAATATTTTTCTCTGATTAAATGCCACACATCCCTTATGCCCGGGTCTTCATCCCTTAGTTTTTTTATTTCCTGATTCAGCCAATTTCGGCTCACCAGACATCAGCACGTATATATCCCAGCACTGGAATTCACCCTGGCCTAAATAAGCACACAGTGGAAGTCTCCCAGCTTACTTACTCTTGTCTAATATTCGCACATTCTGCATGCACCAGCACAGATCAGCATCACAGGGAAGATGAAAATAAATGAAAACATTCAACTCTCCTGCTCAGGCCATGTACCGCAGAGACTCCATCCGTCATTATCTGCGCCTAACTCCCAGCTGCTTATCAGTGCCAGTCCCTCACACCTACCTATTGTCTGGAATATTAAAGATGCCACTGTTGCTTGTGAGGCATCAACAATGAGAGATCAGTTTATCAACCTGGATAGAGTCCTGCAGTGCTCGTTTCATATTATAAATTTCATATCGTACATTTAACTATTTGGTTGGACTATCAGAAGGAATCAAGCGACAGGAATGAAACTTAGTGGGTAGGTTTGACATTGGGAGTTTTAATGCATAACCATGCATGTGGCGTAAGCAAGGTATCACTGTACCTGACTGATCCAACAGCTACGACTGCAGACTAATCTGGGCAATGTGTCATCCTATTAGTGCCAGCTGCATTGACTGACGGCTGCACAACTCAGATCTACATGCACACAGACAGTTAAGATGGCGGCCTTTGAAACCATGTCAACATCAACAATTAGCAGCAGCTCATCTTCAGTGACGAGTCCCGCTTTTGTCTTGGTAGAGACGACCAATGAATCCATATGTGGAGGCACTGTGGTCAGCACCAAGATGAACGGTTTGTTGTCACACATCCAGAAGGCCTGGTGTCACTCCACCTCCACCCCTACCGCACCATCTGCAGGAACTGTGTGAGGATATTCAAGCTGCATGGGATGGATTATCACAGGACACCATTAGGAACCTCTACAACCTTATGCCGAGACATCTGACATGTTGCATTAGCCAACATGGCGGCCTAACACCATATGGAGAGGCACTACTTCTGAATGCGTAGTTCAATAAATAGTACCCATATCATATTTCACCACCCATGATAAAGTGTCTTTAAGTGAAGATACACCTACCTTCTATCTACACTCAAAGTCATTTCATCATGGATGGTGGGGGGCTTTGTGTAATGTCGATGGAACATTCTGCCACTGCCAGCAGCAATGTGAAGTTGACCACAGGAGTAAGCAGAACATTCCATCACGAGTCTAGTTTTCCTATCGTTCTGTATGGACTGCAGCAGTGGAACAAACCAGATGTAGATTTATTCATTAACAGAGTGCTGAATGCGCATAGACGCCATGGTCACCAACTCCAGTTAACATATGCATTGAAAACAGTTTTGCACAAAGGCAGATACAGCAGTGATGCAATTACCATGTGCATTTTACATGGTGTCATGAGACCATGGAACCGTCTTTTGGTTGGGTTGTTATTGTAACACAGTCACTAAACCAATACCAGAAACCCAGCACTGTGGAAATAACCCAACAAATATTCCAACTGACTCAACATGGCACTTAAAAACACCCTAGCAGGCTTCATCATGTAGGAAGTACTCTTTTGGAATTTACATTTACGGCATTTAGCTGACGGTCTTATCCAGAGCGACAAGGTTAATTGTTTACAGGTGGGCCAGTGTAGTGTTAGGAGTCTTGCCCAAGGACTCTTATTGGTGTAGCACAGTGTAGTCACCCACAATGGGATTTGAACCCCAGTCTCCCACATGGTGGGAGGTGGCTAACTGGTGGGTAGCGGTGTTATCCGCTGAGCTACACCAACCACAATTTAGCATCTGTATTGTTTACTTTTGGATTTACCGGTTTAACTCTAAAACCCTGGGGCCAAAATATGCAATCTAGACTGTTATTATCAAAATAAGCCCAAACGTACATTGCCAATAGAGCAAGCCCATGCCCCACTGAAAACACATAGACATAGTAGCTGGAGAAACAGCTCTGTGCAGTCTTGCAGACACAAACAACATAATTACTGGCATGGAACCATCAGTATCAGTAGTCACAGAGAGTTCTACATGATAACACATTAACACTTGCTGTGTCAGTGTCCACTAAATGTACTGAAATGGGCTCTCTCCATCTCTCTGGCCCGAGGCCAGGTGTTTGATTTTGGAGGATGTTAATATCCGAGTAAGCCCTGAGACACTCTTTGATGCTGGTGCATTTGCTAAATGTTTCATGAGCGTCTAAATTCCCTCGTCCTCTTTCATAACGCGCTGTATATTCTTCACTGAGGCTTAACCCCCCCAAAAAAGCTGTTTGAACTGTTACATTATAAGAATAACTGTTCAGCTGTCTGCAGAGCATGAAACAGCCATGAGTTTGTTCATTCTCGCAGACGCGCCCGGAATGTGTAAGCGAGCCTCAAATTGGGAAAAACAGACTAAAAAGGAATGCAGAAAAAACTACGTACAGAGCATTCAAGCAATCCTCTTCCCTGAAGCCGAAACCAGCAATCAGAACCAAGACCTTTAATGCTCCACACGCAGTCGTCAGTGTTTTAGGAGTACACTCGTCACCTCTTTCCAGTTTGATCAGTTTTGCCAAAGCATACTAGTGTCTCTCAGTACGGTCACAGGGCGCCGTTGCCAGACATCTCGGCATGGAGTTGTAGAGGTTCCTAATGGTGTCCTGTGATAATCCATCCCATGCAGCTTGAATATTCACCAGACCTTCTGGACGTGTGACACGTGACAATAAACCATTAATCTTGGTGCTGACCACGGTGCCTCCACACACGGATTCGTTGGTCATCTCCACAGAGACAAAAACAGAACTCGTAACTGAAGATGACCCCCTGCCATTCTGAGACACTCCAAGACTGGCACGACACCATTGCAGTCTGTGTGGTGCAGCCGTCTGCCCATGGTGCTGGCCCTAACAGGATGAGTCATGGAGGACATCACTGCTCGCTGAACATCTGCAATCTATACATCTACATACATACATACATACATACATACATACATACATACATACAATATATAAATATATATATATATATATATATATATATATATATATATATATATATATATATATATATATATATATATATATACACACAATATATATACACAATATATATATATATATATATATATATATATATATATATATATATATATATATATATATATATATATATATATATATATATATATATATATATATATATATATATATATATATATATATATATATATATATATATATATATATATATATGTATATATGTATGTATGTGTGTGTGTGTGTGTGTGTGTGTGTGTGTGTGTGTGTGTATGTAATTCAAATGTTAGATGTCTACAAACCTTAAACATATCGTCGATGTTCAATGAAAAACATGCATCTCCATTTTTGTTGATTTTGATTTTTATGCATCATTTGAACACAGAGCTTGCCAGTTATGTTGTGTGAAAATTGCTCAAAACTGCCTGGATAAAAAGTCTGGTTCCATTGAATTGCATTCAAACTACACTAGGTTATTGGCCATTCCTGTAAAGTAAAAGTAAAAAAAAAAAAAGGTATTTGGGAGATACCCGCTTTTCATTGGACAGCGACGATACACGTTTACGTTTTTACTTAGATTTCATGAGTTTAATTTTTAATAAAAAACTTGGTGGTCATGTCACTAGCATAACACAAAGGGTTTTAGCCCCTAGGCTACACCCATGCATTCTAGAGTGCCTGACGGCCACATGGTCAGCAGTTAGACTACAGTGATTTGAAGTAAATATGTCCCAATGTGTGAAAACCAGGTACCAGGTAACTGTCACTAGCGGAAGACATGTTATATGTAATGAGGTAAACTTTTCTGTGTTTACATGAAAATTTAAGTTTAGCAGGTCCACCTTAACTAGTGTCAACCACACAGCTACAGCATTTAGCTGACGCTCTTATCCAGAGCGACTTACAAGGTTAATCATATTACAGGTAGGCCAATGAAGTGTTAGGAGTCTTGCCCAAGCACAGCATAGTCACCCAGACCGGGAATCGAACCCCAGTCTCCCACATGGGATGGTAGCTTCCTGGTGAGTTACTATAAGTAACAGCCATGCTGTGTGATTGTATCCGTGTTTGCCAGCTGAAGCAGATCATCTTAAACTGAGAGTTTCGAAGTGAGAAGCAACTTGTGCCTTGTGTTGTAGCTGTTGAGGTTTTTTTTCCCCTTTCTGTCTTGACATATTGCTTCTAAACAACCAATAAGAGAACACCTCATTAACATATTCATGAGCACGCAGAACTCTACATTTCTATGTAGAACATCAGAAAACAATCCAAGTTCATTCAATGGCACCTTCATGGACATCATTGAGTCCGAACTGTAACGTAGCCTAAATGGATCCACATCAGGGTTTCAGTTTCATTTCTCTCCTATGTTCAAACGTTTTGGCTCTACTGCAGGCCAAGTCGGCATTCTCCGCACATCACCTGTGGACCTGCAACAGATGCATGTCAAAGGCCAGGGTTCTGTATTCAGATCAGTCTGGCAATATTCAGCCTTATTACGCCTGGAGAGCCCGAGCCCTCTCCTCCTCATCCTGCTTGCGTACACCTCGTCCTAGCGAGACGCAGATATGGAGAAATATGCAAATGATTGGATATATTGCTAGATGAGATTAAAATGGTTGGTGCAAACACACAGACAGAGTGGAGAAGCTCACCGAGCGCTGTGCTGAAGAATACGATATGAAAGTAACTTATTTGCTGCACTGCTGTGGTACTGTGGAACAGGTGTAATGGCCCTGCCTCAGGATAAAGTCCAGGCACCGAATGGTGCTGAGTTATGAAGCACAGAGAGTCTTGCTTACTCTCACAATATTTCAAATGCAATAACATTCAGAGAAGACCCTACAGCTGTTTGGAAATCACAGAAGCCAGGGCTGATATCTGAGGGGAAAAAAAAAAAAGAAGACACATGCAGGTCTAGGAATATTTCTGCTGATGTTCTAGCCATCCTCCAACTAAAAAAAGGGAAGGCATCCACCAAATCTAGCCCAAATATGGAATTACGCAAGAGTGGCTGAACATTGATGTGGCCTACCACCAGAAATGTGTCCAGTACATGCCAAATCAACTCGCACACCACTTTGCATCTCATGGGAAATGCTGCCACTAACAGGGTAGAAGCTTGAAGAGCGCAGTCATACAAAGAAACAGTGTAACAGGGAGGAAAATAAGCCTACATCACTGTTTACGTGGCAGATTGACGACTATGGACTGTCGGCTATTTGAATAGCACATTGATACAGACTGCGAGAGATGAACGCTTTGCAACAAAAAGATGAGCTACTGTGTCTTTACGTCTACAAAGTGGACCCGAAAGGTTGGAGTGCCAATAGAATGCACACCAACAACCCCCCAGTGTCACTGCAGCACTGAGAATGTACTGGTCCATTGAAGAACAGCGTAATGAAGTATACAGAGAAACAAATGGACGACAGTCTGTAACTGTAGAACGACAAAGTGCCCTTATGTGGTAACTATCATAATCATACTACAACCACCAACAATCATAATCATACTACTACCACCACCAACAACAACAATACTACTGCTACTACCACCAACACCAACAACAATCACAATAATAATAATCAAACTACTACTACTACTACTACCACCAACAATCAAACTACTACTGCTACCAACAACAATCATACTACTACTACCACCACCAACAACAACAATACTACTGCTACTACCACCAACACCAACAACAATCATAATACTACTACTACCACCACCACCACCACCACCACCAACAACATCATACTACTACTACCACCACAACCACCACCATCAACAACAACCATAATCATACACAACCACCACCACCAACCATAATCATACTACTACTACCACCACCAACAACAACAACAATCATACTACTACCACCACCACCACCAACACCAACAACAATCAATCATACTACTACCACCACCACCAACAACCATAATCATACTACTACCACCACCACCAACAACAACAACAATCATAATACTACCCCCACCACCAACCATAATCATACTACTACCACCACTAACAACAATCATACTACTACTACCACCACCATCACCATCAACAATCATAATCATACTACTACTACCACCACTACTACTACTACTACCTCCACCACCACCAATCATACTACTACTACCACCACCAACAACTATCATAATCATACTACTACTACCACCACCACCAACAACAATCATAATCATACTACTACTACTACCACCACCACCACCACCACCACCACCACCACCAACAACAACAACAATCATAATCATACTACTACTACCACTACTACTACCTCCACCAACAACAATCATACTACTACTACCACCACCACCACCACCACCAACAACAACTATCATACTACTACTACCACCACCACCACCACCAACAACAATTATAATCATACTACTACTACTACTACTACTACTACTACTACTACTACTACCACCACCAACAACAATCATAATCATACTACTACTACCACTACTACTACTACTACCTCCACCAACAACAATCATAATCATACTACTACCACCACCACCACCACCATCAACAACTATCATAATCATACTACTACTACCACCACCACCACCACCACCAACAATCATAATCATACTACTGCTACTACCACCACCATCACCACCACCACCAACAACAACAAAAATCATAAAAATACTACTACTACTACCACCACCACCAAAAATCATAATCATACTACTACCACCACCACCACCACCACCACTAGTACTACTACTACTACTACTACTAATAATAATAATAGATGTCCACCTTTAATAACACTGCTTATTATGATTATATCCAGGTTATTTTAGTAACTAAGCCATAAAAGAGAAAAAAAAAATACTTGAAAAAGTTTCAACTTGATACAAACGCAAACAAAACAACTCAGCAAGTCAGTCTAATAAGCAGTCAACGGCCCCCAACCACATTATCTATAGCTCTTTGGAGAAGCTCTAGCTTGTGTCTCTTCTGCAACACTTCCTCATCATTAGTCTGTCTCTTGGGCCCAAAGCAGAGAAGGGGAATGAAAGACAGGTAAAATGAAAGAGGGAAAGAGAGCAAGAGGAGTAGCAGCTGGGTTCTCTGGATTGTCTGAGTGGTTTCACTGACAGATGTCAAGGCTGTCAGTACTCGTCTTCACATCAATGCCTTACCAGATCCTTCTGTGTGTGTGTGCGCGTGTAGTGGGGGTTGTGTTGGAGATGGAGGTGTATATTGCAAATTGTGTTGGGGTGAATTTTGACTTGGTATATATATATGTGTGTGTGTGTGTGTGTGTGTGTGTGTGTGTGTGTGTGTGTGTGTGTGTGTGCTACTCAGCAACAGGGTCCCACACATCACCGAATGGCCTCTACTTTGACAGTCCAGAGTGACAGAAAAGCTGCCTTCCTCAAAAATGGCAGAATGAATAAAAGATAAATGTCTGTCTGCCACTCCCCGAGGGAAATGAAGGTCAACAGAGCGTGTGTGTGTGTGTGTGTGTGTGTGTGTGTGTGTGTGTGTGTGTGTCTCTAGCTACAGCACCATGATCAGTGTCATATGAAAACCTCATATCTCTGAAATGGTAACCTTATGGGAGTGGTTTCCAACCCTGGCACACCCTATCCCACACATTCCAATGTTTCCTCTACTACCCAACACAACTGGTCCAATTAATCAGCTCGGTCTGTGGACGTTTGGGAAAGTTTAACAGTTGCTAACAGGTATATTCAGTACCATGTACACCTTTCAGAGCTCTCGACACCGTGCCAAATTCTTTGATTCCCTGCTCACTCAGCCCCAGTGTATCACTCAAACCGCCAGTGCTTGCATATACCATTACAATACTGTTTCACTTAACTTCACTGTAATTGATTTTCACTGACAACAGAGTGTTCAGGTTAAGGTGTAATACATGTAATTAAATAGTATGAGTGATGCAGATCAGGTAACCGGCATTTATTGTATCTCTGATAAGGTGCGATGTACAGGGTATCCTGAGCGGTACGGACATCCTTATTAATCTACTGCAAATGCCTGTTAGTTCAGGAACAGTATCTGTATTACAGTAACTCAGTAAGTGTAATGTGTTAGTGTGCTGTAAGTAGAGTGTTAGTGTACAGTAACTCAGTAAGTGTAATGTGTTAGTGTGCTGTAAGTAGCGTGTTGGTGTACAGTAACTCAGTAAGTGTAATGCGTTAGTGTAGTGTAAGAAGTGTGTTGGTGTACAGTAACTCAGTAAGTATAACGTGTTAGTGTGCTGTAAGTAGCGTGTTGGTGTACGGTAACTCAGTAAGTGTAATGCGTTAGTGTACTGTAAGAAGTGTGTTGGTGTACAGTAACTCAGTAAGTGTAATGCGTTAGTGTACTGTAAGAAGAGTGTTGGTGTACAGTAACTCAGTAAGTGTAATGTGTTAGTGTACTGTAAGTAGAGTGTTGGTGGACAGTAACTCAGTAAGTGTAATGTGTTAGTGTACTGTAAGTAGCATGTTGGTGTACAGTAACTCAGTAAGTGTAATGTGTTAGTGTGCTGTAAGTAGTATGTTGGTGTACGGTAACTCAGTAAGTGTAATGTGTTAGTGTGCTGTAAGTAGTGTGTTGGTGTACAGTAACTCAGTAAGTGTAATGCGTTAGTGTGCTGTAAGTAGCGTGTTGGTGGACAGTAACTCAGTAAGTGTAATGCGTTAGTGCACTGTAAGTAGTGTGTTGGTGTACAGTAACTCAGTAAGTGTAATGCGTTAGTGTGCTGTAAGTAGCGTGTTGGTGTACGGTAACTCAGTAAGTGTAATGTGTTAGTGTAGTGTAAGTAGTGTGTTGGTGTACAGTAACTCAGTAAGTGTAATGTGTTAGTGTACTGTAAGTAGTGTGTTGGTGTTAAGTACATTTGAAGGTAAATATTTTAGTACTGTTACTCCAGTGGAGGTCTAAAGGAAGGAACTCCTGCTGACACTGGAGGAGTATTTTACCCTGGGTATCTCAATTTAACTCATCTACAGGGGTTGTGTACTTTGTCTACCTTTGTTTATCCTTTTGAGAAACAGGAGGGCGACCAGCCAGCAATGTGTTACAGTAGTCTAATCTTGTATCTAATCTAATCTGAGCATTTTCAGGGATAACGCATGAAAACAAGAAGGTCAGTGTAAAATCTGCAACCTCATTCCAAGCAAATCTAAGAAGATTATGAACTGGAGATACTTCCATTGTCTCATAGTTGAGTGGGCGGAGAAGTCTGATCAGCCAGGCTTTTGTATCTCACACTTAGTGTTTCATTATGTGTAATAGGGTCACTGAATGTGACAGAACTGTCTGTGTATCAATCATCAATATAAACATGAAAGGCAACGTTATGTATCCTATGAGACTCAAACGAAATAAAGAACCAGAGAGACCCTAAAGCAAAGCCTTGTGGGACACCGCATGGAATTGTTACTAGGGTGTATCTTTACATTTCTCACATTAAATTGCTGGCATTTCAGGCATATGTCAACCCCCCCTCACCTTCCCCACATTTTCCAGATCAACCCTACGCCCTTGCTTAATACCTTAGAGCTATTTATTTTCATTTAAAAGCGATTCCATGATGATTTTCCTCACCTTAGGGTGCTGGAAAAGACACATTTGAAAGGTTGCCCCGGGTTTAATTCGTAGGTTTGACTCACTTGGAGGTTGAATGCTAGAACCGCAGATTATGAGTGTTTTTGCATTAGATCACATTATGATTCAATACATTCAAGGCTTTTTCATCTAAATTATTATGGATCATATATAAATAATATAAACAATCAATAGACAACAGGAGGCCGTAAATAAATACAGTAGAAATCATGTCCATAATGATAAATAGAGAAAACTGTAAAACGACTGAGCAAGCTGTAAAACGTTATCAGACTTGTATTATAATTTGAATAAAACATGTAACTGTAGTTTTTTATTTAGCATTGAAACACGCTGGGTTTGCAGAAGTTTGTGGAATATGTAAATTCACATTACAGTAGAGTTTTTTTTGTATCCTACACAGCTGCTCTTCAGACAAAAATGATGTGGTTGGTGTGGCACAACGGATAACACCACTACTCACCAGGAAGCTACCATCCCATGTGGGAGACTGGGGTTCGATTCCTGTTCTGGGTGACTATGCTGTGCTACACCAGTAAGAGTCCTTGGGCATGACTCCTAACACTACACTGGCCTACCTGTAATATGATTAACCTTGTAAGTCGCTCTGGATAAGAGCGTCAGCTAAATGCCGTAGATGTAGATGAGTAGAAACATTGTCCTACTGTTAAACTGCTTGTATGTATGAAATGATGGTAAATACATAATAAAATGAAATTTAATTCCATATCATTTCAGACCAATTCTATTGGTTTGTTTGTCAATAAATGTCTATTCAGTGTAAAGGTCCCTGACATTTTTCAAATTGGTATTTGATAAAAAAATGATAATATGGTTATTTAATTTTTTTTTTTTTAAATCAGTGATAATGTTTAATACCTGTTTAACTGCACATGCCATATTCCAATTTCATATAAAATTATGTACTCAAAGCATGTAAACATCTGTGACAACAAGTGTGCATGAGAACTCATTTCCATTTCTATCAATGGAAATCGTGTGATGTGATCTGTCATTAGTGGACAGTGTAAATGGCTTCTCCCCATGTTCAAGAGGCTCTTTAAATGCCACCACATACTTAGAAACAGCAACTGCTTATTTAAAATAGACCTCCTAGTCTTTATATACAGAGTTTAGCCCTTGAGGTTCACGACCAATGGTAGGAAGGTTAGTTGTCAGGAATCCATCACTGATGTGTATCTGCCTCGATCTCATTTCACTCAAGATATATGGGAGTGCATGGGTCCTGTTAGTAATGACATGGTGTCCAACAACTGCCCTGCTTCACCCCAGAATGCGTCCCTGCATAATTGAAAATGTGACAGTGCTGTTCACGGCACACATTCACCGTCGTCCAGGGTGACCTGCAATGTGGTGATGGGCTTTCGCTGCTACGGCTGGTCGACCACCCTGATGGGAAATTCTGCTAGTGACGTCCAGGCTTGGTGTGGGTGATGACCTTGTTTGTGGTGAACAATTCTAGGCATTCAGTCAGTGGGGTGGAAATACTGAACGTAGTTGGTTCTGCTTAACACAGAGAGTGATCATGACTGACTGGACCTAATTAGTATGCTCTGGTACAGACTGTGGGTGATTTGGTATGAACTGTGCTGAGGAATTTATAGGAAGCTGAGTAATGGAGCCAAATGCAATATGACCTCCTTAGAAAAGCACTGCTAAAACAGTGAGATGGTCTAGAGTAGTCGCACAGGTCACTGTGCCCGGTGCCAAACATCAGATAGGGTGGTATAAAAACCCTCTGCAATAGGCTATAGAGCAGTAGAACTGCAGTCTCTGAAGGGAGGGAGCTCCACTCAAAACCACTGGATGGACAGGTGGCTACAGACTTTGGAACCTTTACAGTAGCTGGGAATTTTGCAGGCCAGTCCAGATGTATGAATGAACGAAACAAGGGATAGCAATGTTCGTTGGTAAGATGATAAGCAAAAGGCAAAACCTTGGAGCTCAGTGTAGGCACTATGGTTCAAATTTAATGTCATCTCAACCAAAGAACCCATTTCCACATCATAAAAACACCCCCAGGACATCCCAGAAGGATGGCAATGGTTTGAAGACCGAGACCAACTGGATCAATGGTTTGAAGACCGAGACCAACTGGATCAATGGTTTGCAAGATCTAGTAGACCTCCAAAACTCAAATCATCCACAGGTGTATCTGTTGTAACGGTCACTTTAAGGCAGGTGCAGTGCGCATGTGCATGGTGGAGAGCCGGAGCGAATAATGGAGAGTGTGGAGGAAAGTGCGGGAGAGAATGTGCGTGTGGTGAACTGTACTAGGTTGTAGGCTGGGTTCTCCAGCTGGTGTTATCTGGGAACTTGTGACGAGTGAAGTCTCGGTGCTCTCATTGTTCAGTAAACTGGCTCCGAAACCCCTTCACGACGTGTTCCCTGCGTGTCTCTTCATGGAAGCTAAGTATCCACCTCTCTACGAGAGCACCCACCTAACACTATACTTCCATTCCGTTACACTGTCCACCCATCCAATATGAGAACCCAACATTAGGGGTATGAAAGGATACATAGCAGTCCAAGAGCTGCTTGCTGAGAAAAGGAAATAGACACATGATATAAGGAAGTCCAGGTGTTCTCAGGTGGACTGACCACTCCCAGAGTCCAGACCAATCCTTAAAGCAAGTCTCCCAGAATGAACAGAGGGTGTAATGAATTGGAAACGCTTAATAGTGTCACGCATTTGGTGTTGAAGCATCTCCATCATTTTATGGAAAAATAAAAACTTGCCTTTACTGGCCATTTTGAACAGACATCAAATAAATAAAGCATATTCAGTTTTTCACTTTGACATCTTCAGTATCCATGCCACTACAGGAGGTATTCTATCACCAATTATCTTTCAGAGTTTTCTAAAAGAGAGTGCACATAAACATTCCGAGAAAGTATCCACAAATGTTAAGAACATCTGTGCATGGCTCAGAACTCAGAACCACTTTTTCAGGTAGCATTTAGCCATACAGGAGTCGTGTGAGGTGATACCCCGGGCCACTCGGTTACATTACAGCTCTGTTAGGCATGCCATTACAGTTCTGGCTTGCAAGTCATTGAAAGTCGAAACAGCTGTTTTATGCATCCCTGACCTTCTCAGCTGGAAGTAAAAGCTGTTCTAAGTGTGCTGGCATTAAGGCTCACTCTCACATCCTCAAATCAGAAATGTCAGAGGAAAGAAATTCCTTAATTGCAATGTGAATGTGAACTAAACCTTAAAGAAGGTTCCTTTCACTAGTCTTACAAACAGAGTCCTGAAGCAGCAGGGGTCTGGAGCATACTGAGGAAAATAGATTCAATCACTGAGATATATCAGCATCTGAAGCAAGTAAAGTCTACTGAGCTAAAACACAGAGCAAGCCAAGTACAGTGCAGGGAATGTCTTGTTCCATGTGTGGAAAATGGCTCCAGAGCAGATGTTAATGATTGGCTAGAAGGATTGACTGCATTTGGGCCATAGGGTGAAGGAAGCAGCTGAATCTGCAGGTGTATGGAAGTGTACAGTCATACGGGTCTACCTGCAGTAGCACAAAGCCCTGTCTACAGGGAATTTTCGTCAGGGTTGTGCATCCACCAAATCTGGCCCAACTGCACAGTTCTTTAAAGGAAGAGTGTCTGAACATTGATGTGGCTACCTCGAGAAACTTGTTCAGTGCATGCCACATCCAGTCACAGCTGTTATTGGTGCATACTGAGGTATTACATACTATGAGGTGTGTTTATGAGCTTTTGTTTTGAGTGCTGTAGGATTTGTGTTCAGCTTACATTTATGGCATGTAGCTGACTCTCATCTAGAGTGACTTACAAGGTTGATCGTATTACAGGCAGGCCAGTGTAGTTTTAGGAGTCTTGCCCAAGAACTCTTATTGGTGTAGCACAGCATAGTCACCAGGCCAGTAATCTAACCACAGTCTCCCACAGCTTATGGGGAGGTAGGGATGCTATCTGTTGTGCCACACCAAGCACCAAGCCAATTGCATTGCACCAAGCACCAAGCACATTGCATTGCACCAAGCACATTGCATTGCACCAAGCCAATTGCATTGCACCAAGCACCAAACTAATTTCATTGCACCAATCACCAAGCACCAAACTAATTTCATTGCACCAAGCACCAAACTAATTTTATTGCACCAATCACCAAGCTTTTTTTATTGCACCAACCTCCAAACTAATTTCATTGCACCAATCACCAAGTTAATTTCATTGCACCAACCACCAAGCTAATTTTATTGCACCAACCTCCAAACTAATTTCATTGCACCAATCACCTAGTTAATTTCATTGCACCAACCACCAAGCCAATTTCATTGCACCAACCACCAAGCCAATTTCATTGCACCAACCACCAAGCCAATTTCATCGCACCAACCACCAAGCCAATTTCATCGCACCAACCACCAAGCCAATTTCATTGCACCAACCACGAAGCTAATTTCACTAAAAGATAAATCATCCCATAACCCAGAAGTGAATTGGGACATCTAGTAGTATTGACTTATATTACTTAAGTGTAATAAAAGTCATGTCTCAAAGTACATACATAAATCTACTTAAGTGCAAATTGAGGGAGTTATTTGTGAAATGATGCAACATGTCCAGTTCATACTCCAAATAGGGGGTCCCCAGCCCCTCTTCCTTAAGATTAGCATTAACAGCTGTTTACTTACCAGTCTAGAAGAAACTTTGCAGGTTCAAACTTTACCCCTTTACTGGCCAAAAGCATTAGTGGAAAGAAGCATCAATGATGTCTTGAATTGTTTGAGTGGGCTTGTGGTGATGATAGTCAGTTAACAAGAGCTTCATTACTGAGTTTACTCTTCCTTGCAATGCCTGCCTGTTTTGAAATCATCTAACCATGAGCAGCACCTTCAACTTGATTGATTAGAGGTTTGAATACACCATCAGTCCACTGAGGCTTCTTCATTCTCTCATGTTGGAGTGATAACAGGCTGTAGTGACTCACTATTGCCTCCTGAGGTGCAAAGCGGTATTATGAGACAGGGGCTAGCTGTTTAGCATGCTAACTACAGTATATGTAACAAAGCTATTATTTCTTAATAGCTTTATCTTTGTCGTTTACACTCAAATAATTAATGATATATATTTGGTATATGAAATTATGTCTTAAGGGTGTATTACTACTGTATATTAAGGGTTTTAAAGTGTGAATGCTATAAGTATGTGTGTTCCATGATATATATCATTAAAAAAAAAAATTTAATGGACAATGGAATCTTTTATTCTGTGTTGTGTCTTAAAATAATCTAAAAAATCTGTAAACCCAAAAAAGATGATTTTTTTTTTTTTTAAATCGGCCCTCAGAGGCCCCAAGACAATTCACATTTCCCTGTGTTCCTATGTGTTGAGAGTTTGGATCAAGCAAATATCATCTAGGCCTAGGTGAGGGGTGTCTAGTCTTAACCACCAAGATCCAGCGTGGCCTCAGGGTTTCATTCTGGTGAAACGAAACCACATGTGGTAAATGGTTTGAAGACTGAGACCAACTGGAAAAGCAGGAATAGAATTAGGTGTGCTTCTGTTTGACACCCAGGGTTGCGGGAGATTTTGGAATTTTGGGAATACTGAAATTGTTCAGGGTCATTATTGCGATGCATATTGTAGGGCTGTCGCCTCACTGCACAAAAAGGACTGGGTTCGATTTCCAGGGAGGGTCTGCATGTTCTCTATGTGTCTGCTAAATTAACTAAATTGCGCCTTCTGTGTGTGTGTGTGTGTGTGTGTGTGTGTGTGTCTGTGTGTGTGTGTGTGTGTCTGTGTGTGTGTGTGTGTGTGTGTGTGTGTGTGCATGTGTGTGTGTCTGTGTGTGTGTGTGTGTGTGTGTGTGTGCCAATGTGTATGACTGCCTGTCTGCCCCTTGATGGACTGGTGACCTATCCAGGGTGTTTCCTGCCCTCCACCCATTGAAGGCTGGGATGGTCTCCCATGCTAAATGATTTGACTTCATTTTTGACCATATACATCATCCATAATGTATATTATCATAAATTGCTAAATGTGATAAGAGACCATAGTATACCACTGAATCCTGAACAAACCGCCGTGACTTGGCGACTTTAATTTACCAAGCTAGACGTCAAAATAAAACACCTCTATTAACCAAAAATATTAAATGCTGGGTTCTGCATTACAGAGAAAAACTCCAGGCTTATATGATAACAAATATGACCCCTAACTGCTCAAGATGTTCCCCGATTCCTAAGTCTTGAGATGGTCTGGTTATGCTAGGATTGCCCATCCTGTATCTTAGCTTTACTACATGGGATTTAACTGTGTTCATATATCCAAGGCATTAACACTTATTTACATTTACATGTATGGCATTTAGCTAACCCAGGCCAGGAATCAAACCCCCTTCTCCCAGGTTGGTATGGTAGATCCCTGGTGGGTAGTGGTCTAATCCAATTTATATATTCCTGACATAATTACTGAGCTATTTCCTCAAAACCTTGCTCACTCTGCTGTCTCAATTTGACACGTTTCATCGAAATGACCTGAGTGATGACCAGTCGGACTGATCTTGAGTTGTGCTGTGAACAAGTGTGTCTTGGTTATAGTCACGCTCTGAGATTTAACACTGGATCACACTTTAGGCAGGAGGGATAATGATTTTAAAGTCATGCACACAACCCACTAAAGACAAACTTGAAAAAGACAAACAAAGAAACTTAACACACCACACATTCTCAATTTAATTCCACAGATTTGTAAATGAAATACGACTTAAACATTCAGCACCCACATTTTCCCGCCCTTCTACCAGTCTTGGCACTTTCATCCAATCTGAATGCCAAGGAAGGTAAAATCGGTGCACCATCTCTTTTATTAATAAAGCTTATTTAGCAGAGCTGATTTGACTGGATTTGGATGAAAGCCATCTATAGATCCTTCGTGCTACTCTGCTCTACAGGGAAAACGTATGGAAGGTCAGCCTAAGCAAGCTGTATCAGTCACACTGCTGTATCACTCATGCCATGCAGAGGTCACCAATGTGAATCATAAGAAATAGGGAAGGCCATGACTTCACCATTAAAGGTGCAGACAACGCCCCCCCCCACCCCAACTAATAAATCCACACCCTGAAAACACTGACCCATTAAATACTTACACTTAACGTCAACAACAAGATCCTCATTCAAATGGTTTGCACTTCCCATGATCCTCCTGCTGTGGGTGTTAGCATGGATCACTACAATACGCTCCATGTTTTAATCTGAGGTGGCTTGTCTTTGTAAAAGACCTACACACAGTAGTGAACAGACACACATGCACACACACACACACACACACATGCACACACGTACACCTAAACACACACACACACATGCACACACACACACACACACACACACATGCACACACGTACACCTAAACACACACACACACACACACATGCACACACACACACATGCGCATGCACACACACACACACGCGCACACACACACCCACACGCATGCACACACACGTACACGTAAACACACCCACACGCATGCACACACACACACACACACGCGCGCACACATGCACACACATACACCTAAACACACACACACACGTACGTACACCTAAACACACACACACACACACACACAGGCACACACACATGCGCGCACACACACACACACACAGGCACACACACACGCGTGCACACATGCACACACATACACCTAAACACACACACACACACACGTACACCTAAACACACACACACGTGTGTTCACACACACACAGACATACATACACGTACACCTAAACACACACACACACACACACACACACACACGCACGCACACGTACACCTAAATACTCACACACACACACACACACACACTAGGGGACAGTAAGGACACTTGCCAGAGCAGTGGGCAACCCTACCCATAGCACCTGGGGAGCAGTTGGTCCTTAGGTGCCTTAAGTCACCTAAGTCATGTCCTGTTGTTTCATGGTATTGAACCAGCAACCTTCAGTCACAAGGCTGGTTCCCTAACCACCATCCCACGATAGGCCCCTCACCCTAATCTACCTCAGTCTACTTGACCTTATTGTTTTTAGATGATTAGCCAAATAGCATATTAAATTTGCCATGGAGGACAGTAACTGATCGCCATACTAGCCTAAGGAACACTAAACCCAAAAGGGCAAACATTCCTGTTACACTGACCACAATTCATGATGAGCTAAGCTCGGATCAGGTCTAAGTGTAATATCGCCAACATGCTTTCTCTCAAAATATCCAGTCAACTAAGCATTTCAAATCAGCAGCAACCAGCCCCAGACATCCACACTTGCATCAGAGGCTGGCACTGCATCAGTGTAAAATCTACCGAAAAGGATCTTGGTGCCGACTGTGAGCGCGTTCTCGAGTGAACTGTGTGTATGTTTAAATTTCAAATGAAGCGTGAAGCAGCCAGTCGACCCAGAAGAATGAACCTGTAGAAGAAAAGGGGAAGCTTGATCTTTTTTTCCTCTTGGAAGAAGCACAGGCCACTGAGTTTCTAATTAATTCAATAAATGCCAAAGGAAGGATGCCAGATAGCTCCCCTGATAACAGATTCTTCCCTTCTGCATCCGAGGAGTTACGGACAGCGCAAACATAAATCTTATCGAATGTCATGGAGGGGTAGAAAAGGGAATTGATGGCTTCCTAAGTGTCTGTAACTATAGTCTTTAAGATTGGGCTACCACTTAAATGAGGTCCATCTGTGATAGCTAAAGTGGCGAGGCCAGAGACATCTACGCTGAAGATTTTAAGCTTGTTTAAGTGGACCTATTAAAGTCATTTACAATGATCATAATTTTGTTTTTGGGCTCCACAAGAAAAGATTTACAGACCTCCAAGTTTCCTAAAGCATCTTATTTTTCTCAAACAGAACATCTGTATTCACTTTGTGTACATAACACGATTAAGGAGGGGCTAAAAAACAGGAAAGCATAGTAGGTTTCATAAGTGATAAGTCCTGAGTTACAGGCCAGTTAAGGCTGAGTCATGGTTGACTAACAAATTAGCTAATGACAAGTCAGTTAAGACTGAGAGTTAGCCAAGGATGCTTTTAAATCAAGTTGTGAGTCAGTTAAGGACAAGTCAAAGGTGAGTCACAAGTCAGCTAATGATGAGTCTGAGCTGTGAGTTGGTTTAGGGCGAGTCTAAGTCAATTTGTTAATCAGTTAAGGGCAAAGCCGAGTTTTGGGACAGGTAAGGGTGAGTTGAGTCCCAAGTCAGCTAATAATGACTTGAGTCAGTAAAAAGATCAAGTCATTAGCAATAAGGGAAAAGTCTGAGTTGTGAGTTAAGGTTGAGTCTGTGTCAAGATAAGGTCGAGTTTGATTTGAGTTATGAGTCAGTTAGTGAGTCAAGTCACAGTCGAGTCACGGGTCTGTTAAGGGTAAATCTAAGTTAAGCCACATGTCAGCTAATGAGGTGTGAGTCAGTAAAGGATGAGTCTGACACGATTAAAGGGCAAATTTCACATCTGTATTCAGCCTCTATCTGAAACACTCTGTTAGAGCTCCTGTGTCTTCACACACTGCCTCCCAGTGACTCCAGTGTGCTCTGATTGGTCCACTGCCAGAGTGGCATCCTGCAAGAAGTTCCACCCCCACACTGCTGTGTCTATTCTTACAATGGTGTTGGTTCTGCCGGAACAGTTTGGGCCAGAAACCGACTGAAAGTCCGGTAGAACAAGTTGACAGACCCACTTTCTCAAGCTGGACTGGAGCTGGATGTTTCGGAGTGGTCAGTTTTACCGCTTTAGCTCTCTGTGTGATGTGTGAGAGTGTGCCAAGCTTGCTGGTAGGCGGGCCATAAGGACCGTGTTACTAGATGACATCACCTTGTCACAGAGAAAAGGGTTGGAATTCCAAGGCAGCTGAGGAAAGTGGTTTCTGTGAGAGGGCTTCTCCCTCTGGCATGTACTTTAGGTTTTATATCTGAACAGACTGTTGACATTCACTAAAAGCTACATAACACGATAAAGGAGGGGCTAAAAGCAGGAAAGCATACTACGCTGGTTAAAGTGTGAGTCTGGACTATGCCCTCAGCACATTGTGGAGTTATGAGAAGGGACAGTATGAGTGCTGGAGGACGGTGAGCTCTATAAACTTTAGCTTCTGCTTTATGCTTGAGGGCTCTTTGATGAACAGAGTTACTGAGTGATAAACCTGAGGAGCAGGGACGAGATGGGGAGTTGGTGGCAGAGATGTTTACAAGTCACGTTCATGCAAGTCCAAGTCAGGTCTCATGTCTCTGGGGTGTGTATTGGCTGTGGTATTAGCTGCAGGCACTGCACCATGCAACAGCAAAGCCCTAAAACAAAGCCAGGAGGTTTGACGCAGAGTCGAATAACAAGTCCTTCGTTATGGAGAAGCCTTACAGCCCAAACGCTACACATCGTCAGTTCAGTGTTTGGAAAGGAAACAGCCTCAGTAACTAGAAATGGTTGGTCAGTCTAGTTTCTATTGCCAGTCTACTTTGTGTTTAGCCCAGTAAGCTAAAGTTCCAGTATGTTTTGCAGAGAAATGATCTGTAATAACTGCAGCTATATTGTGCTGGCTAGCATGTATGCTGTCCAAACTATACAGTGAGGAAAGTAAGTATTTGAACACCCTGCAACTTTGCAAGTTCTCCCAGTTAGAAATCATGGAGGGTTCTGAAATTTTCATCTTAGGTGCATGTCCACTGTGAGAGACATAATCTAAAAATCCAGAAATCACGATGTATGATTATTTAATAATGTATTTGTGTGTTACTGCTGCAGATAAGTATTTGAACACCTGTGAAAATCAATGTTAGTATTTGGTACAGTAGCCTTTGTTTGCAATTACAGAGGTCCTGTAGTTTTTCACCAGGTCTGCACACACTGCAGCAGGCCCATTCCTCCACACAGATCTTCTCCAGATCAGCCAGGTTTCTGGGCTGTTGCTGAGAAATACGGAGTTTGAGCTCCCTCCAAAGATTTTCTATAGGGTTTAGGTCTGGAGACTGGTAAAGTCTCAGGGTGTTCAAATACTTGTTTTCCTCACTGTATGTTAGCCAACTATTTCGAGTCGCCTCTTCAAACACACGGCATGCAGAACTTCCCTCATGCCCTTCAGCTGGGAGCTGCAGGAAAGTGTGCCTGTAGTGGGCTGCCTATGACAAAACTCGCTGGCAAAGTCACACATCAATTTGGACCTATCAAGTTTTAGACATTTGATGGAGCTGCAGCCTGTCCAGGGTGTTTCCTGTCTATCACCCAATGATCACTGGGACTGGCTCCAGCACCTCCCACCACCATGAAGTATACAACCACGAAGCTTAGAGGATGAAAGAATGGATGGATGAAAAGTTTACTGTGCCTCGTGAGGGACCTGTCCATGGTGCTTTTTGCTTTCCACCCAAGGTGGGCTGGGAACCTCCACAATCCAGGAGGATATGGGGTTAGATCAGGAAAAACTGAATGAATACATTTACATATAATTGCATAAGAACTGATAGTCTGATTAGGACTAGTCCTTGCTTGTACATGTCTTTTTTCTGAGGCTGAAATTTCATAAGTGATATGTCCTGAGTCTAAGTTACAGGCCAGTTAAGGCTGAGTCATGGTTAACAACTTATTAGCTAATGACAAGTCAGTTAAGACTCAGAGTTAGCTAAGGATGCGTTTAAATCAAGTTGTGAGTCAGTTAAGGACAAGTCAAAGTTGAGTCACAAGTCAGCTAATGATGAGTCTGAGCTGTGAGTTGGTTAAGGGCGAGTCTAAGTCAATTTGTTAATCAGTTAAAGGCAAAGCCGAGTTTTGGGACAGGTAAGGGTGAGTTGAGTCCCAAGTCAGCTAATAATGACTTGAGTCAGTAAAAAGATCAAGTCATGAGCAATAAGGGAAAAGTCTGAGTTGTGAGTTAAGGTTGAGTCTGAGTCAAGATAAGGTCGAGTTTGATTTGAGTTATGAGTCAGTTAGTGAGTCAAGTCACAGTCGAGTCACGGGTCTGTTAAGGGTAAATCTAAGTTAAGCCACATGTCAGCTAATGAGGTGTGAGTCAGTAAAGGATGAGTCTGACACACGATTTAAGGGCAAATTTGATTCGAGTTCCGAGTCCTCTAATAATGAGTCAAATTTGGAAGTTAGTTAATGATGAGTTAGAGTCAAGTCACTGGTCAGAGTCTAAGTTAACCTCCTGAGAACCCAGTGTCTTTATATGAGGACATTACATTTCTGCTTCTCTGCACCATGATACTTTTTAAAACGTTGACCCTTTGACCTCATATGAGGACACTGCATTTCTGCCAGGACTTTAAGCTCATTGTGAATCTGACTTGCGAGTCAGTTAAGGACGTGTCTGAGGCAAATTGTGAATCAGTTAAGGTTGAGTTTGAGTCAAGTCAAGGAAGGGTCTGATTCGAGTTATGAGTCTTCTGATGAGTCTGAGTGGCAAGTCAGGCTGAGTGAGTCAGTTAAAGTTAAGAATGGTAAGGAACTGGTTACGAGTCCAAGTTTTGAGTCAGTTGAGGTGAAGCAAGTCATAAGTCATAAGTAATCAGTTAATAAGTGAGCCACATTATAAGTTTGTGACTCGAGCCTCATCTTTGGGAGGTGGGGTGTAATAATGTTGTTACAGGAAACAGAAAGGATGGATGTTTACAGGACCTTAGACAGAAGCACCATCATGCTTTGAACTGTGGTGGAAACATTAGTTCAATCAGCTTTCACTTTCCTCAACAATAAGAGCAACAATTTCCTTAAGCCACAAATAGATCCATTTTCAGACCTGTTAGATCATTTTATAAAATATAGGGTGCCATGACAACATTTACAGACGGAGTTAATAAGTTTGAATTGAGTAATACACGTTTTAATTGAGTTTTTCATTGAGTAATAAAGAAGCATAATCCCCTCGCCAACCA
Source organism: Prochilodus magdalenae (assembly GCA_024036415.1). Classification (NCBI taxonomy): domain Eukaryota; kingdom Metazoa; phylum Chordata; class Actinopteri; order Characiformes; family Prochilodontidae; genus Prochilodus; species Prochilodus magdalenae. The sequence continues at coordinate 193,175 of JAMWET010002620.1, forward strand.
GATTCTCTCTTTTCATGCTCTGTCCCCACCTACCCGTTCCCATTTTCTCCCTCTCCCTCCCACCATGTCCATTTTCAAAGTATAACCACAGGTGAACCGGCCCTATTTTAAATCCAGCCATGTTTTATTTATGACCTGAGAGTGGTGGGGCTCATAGCAGCAGCTCAGCTCAGCTCAGCTCCATGTGTGTTCCTTTAGCCAGTCCTCAGGGTGCACATCCCTCTGCACGCTGTACATTAACCACGATCCAGCTTCCATAGCTGCACTTGCATACTGGGCGTAGGTCACTGATCGCCATCTCCACCAAAGAGCAGCTATTCTGGTGCGGCAGACGTGAGTGTGAGAGTTCTAGACAACAGCCTCACCTCATCACAACGCTAGGCCTACTGCAGGAAACTTCCACACGCTGGGAAGCCACACTAGGAATTCTAGCTAGCCTAGGATCCAAAACCAACAAGGTATCCCTGTACCCCGCATCCAGTCAAGCTGGAGTCGTTTGGCCTTCAGCGTGAGCTTCTATTGCCCTGGAAACATAGACCCAATATAGCTCTCAGATAAAGGAGGCTTATATCACACCTTGTGAACTGTGGGAGCTGTATCATGACACAGTTTAAACCATGCTGAGCTGCTAAGGACTCTCAGATAGACCTTTTTTGTGGTTTCTGAGCTTGATAAAAAAAACGCCAGGCTTCACGCTGGCTGCCTTATTATAGAGAGCAGCGTGTCATATAGTGTCAGGAGCCCATCAGCAAGTCTATTTTAGATTATTTAGCATGGTTTAAAGCAAGCCTGTGATGATTCGGCCTGCAGTCCTTCGCAGGTACAAAGGTCCCGAAAGGTCACCGGTTTACAGGCTCTGACTTGCTGTGAAAATCAGCTGATTGTATATGTTCCCTGAGACAGCAGAACGGTGGATTTCTGCAGATATGCAGTTTGAATTGAGCACTTTTTGATTACAGTTATATAATTTAAATTATATATTGAATAATAGCTATATATATTATTATACAGATGATATTGATGCACAGAGATCTCAGTTTAGCTGCCACTCTTATCCAGAGCAACTTACAAGGTTAATCATATTACATGTAGGCCAATGTAGTGTTAAGAGTCTTGCCCAAGGATGGTGTAGCACAGCATAGTCACCCAGACCGGGATTCGAACCCCAGTCTCCCACATGTGGTGGTGGCTATTTGACGGGTAGTGGTGTTATCCGCTGAGCTACACCAACCACATGGACAAAACTTGCTGGTGCTCTCCCATTCACATGTAAGCATGTCTGTATCAGCTGATATCATAAATATTATGACATGAATATTATAAAATAAATAGTTTTAGTTTCAGTTTTAGGTTTGTTTATCATTTGCACAACATGCCAGGACATTTATGCTTTGAAATAATTGTGGTGAGGCTCAGGATGATACTCTACAGCAGGACACCATTATATAGACACTAGCTACACATTAAAATAAGGAGATATATTATATAAATATGAAATACACAAAATATACACACAATACAGAATATACAAAGACAGGAGGGGTGTGTAGAAATTCTCTGATATGTACATCAGAGAATGCAGTGAATAATAAAAAAAAATTATAATAATAAATGGATGACCATTGACAAAATTATTATTTGTATAATTCATAGTAATAATAATAATGGCCGCATACAAAACTATTAATTTTATTATCAATAATAATAATAATAATAATAAAAATAAGACCCAGAGAATGGCCCAGAGAATGCGGCGGCGCTTCAGGGTGTGTTTATATTTGGTTTCTTCTTTGCATGGTGGAGTTTTAGCTTCTAGCGTTTGTAGATGCAGTGTTGAACTGTGTTTACAGAGTTGGTTCTGGGAGGTGTTGCTGAACCCACGCAGTCATTTCTCTGCACACTCCTGTGTGTGTTTGGAATGCTGACTGAGCACCTGAAGGTCATGATCGTCCTGTCTCAGCTTTGGGTTGTACATACTGAGATTTCTCTGGATCCTCGGAATCTTCTAATGATATAATGCACTGTAGGTCATGAAACCCCTGAGTGGTGAACACCTCCCATCTTCTGAAGACTCCGCCTCTCTGGGTTGCCCCTTTTACACCCACTAATGTTACTGGCCTGTTGCCAGGTAGCCTAATGAGATATAAGATGTTCCACCAGGCGTTTTTAGTCTTACGGAGCTGTACCAGTCTGTTGCTGCCTCTGTATTATATATTGTATATGAAATATTAATAATTTGCACGTCTTCTGGTTCTGGTTTTACCCAACGTTTTTGGAAACAGGGTTGTAATTAGGAAGGTAAAACCAGGACCGCTTTTCTCTGAGACCCTATTAACCCTTAGGTATGTCCTCTGGGTCATACATTCCAGGCTTGACTTGGGTGTGGAAATCTGGCAACCTGTTTTTCTTTCTTTTTGTACATGCTCTTCACTTTACCTTTTTTTTCTCCTCCTTCCTCCATCACATGGACTGTACTCTCTCAACGGGCAGCCTCATCTCTCCCACTTGCGCCTCCTGTTCCAGTCGTAATTTGATTTGCACACTTTCTCCCGTCAGAGGTTCTCTTTGTTCTCTTTCCCTTCTCGGGTCCCTTTATCTGTGATCCCTCGCTTCCTCGAGGTAGCAGCAGCTTTGAGAAGCTCATTACCTGCCAGTAGACTCGGCTGGGGCTGCTCTTCAGACAGGAGGTGACAGTAACATTAAAACGGCTCACAGGCTTGTTATCTCGGTGCTAATCCTGGAACAGAACAGAGCTCGTGCTAGCCCCCCCAGCACCCCCACCAGAATAACCCCCCACCACCATTTCTTTTAATAGTGAAGGAGATAATGTCTTTCACGGGACACTTTATATTCACGCTGTCACCCTGACGTCTTGTTTTAGCGTTTTCCGTGGGGGGATAATTAATTGCGGGAGACAGGAACAGCTATTGAGTGGGCTTTCGGGTAATAGGACGTTAGCTTGATATTTGGGACCACTGTCAGCTCAGTTTTTCGGGGGCTGGGAGACTGCAGGCCCAAGACGTTTCTCGCTTCACCATTCACTTCTAACTAAGACGGTAGTGACAGGGTAGCAGGCTGCATTATACCGCACATGTGTCCACCTGAGCACCCTGTTGCTTATACCTGTAGCTGTGTTAGAGTTTTATATAGTCACAGCAGAGAGGAAGAGAGAGAGAGAGAGGGAGAGAGAGAGAGAGAGATCTGTGCTGCATGAAGGAGTAACAGAGGGAAGTGACTTTGACAAGACTAACATATAGACTCTGACAAGGCGGCTGCGTAAAGGAGTGAAATGCTCCAGCAGGGCTAAAACCATAGTACTGTATGAGATCCAGTCAGTTCAGATTCAGCTCTCTCTCTCTCTTGCTCTGTGTTTACTTTTCCCACTCCCTTTTTTCCTCTTTTTCTTTCTTTGTCTCTTTCTTCTGTCCTTCCCTCCTTTTCTTCTCTCTTGCCAGGTTTCCATTAACATGGTTCGTAAGTGTATTTATGTGTGCATCTGCACCATGTTTCCAGCATCTTCACTACAGTTATGGGAACCTCTCTCTTTCTCTCTCTCTCTATCTCTCTCTCTCTCTCTCTCTCCACTATGGAACAGTATTGCTGAAAGACCGAGCGTTTAGGAACACTATGTCTAAGCTGATTGGATTAGATCAGAGGAGAGAAGAACAGAGTAGTTTAATTCTCATTATCAAAGAACCGATAATCTGTCTCTCTCGTCCTCTTAGCCTTTCTTTCTCTCTCTATCTATCTCTCTCTCGCTCACACTCTCTCTCTGTCTCTTTCTCTCTCTCACTCACTCTTTCTATGTCTCTCTCTGTCTCTCCCTCTCTCTTTTTCTCGCTTTCACTCTCTGTGTATCTCTTCCTCTCAGCTTCTCCTTCGCTCTCATTATATCTCTCTCCACCTCTCTCACTACGCTTCTCTCACTCTTTGTCTCTCATTCTCTCTCTCTCTCTCTGTCTCTCACTTTGTCTCTTACTATGTCTCTTTATGGTCCTCTCTGTCTCTTACTGTTTTTCTCACTCTGTCTCTCACTCTCTGTCTCTCTCTTTCTACCTCCCTCTCTCTCTCTTTGTCTCGCTCTCTTTCTTTCTGTCTCTCTCTCTCCCACCCTTTCTGTCTCTCCCGGTCTCTCTCTCTCGTATGCAGGCATAGAGAGTTTAGGACTGTTGAGGGTTTGTTTACAGATGGCTGCTGGTCCTCATTAGACTGTGTGTGCTGCTGGCTCTGCACGCTGACATGATGGAGGACAAGTGACTAGGGGCTCCGGAGGAGAGAAAGGAGAGAACAGATATCTCTATGATCAAACAAGCATGGTGTGTGTGTGTGTGTGTGAGAGAGAGAGAGAGAGAGAGAGAGACAGAGAGAGAGAGATGGAGAATGAGAGAGAGACTGATAAATATTTGGGCTGGCATTCTGACAGCGGGAGAGAATAACAAGCAGTACACTGTTCTTCATTGTTCAACATAAAGTTTGGAAGCTGATTCCATCCCCCTCTCTCTTTCTCTCTCTCTCTCTCTCTCTGTTTCTCTCTGTTTCTCTCTCTCTCCCACTCTTTCTCTCTCTCTCTCTCCCACTCTTTCTCTCTCTCCCTCTCTCTCTCTCTCTTTCTCTCTCTCTCTCTCTCTCTCTTTCTCTCTCTCTTTCTCTCTCTCTCTCTCTCTCTCTTTCTCTCTTTCTCTGTCCATCCTTCAGTTCATTATTTGCTTTATTAGAGTTTAGTGTGTTTTTTTTTCACAAGATTTGCTTATAGCATATTACACTGGTCAAACACAGTGACCAAACCAAACAGAAAACTATCAGTATAGATTTCACCATATGTGAACCACCATAACATGAACCCCCTCAAAGCTGTACATCAGGAACACTGCATGCTAGAGTCTACTTTTATTTTGGCTTGTTATTCCATTCCAAAGAGGGCTCTAGTGCGATTGTATCCCCTTCAGAAGCTTTCTAAAAGCTCTGGCCTTAAACAAGACACTAGACTGTCTTTTTGGAGACATTATAATATGAATCCATGATGCTGAATCCAACACTGAACATCTCCTGTTGTTATTTACCTATTACTCCATGTTAAAAAGAACTGTTGTTAGCTTGGCTGTTAGCCGTCTACGGGCGCCCTTATTTTTGCACTTTCTGCTTATTACCATCCAAGTAATCCCAAACACACATTCAGTGTTGCTGAGATCTGGACACTGGGGTTGTCCGTCCGTTGTCCTGAGAAATCTGTTTTAAAAGAACTTCCCTCACAAGGCATGAATTTGCTAATGGATATCTAGATAAGGACCTGGACTTCTGGAACAACATGTTATGGACAGACAAATCAGAGACATAGTTGCTTGGCTACAGCATTTGCCCAGAAGAACCTCTTACCAACTGTAAAGCATGGCGGTGCAAAAGTACAGCGGTTGCTTTGCCACTTCAGGGTCCTGGATAACTTCCAGTAATAGAATGGTGAATTCTCTTTCATAGCAGAGAGTGCTTTGAGGAGAATGTGAGCTCATCTGTAAAAAGGTTAAAGCTGAAGAAGTGGGTTCCAACAAGACAATGATCCCAAACACACAAGTAAATTCACCAAGTAATGAAATGGAGGCTAATGGAATGGTTAATGGTCTGACAGGACATGACTGACTTGCCATCGAGCAAGGCAGATAACCCCGAACTGCTTTGCAGGTGGCATGAATAGGGCAGCCCAACACTCTGGGCAAGTGTGCTCACTGCCCTCCAATGTATGCGTTGACTGCTGTGAATACTTGTCTATCACAGCATGGATGGGTTAAATGCAGGGAGAGATTTAGTTTGGGATCTCACACAATTCCTGCAGATGGTGCGGTAGGGGTGGAGGTGGATTGACAACAGCCCTTCTGGCCATCTGACATACAACAACAAACCATTCCTCTTGGAGCTTACTAGGGTTCCTCCACACACTGATTCACTGGTCGTCTTTGGCGATGTTGACATGGTGTTAGGGGCAGTCGCCATAATGGTCTGTATGCATGCAGTTCTGTGTGGTGCAGCCACCATGGTCCTTTGGCATGTCTCACAATGTCAAACCTTCCCACCAAGTTTCATTCCTGAAAATGCTGTTACTGCGATGTGGCTGCCAGAGCTGCGATGCTTGTGTACCACAACAGTGTTCAACACTCCACCGTTTCAGTTATAAGTTGTATCGAGTTCTGTTTTGTTGGACCTAACACAGCCCCGTTTATCTCACTAGGTGTTCAGATGTTGAGGGCTGGATTGAATGGGAATGGGTAGAAGACCAAAACTGGATCATAGCGTGACTGCACCAACATGTCCAGGAAGTCCAGGAAGACAGAACACGGGCATGAACCAAACAGCAGCACATTAAAGAGAGTAGAGTAGCACTATGCCTCTCAGAAATATTATCTGAGAAATAAATAACTGAATAACGTATCGCCCCTTTTGACTGGAAATCAAATGCAGCATAACCTCCGGCTTTTTCTCAGCACTGTATATTATAGAACAGTTTTCCCTCTCTCATATTTCAGAGACAAAACAGCGAATAATATATAAATAACAATATATAAATAAGAATATCTGCAGGTCAGCCAATCCAAAAAAGGTTAGAAAACACATTAATGTCACCCCCTACCCATAAAGTGCAGGGCGCAGCAATGTTTTGCACGATTTCAGCTGAAACAGTTTGAGATATTGTAATATTTCTTAACGGCTTTGTTCAACACAGTGCCCAGACCTGCCCTGGAGCCTTAAATAATGACTAATGCCTCCTGTGATAAGCAGAAAATACATCAAATTGCAGCCCAACTCTAAATGCATCAAGATAAACAGTGAAATGCTGCAACCAAAGAGACCAAAATCCATTTCCAGGAGACGATGAGATCAGTAGTTCACAAATCTGCACTCCCAGTAATCAGGCCTTTAATCAGCCGAATAGATCAAAATGGCCTATGCTCACAGCAGGCATGACTTTAACTCAGAGCTTTGCCTGCTTCTAGCGGGCGACTCGCTAGCAGAAAATATGAAGAACTGTAATCAGGGATATTACTTTGATTATGATCACGTCAGATCTTCCAAATGGGCCATATGGTTTATTTGAATGTGTTTTTGTGTAAACTTGTGTTCACTTAGCAAATCAAGCAAACAAGCAATTATTCATATGACTGTATTACTATTGCATTATGACAGTATTTCAATAGTTGGTTGTGGCTCTGTTTCAGATCCCTAATCTAATCTTCAGTACCAGCGTATCTAGTACACTACAGTAAAGAGCTTGGTTCTAGGTAATGGAGACTGTTCTAAAGTGTTCTGTGCTTATGAGTATTTGAATAGACATCAGGGTCTGGCTAATAAAGGTGTCAGAAATGTAAAGATGACAAAGAATAGAGAGTAGAAAGAATAACAAAAAGCAAAATACATGCAAGTCAAAGTGTCAAAGCACTTTCTGTCCAAAGGGCAGATTTTTATTTCAAGAAATTAAACATTTTACTGAAAATAAAATAGTTTGTAAATAATAAATGAGGACTTTTATTTTGAAAAATTTCTCTCAGTAAAATGGCATACTACTCCATTTTAATATCATGTAATTTTTTTTGTAGGCCATTTCACCCCTCTTAAGGGGTGTAGTCTTGGAGAGGTATGTGTTGTTTCACTAGATGGTCAATAATAGCCTAAAGGTATTTGACCTTTGACCTTTAACCAAATACCTCCTTCTCCCCCTGATGATAACCCTTTCCCAGGACTCAGATCCAGTCGGAAATGCATAAATTGCAAGTTCTGTTCTGGGACTCTTCCTGGAGGGAAGCAAACGGTACCTGTATAGTTTACAAATGGCAAAAACCCACCATTAATATATAGGAGCATATATAAAATAGATGAACGTATACACTGTATGGGTATCATAAAAAGCACTGGTATCTGATACTCTGTACATTATACCCTCCTTTAGGCTGTGTTCCACTCGCTCCTAGCCACCCGGCAGCACAGCAACCCTCTAAGAAACCCACTAGAAACAGTCTGGAGCTCGTTCTGGAGCATACTTTTGGCACGGCTTGTACAAAAAAAGTGACCTTCAAAAACACTAACTCCTTAAAATGAAGCCGGCATCCAGTGGGCATGAATGTTACTCGAGAAAATCGATGGCAATCTCAGCATTGTGGTAAACCCAGACTAATGTGAGCTGTAGTGCCAATAAATTCGACACATTTGTCTGTGTCACACTGAATGAGTTTCGGTTAAATTATATATATATATATATATATATATATAATATATATATATAAGATATATATATATAAATATATAATATAATACATAAAGATAGTATATGTATATATATATATATATATATATATATATATATATATATATATATATATATATAAATCTTTTTTACTATCTTTTTTTCTTCCGATTTACTTTTTTAGCCGCTTCACTCACAAACTGTGTCCAAACTGCTCCACTTTCCCATCTATTGTGCTGTTTAAAAGTGAGAGATTGGAGAACAAAGAGAGAGCAGATAGAGGAGGGAAAATGAGAGCCATACTGACTCTGAAACGACCGCAGCGCTCTCGTTCTTTTATTGTTAGCTCTATTGCTGGCGTATCCAGTTGTGCTGGGATGTTTGATCACAGCCGGTCCTGCATGTAGGAGCTGTAATAACAGTGTCATTTCAGCGAAAGGAACGGGGGCTCTCCCCTCCTGCTTCCTCAATCACAGTGGAAAATCAGCCATCCGTGATCAACAAGTACAACACCGTGTCTTTAATAACAGAAGAAGAAAACATACTGGTTCTGTTTGCTGGGTTACTTCCAGTCCAGGAATAAAACACATATTACACATACAGGCAGATCCAGGTAGTACTGTATACAGTGTGTAATCCACTCACCCCAGCACTACACACACAGGCAGTGTTGAGAACGATCCACCACCCATATAATGACTGACTGTATATATTTATACTACTTAAATATGTATATGCAATACGTCTTGGCATAGAGTTACAGACACTACTTAGACACACTAACACATTACACTTACCGAGTTACTGTACACCAACACGCTACTTACAGCACACTAACACATTACACTTACTGAGTTACTGTACACCAACACGCTACTTACAGCACACTAAGGCATTACACTTACTGAGTTACTGTACACCAACACGCTACTTACAGCACACTAACGCATTACACTTACTGACCTACTGTTACTGTACACCAACACACTACTTACAGACACTAACGCATTACACTTACTGAGTTACCGTACACCAACATTACTACTTACAGCACACTAAACGCATACACTCTGAGTTACTGTACACCAACACACTACTTACAGCCACAATAACACATACACACTAACGCATTACACTTACTGAGTTACTGTACACCAACACACTACTTACAGCACACTAACACATTACACTTACTGAGTTAGCTACTGTACACCAACACGTAGTTACTGTACACACACACTAACAACACTACACATTACTGAGTTACTGTACACCAACATTTACTACAGTGACCAACACCTACTTTACTGAGATTACACTACACTACACAAGACATTACAGTTCCCTGACGCATGTTTGTTTACATGTCCACTGCAACACAAGCTACGCATCTACAGCACACCTAACCGACATTACCACTTACTGAGTTACTGTACACCAAACATGCTACTTATGACAGCATACACTAACACACTGGAGGACTTACTGAGTTACTAGTTTTCCAAGTGCATACTTACAGTACACTAACGCATTTTTTTTTTTTTTTTTTTTTTTACTAAGTTACTGTACACCAACACGCTACTTACAGCACACTAACACATTACACTTACTGAGCGTCTTACTGACCTAGTACACTAAACCTGTACACACCGACGTCCACTACTTACAGCACACTAACACATTACACTTACTGAGTTACTGTACACCAACACACTACTTACAGCACACTAACACATTACACCTACTGAGTTACTGTACACCAACACACACAGTTTATTTCATTAGTTCACCTTAACTATAACCAGCATAATGGCCTTAAATGTATCTACATCGCTAGAAAAATAATATTTATGAATATTCATATTATTATTTAGCCTGATAGCTGCTATTACCTATGTCAAACCTCAAAACAAATATAAAGTGCAAGACTCTGGTCAGCCAGGTATGGTTATTTTGAAAGCTCCCCCTCCCCACTATCTGAGCATCACCTCTCTTCAGGTACCAGTTCCTGAACACTGTCGTCGACAGTGCTAATATTATTTCTCCTAAAGAACAGCCTCCCATGCAGGGCTGCCTCCTTATTATTCACCACCATCAGTGTAATATTTTATCTGATGAGTTTTCATCAACAATAACACAGGAAGTTAATGAGAGGAGATGGTGGAGATGCTGTCTGCAGTGTCCGGGGTTTTAAAGTACTGTTAGAGAAAAAAAGGCCTCACAGTGAAGCTCCATTTAGCAATGTAGATACAGTTAAGACCAATATGCTAGTTATAGTTATAGTGAGCTAAATGAACTATACTGCCTGTGGTGCAGAGTAATGCTGTAATGTGTTAGGGTGCTGTAAATAGTGTGTTGGTGTACAGTAACTCAGTAAGTGTAATGTGTTAGTGTCCTGCAAGTAGTGTGTTGGTGTACAGTAACTCAGTAAGTGTAATGTGTTAGTGTACTGTAAGTAGTGTGTTGGTGTACAGTAACTCAGTAAGTGTAATGTGTTAGTGTGCTGTAAGTAGGTGTGTTGGTGTACAGTAACTCAGTAAGTGTAATGTGTTAGTGTCCTGCAAGTAGTGTGCTGGTGTACAGTAACTCAGTAAGTGTAATGTGTTAGTGTGCTGTAAGTAGTGTGTTGGTGTACAGTAACTCAGTAAGTGTAATGTGTTAGTGTCCTGCAAGTAGTGTGCTGGTGTACAGTAACTCAGTAAGTGTAATGTGTTAGTGTACTGTAAGTAGTGTGTTGGTGTACAGTAACTCAGTAAGTGTAATGTGTTAGTGTACTGTAAGTAGTGTGTTGGTGTACAGTAACTCAGTAAGTGTAATGTGTTAGTGTGCTGTAAGTAGTGTGTTGGTGTACAGTAACTCAGTAAGTGTAATGTGTTAGTGTACTGTAAGTAGTGTGTTGGTGTACAGTAACTCAGTAAGTGTAATGTGTTAGTGTACTGTAAGTAGTGTGTTGGTGTACAGTAACACAGTAAGTGTAATGTGTTAGTGTACTGTAAGTAGTGCGTTGGTGTACAGTAACTCAGTAAGTGTAATGCGTTAGTGTGCTGTAAGTAGTGCGTTGGTGTACAGTAACTCAGTAAGTGTAATGCGTTAGTGTACTGTAAGTAGCGTGTTGGTGTACAGTAACTCAGTAAGTGTAATGTGTTAGTGTGCTGTAAGTAGCGTGTTGGTGTACAGTAACTCAGTAAGTGTAATGTGTTAGTGTACTGTAAGTAGTGTGTTGGTGTACAGTAACTCAGTAAGTGTAATGTGTTAGTGTACTGTAAGTAGTGTGTTGGTGTACAGTAACTCAGTAAGTGTAATGTGTTAGTGTGCTGTAAGTAGTGTGTTGGTGTACAGTAACTCAGTAAGTGTAATGTGTTAGTGTACTGTAAGTAGTGCGTTGGTGTACAGTAACTCAGTAAGTGTAATGTGTTAGTGTACTGTAAGTAGTGTGTTGGTGTACAGTAACTCAGTAAGTGTAATGCGTTAGTGTGCTGTAAGTAGTGTGTTGGTGTACAGTAACTCAGTAAGCGTAATGTGTTAATGAATTAGTGAAAACCAAATAGCTCCAAAATGGCAATTTTCAGGAGAGCGCAAAAACCTGACTTCATTTTCATGTAAATTAATGCAACCAGAACCTTTTTATTGGTTCACTCATCATGACATTTAAAAGAAATGGAGGTACACAACATGCCATATCTTTAGGACACTTTAGAATATGTGCATGTGGAGATACAGGCCAAATAACAACACCAGTTTAACTAAGGAACTGTGCAGACTGATAACCAATAAAGTGCCTTCGGTGCACAGCAACAAGGTCTCAGCATTATAATTCAGTTTATTATAAACACTTTCCCCGAGCAACAAAGCCAGGAAATGAATCGACTGAGCACTTTACTCGCACAAGTTCCTTTTCATCTACTGTGAGTCATCCACTCTGTATTCTCTCTTTCTTCCCTTTGCTGCTTGTTCGCTGTTTGCGTTTAGTTCATGTCACCGTGTAATTGAACACACCAGGGATTATTCCCTCAAAACGTTCCGCGTTCTGACACTCTTGTTGCTTTATTTATCAGATTCTTTATATGTTCATTTATTTCTTTATTTCTTGAAAATGCACTTATGTGAAACAATCGACTACTGGAGAAAATGTTGACGTTCTGTTTCCCAATACCAGCACAGTCATCAACACTGCCATCCAAAAGCCCATGCACTTCATGTGGATTGTGTTACTACATGATTGCGGCGTCATTTAGCCACTAGCTCTTGAAAAAAACTTCAGTTTCATTCATTTTTTAAACTTTGACAGTAAGAAAACAAGCAGTTTACCATTTAGCAATTGTGTTAACCAATCAGAGGAACAAAATCTCGTGAGGGGCCTTGTGTAGAGGATTTCTTTTTTCATAATCTATAAGGGTAACAGTTTGCAATAAGGGTACATCTATTAACGTTCATCTTGGTGCTGACCACGGTGGCTCCACCCATGGACAAGACAAGAATGGGAGTCATAATTGAAGATTATAATTGATGACCTGTTATTTATATACACTAATATATATATATATATATATATATATATATATATATATATATATATATATATATATATATATATATATAAAATGTTCTCTACAACAGTGTTTCATAAATATTACAATATTACATAACCAAATTATGTATCAATCTGATATACCCTTGATGAACTTGTAGGCCTTACTGATGTGTTTTAATGATGGCACATATTTAAGACTATTTAAGATGAAGATTTTATTGGAAATGATCATAGGCTTCAGTAAATTGTTCATAAATGCTTATTTCTTATTGTGCCAGTTGGTGAGTCATTGTTACTATGATCATTTCATGATTAATTGAGACATTTATTAAAGATTACAGACTTAATAAAATCTAAAATATTATTTTATTATATTTGTCTTCATTTCTACCATTAATTAATGATTAACTACAACATTACTTGTCTATTTGGTACTGCTTATTACTGCCTCAGGTATCGGTCATAGCTGTACACTTACTGTTAAGTGTTTATCCTATAATCAATGGTTTAAGAAAAGGAATGTGATGGACATGGATGTTAAATAGAGTATTATGATTATGATTTGTGGATTTTAATGATTAAGTTTCAAGCTAAAATTAATTTTTGTCGGCCTGGGAAAGACAGAAACTGTGTTGCCTTTCAACGAAAGACGATTAACCCTTTAAATACTATAAATGAATGAATAAATAAATAAATAAATAAATATAAGCTCAACAAACAGGCAAAACTTGACCATATCTTTGATTCAGCTTTGTATTATGTACAATATGATGTTCCAGTTAAACCCTGATCAGAAACGCAACTGACCATGTGACAAGATTTATCAAACCTCAGTTTTGGCATTACAGTGTTTACAGTAATATGTGGGTTCTGGAATGTTCATTTGTCTACTGGCATCTGTAAAATGTAGTCCAAGTCTTATCTCCTTGGTGAACTGATCTTTACTTTAGTGCCTGAGACATTTCAAAGGGTACAGGTGTTCTGCTTCAAATGCAGTTCCAGAAGAGAGTGAGAGAAATTTGGATCTGAAACCAGAAAGGTATAAGGTGGAGCTTCCGCACTATATGGCCAAAAGTATGTGGACACTCTTTCTAACTATTGAATTCAGCTGTTTCAGCCACACTCTCTGCTAATAGGTTGATAAAATCAAGCATAAAGCCAAACACTGGGGGGAGAAGGGCTAGTACTGAAGAGCTCAGTGACTTGTCATAGGAGGACACAACTGCTGCCCTGTCTGATGCTGTTATTGTCAAGTGGAAGCATCTAAGAGCGTCAACAAAAATGGAGGACCACGCAAACTCACAGACTGGGCCAGTCGAGGGAAGAAGCATGTAGAGTGTGAACATCATCTATCCTCTGTTGCATCACTCACTACAGAGTTCCAAACTGCCTCTGGAAACAACATCAGCACAAGAACTGTGCATCAGGACCTCCATGAAGTGGTTTTCCTTGGCCATGTAGCTGCACACAAACGTATGATGATGCCTTATGCACAACACCAAGGCATTCGCTGGAAGCACACAGCCACTGGACTCTGTAGCAGTGGAAACAACTTCTCTGAAGTCCCTTACTCTCGAATCCCTCTCTGGCAGACTGATAGAAGAATCTGGGTATGATGGATGCCAGGAACATGCGGCCCACCGGAATGCATAGTGCCAACATGGTTTGGGGCTTTTAGTTTCAGTGAGGGGCTAATGTTAATGCTACAGCATCCAAAGACATGATAGACAATTACGTTTCTCCAGCAAGAGTGTGGTGAATGTTCCAGCATGACTCCAGCATGGACTCTAGTAACCTGGACCAAGCCCTGACCTCAAGCCCACTGAACACCTTTGGGAAATATTCAAACTTCTCGTCCACCATCAGTGACCTCACAATTGCTCTTTTGACTGAACGAGCATGAATTCCCCCAGACACACTCCAAAAGCTTTCTCAGAAGAATGGATGCTGTTATAGTTGCGTGGGGGTTGAGTGGGAGGGCAACTCCATATTAGTGTCCACGGGTTTGAAACAGGATGTTCAGTAAGCTTATATAGTTGATGAGCTGGTGTCCATATACTTATGGCCACATAGTGTATATCTGTACATATCAGTATTAACTCATTAAAATATTTTTGGCCTGGATAGTTTTAGGAAAACCATGTGACTAAAACAGGAAGTGTCCTTATTGTTGGCATAGCTCTGGTGTATTCTTCCTCGACAGAGAAAATAAATTATATTTTCTTGCCAGTTCACAAAGATCTTGGCCAGCGTGCTCATGAACAGGCCGTGTGAATGATCAGAGTTTGAATGAGGCATGATAGCGGAATGGCTCATTTGGGCTAATGTCAGGCCAACATTCAGGACACACCGTCTGTTGGAAATCTCCAGGATGCTCCTTGAACCAATTTTGGATAACTAAGCCCTGATGGCACAGTGCATAGAATAGCCCATCATTGTTGGGGATGCGTGACGTCGATGAATGATACGTTTAGGTGTTTAGGTGGACAAGTGGGGACCCAAGCCATGCAATGGGAACACAGCCTACACCAGTATGGAGCCACCACCAGCCTGGACAGTACCTTGTTGACAACTAGGGTCCATGGCTGCTCTGTGCTACACACAAACCCAACTAAGAACGGGCACTGTGACACGTCTGGTTACATCCTCTAGGATCCAGTTAGCAACCAAACATGAGCTTAGGTGTCCGGTGTCATTGTGTTAACCCAGTGTTAACTCAGTGTTAAATCTGGTGGGTGTTCTGCTCCCATATCCCACTAAAGATAAGGGATGCTGTACTTTCCTGTGGGATATGCATGTGGGGGCCAGTGAACTGAATGTAGATCTGATGGAATGTCCCATCCTGTCCGGTAGCCCTATGTATGAGCCCCTAGTATGAGCCATGAGCATGCTGGCCAGTGTTCAACCTCACTCACATGATAACACCTCACAACTTACACAGCTGTGGATGTTCCCAAGCTGCCCCCCTGAGGTAACGCCACTTCAGTTCACATACTGATATCCCTTTACTTTTGCTACATCAGTGTATATTTATACCCTGCTGGCACTTGGCTAGTCTTCTGAGCTGAGCCCACTCTTAACGAAAGTTCACTCTGTTCACAAAACTGGATTTTGTCACTCGTACCAATGCAGAATAATCAATCGGGCTTCCTTCTAAAAACTACGACGGATGAGAGCCTTTTAAAACTCTTCAGCTGTCCCAATCACGGCGCCTCACAAAGGCCTGGGCTTATCGACTTCCTCCTGAAGTCGAGGACTTTGGCTTAAAGGCACTAAGCATGAGCTCAACACTCTCCACTGTCTTCTATCGCCCGTCCTCACGCTGCTAGTGTATGGATTGCTTTGAAAGCTCACCCCTGTAGCTGGCAGCCTGTGATCCTGGCACATCTGCACTACTGTGTTAGAGAGCTTGCTCTTTCAGTTCAGTTCGGAATACAGAAATAGAAGAGAAAGAAGGAGAAGAAGAAGAAGAAGAAGAGAGAGAATGCTGGCAGCAATCTGTCAAATAAGTCTCCCCTTTTTAGTGGACTTTCCTGTCTGTGTGGATTTTCCCACACAGCCTGAGTGGTCAGGGAGTGCCTGTGGGCACTTAGAAACCAGTTAGCATCAGCCATCTCATGGAGAATGTGATGGAGGACCACTTGACTTTTTCCTGTCTGGCCGATGTTCTATAGTGGCTAGAACGTCTACCCGACAACCTTAACACATAATTATCATTTGTTGGTAATAGCGTATGATAGTGGAATGGCTCATTTGGGTAATAGCGCATACGTTCTGCAGACCAGAATGCGTCTGCACACATAACAGCCAGATATAGCCAGATATAAGGACCAGTAAAAATTTCATATAGGCAAGACAGAGTCATCATACGGGTTAATGAAACCTTGCTCCAGTTTAGCATGCACTGGATAACGATGCACATACCAACACAAATAACCAGCATACCACTGTGTACAGAACAGATATGAACAAAACCTGGCTTACAGTGCGCACACTAATGAATGCACAACAGATTATGTAATTAGTTGTGAATATTTCTATTCTTAGCTGCTAAACCTGCAGAGCTGTCAAATGGTTCAAATAGTTAATCATGATTAGTCACATAGTTAGTGATTAATTTCATTATTTTGTAGTTAAATGTAATCACATTATTCGGTGTAGTAAATCACGATTAATCACATAATTCAGTGTAGTTAATCATGATTAATCACACCAATCAGTGTAGTTAATCATGATTAATCACACCAATCAGTGTAGTTAATCATGATTAATTACACCATTCAGTGTAGTTAATTATGATTAATCACATCATCCGGTGTAGTAAATCATGATTAATCACATAATTCAGTGTAGTTAATCATGATTAATCACACCAATCAGTGTAGTTAATCATGATTAATCACACCAATCAGTGTAGTTAATCATGATTAATCACATAATTCAGTGTAGTTAATTATGATTAATCACATCATCCGGTGTAGTAAATCATGATTAATCACATAATTCAGTGTAGTTAATCATGATTAATCACACCAATCAGTGTAGTTAATCATGATTAATCACACCAATCAGTGTAGTTATTCATGATTAATCACACCAATCAGTGTAGTTAATCATGATTAATCACACCAATCAGTGTAGTTAATCATGATTAATCACACCATTCAGTGTAGTTAATCATGATTAATCACATCATCCGGTGTAGGAAATCACAATTAATCACATAATTCAGTATAGTTAATCATGATTAAACACATTATTCTGTGCAGTTAATGGTGATCAGTTACATAATTCACCATTGTTAGTAGTGATTAATCACATTAATCTGCAGTTATTCACGCTTGATCACATACTTCACTGTAGTTAATCATGATTCATCACATCTTCCGGTGTAGTTAAACGTGATTAATCACATTATTCGGTGCGGTTAATCATTATTAATCAAATCAGTCAGTGTAGTTCATCATGATTAATCACATTGTTCCGTGTAGTTAATCATGATTAATCACATGACTTTGTGCAGTTACCCATGATCAATTACATTTCTGTTTGGTTCAGTGTGGTTAATCACATATTTTTGAGTCAGCAATGAATTATCTCAAGATTTTGTACAAAAAGCCATTATTAATTGCATCATTTTGTGCATCATTAGTTGCATAATTTCTTGTAGCCAATCATGATTAATCACATTATTCTGTGTAGATGAATGCGATTAATTGCAATGTTTTGTGTACCTGAGCATGATTAATCACATTACTCTGTTTAGCTAGCCTTTATTAATCACAATAGGTGTAGATAAATATGATATGTAGCTAACCATGACTGATCTCATTGTTCTGCATAGCTAGCATTTGTAGCTAAATATAATTAATAATTTTATTTTGTGTTGTTTAGTATGGTTCATTTTGTGTAACTAATCTATTTAAACTATTATATCATGATTAATCACATTACTCCTAAGATATTTATAATTAATCAAATTTTTGTGTTCTTCATAAAATGTAGTAATGATTACATTATAATATTTTGGGCACCATTAATAAGATGATTTGGTGTAGGTAGTTAATAATTACAGTATATTGTTGATTATATACACGGATTATTGTGATTAATCACACAAAAGTCATATAATTTTGTGTGAGCATTAATAATTAAATTATTTTTGCTAAACATGATTTAGCATATTTCTGTGGGTCATTTATTGTGACTCATTACATGATTTTATATACTTAATCACCGTCATACTTATCTGTCTACATTTTTGGGATTAGGATTAATTAACAAATGACATAAAAACTGAATCAATGTGAAAGAAAACGGGAATAAATCCCAGGAATTAAATCATCTGAACTGTATGTCGAAATTATAGACATTACTTTGAGAGCATAGACATTCAGTAAGCGTAACTCTTCGGTCAAGATAAGAATTAAGTAGGTTGGGCGGGGGAGTGGGATTGGTGGGTGGGGGGTTTGGGTTACTCAATGACATGTATGGCCACTATTGAGGCCGTTTGTGATCGATGGAGGCATCCATTAAGGTCACAAAGAAAAGATATATGAGGTCATTCTGATTCTCAGCATCAATTCCAGCCAAAATGGCCCATTGGCTTTCCCCCCAAGCAGCCAAATACATCCAACTGGCATGATGGCTAAATGAACAGATTTCTTGTGAATTGCAGAACTGTAAAATGAACTGGGCTACATGGACATTTATCAGGATATGGAGTTAAATGTATGAGGCTTTTAAAAAAATAATGGCCTTTTATATGAGAAAGCCCATCTCCTTCGAGACAATGGCAGAACTGCTCTATCTACTGGGAGGCAATGCTGTACCTCCACTAATTGTGTCATCTGTCTTCTTGGTCCTTTTTTTTTTTTTGCAACTTTGTTTCTGAAAAAGTTGAGACATTTTGTAAAATGCAATAAAAACAAGAATCTGTGATTTGATCTGTGAACATTTATTTATTTATTTGTATTATTTTTTATAATTATTATTAATAAAAAATTCTGACCAACTTAATAGTATTTTGTATATTGAAACAAATTTAGAATTTGATGTTTATGAAGTTGTGTTATATCACCTTTCCATTTAGGTCATTTAGGGCACAAGAGGCCCCAGTGTCTTGATCCCTGTCCAAGTATGATTGCCCCACCCCCACCACCAACCCCAGCTCACCTGTGTTTACATTGTGCTTAATCATATGGGCTCCAGCATGCTTAAAAATGATGCAGTTGCAGAACCCGCTGACCTAGGATGTACCAGTATGCTGACCTACACCTGGCATTGACTGTGCTGGCAGAGCCTTACTCAATCTGAATTAACTGGAAGGGAGAGTTATTAAGCCTGTGCGTATATGAAATCTATATGATTGATAATCTATATGGTTTGACATTGTGAGACATGGGAATGATCCAAGTTTCATTCCTGGCCGTGCATAGGTGACGTAGGCAAGGACGGGCCTTAATCGCGGTACCTGACTGGCAAATAGTCATGATTGTGGACATTCGGCAAGCTGTGATGAAGCCATGAGTCATCCCGCATGACGCAGGGCTATATGCATGCAGACCGTTGCGATGACTGCCCTTAACACCACGCCTGCACTGCCTGTCATGGAGTTACTCCGAATGACAGCGAGTCTTCTTCAGTGATGAGTCCCAATTTTTTTCATGGTTGAGACGACCAATTAATCCCAGTGTGTGGAGGCCCAGTGGTCAGCGTTTTTTGTCACGTGTCCAGAAGGCCTGGTGTCACTCCATCTGCATCGGCACCATCTGCAGGAACAGTGTGAGAATATTCAAGCTGCATGGGATGGATTATCACAGGACACCATTAGGAACCTCTACAACTCCATGCCAGTGGAGTTGCCATACTGAGAGACAGACTTCTGTATGTGTAGCTCAATAAATATTGATCATATCAGTCTAAATGTATCGTCATGTATTATTCCTGGTAACCTCAGTGCCAACAGCACTGTAATCCCCGACACTTCCTTCTGGGTGTTGCTATTCTTTTGACGATGAGTCTATACTTTTTAAAATTACGTTTAATATTAATATTCATTTATCTGGATAATTGAAACCAAGAACTGTATTATTTAACCTTTTATATTACTTGATTTTTTTAATATGCCTTCAGGATACATCAAACAGAAATACACAGGGTGGCGTCACATAGGTACTGCAGGTTAATCATGCCGACTTGGTGAGGAAGGGGGCATTGGCAACATGAAATACGATAATACATCAAATCATCTTAATATTCAGTCCATAACCTCTGTGAATGTAGAGGATATTATCAGCATGATTCATTTGCTATGAGCTGATAAAGTCTAGTTCATATTAATTTTTCTCCTAATATTATAATATTCTCCTGTAATATTATTTTGGAAAGCCTTCAACAATCAATCAGTCAATCAAATGTCATATTAGAATATCACATAACATATTACTTTAACAACAACAATAACAACAACGCTGTATCTGCCTCAGAGGAAGTCTGGGCTGAAAGGAACCGAGTTCTGCTCTGTGCCTTCTAATCTTTCTCAGCTCAGACATGTTCATCACAGCCGCACGCTGTTTCAGTCAGACAGTCCACCATGAGCAACCGAAATAACTCTGACAATGCATACACCCACAGGTGTCCTGTCTCCAATTCTGAGCTGTACTTCTACAGCCTTGCACCGGTAAACCATGGAGAAAAAGTAAGCCTCTGTAACCAGAGCAACAAGTTGCATGCAGAGCTGCCCGTTTCTGATGTCCAGCTTCTGTTTCTTATTAGACTAGTTTGACTTTATTGACCATCATGTTATTCTCACCACTGTGATTACCTGGGCCACACATGAAACAAGGTGTATGAGTATATGAACCATGGAGCCACGCCGACAGCCCACAGCAAGCTGAAACACAAACTCACCTAACCACTGTCTTTCGGACCATCTGAGATGAGCTCAGGTCCAGAGAACTCGGTGGCGCTCTGCATAGAACTGATCTTTAGTTTCAAGTGGCATTTCTTAAGATGCACATCTCCAGATTCCCGGATCTAATCTCTTCGGATTCCCAGGTCTCATCCCTCCAGATTCCCAGGTCTAATTTCTCCAGATTCCCGGATCCAATCTCTTCGGATTCCCAGGTCTCATCCCTCCAGATTCCCAGGTCTAATCTCTCCAGATTCCCCAGGTCTAATCTCTCCAGATTTCCAGGTCTAATCTCTCCAGAATCCCAGGTCTAATCTCTCCAGATTCCCATGTCTAATCTCTCCAGATTCCCAGGTCTAATTTCTCCAGATTCCCATGTCTAATCTCTCCAGATTCCCAGGTCTAATATCTCCAGATTCCCAGGTCTAATCTCTCCAGATTCCTAGGTCTAATCTCTCCAGATTCTCAGATCTAATATCTCCATATTCCCAGGTCTAATTTCTCCAGATTTCCAAGTCTAATCTCTCCAGAATCCCAGGTCTAATCTCTCCAGAATCCCAGGTCTAATCTCTCCAGATTCCCAGGTCTAATCTATCCAGATTCCCAAATCTAATCTCTCCAGATTCCTAGGTCTAATTTTTCCAGATTCTCGGATCTAATATCTCCAGATTCCCAGGTCTAATTTCTCCAGATTCCCAAGTCTAATCTCTCCAGATTCCCAGGTCTAACCTCTCCAGAATGCCAGGTCTAATCTCTCCAGATTCCCAGGTCTAATCTCTCCAGATTCCTAGGTCTAATTTCTCCAGATTCTTGGATCTAATATCTCCAGATTCCCAGGTCTAATTTCTCCAGATTCCCAAATCTAATCTCTCCAGATTCCCAGGTCTAATCTCTCCAGATTCCTAGGTCTAATTTCTCCAGATTCTTGGATCTAATATCTCCAGATTCCCAGGTCTAATTTCTCCAGATTCCCAAATCTAATCTCTCCAGATTCCCAGGTCTAATCTCTCCAGATTTCCAGGTCTAATTTCTCCAGATTCCCAGGTCTAATCTCTCCAGATTCCCAGTACTGCTGAAGTAGAAAAATTTTTTGTGTATTTTTTGTGACAGTTATATATGATTCCCTGTATATATGCTGTATATATACTGTGTATTGACTGGATATGTCTGTTCCTAACATTACTGGTAAAGCATAATAGCACATGTTGTGATCATACACATAACGCTTTATAACAATCCACTGTGATGCCTAAACTCCAATACTCCAATATACTGTCTCACGTTTCCCAGTATCTTCAAAATTCAAATAATTTTATAACTGCATATAACAGCTAATGAACACTTATAAGCTGTCTCTACAGACCATGTGATGTTGTTGCTCAGCGCTATGAATTAGTCTAGGTTATTGAAGTTTGAGCACATTTCTGCCAGAAAAACACAAAAGCAAACGTGATGGGAAATGAAATGTCATCCTCTATAACGTGTACAGTTTGAAGGATGACAATTTTCAAACAACTAAGGAGTCTTTGGCGTAGGGCCTGGGTCTTGAGGCATTTCCACCATCGCAGATATTGCCAGATATGGACGGCAGGGGTGGAGCCTACTCCCTGGACAACAGGACCAGGGCCAAACTGTTGGCGCATTGTGACTGGCCAAAGGTTTTCCCTGGTTATAAGAATTCCGTGTTCTGGGAGTTGTTTATTTTTATTCTTTGTGCGCAGTGGATTATCTTCCAATTAATTAAGTGGTTAATAATGTTGGAGGTCTCCGACTTTTGCACTGTGCCCAACAAAAGCACAACATCTCATGGAATATTACATTGTCCTGGTCCATTTGTTTGTTATCTCACTCTATAGTTGCATTTCAAAGATGCCTGGTACAGAATATTTCAGAAGCACTGCTAAACCAGCGTTAAATATCACAGCACTGCGTTTCTGCAGACGGCACAAACACAGTTCTCAGAAAGGGAAAAAAACATCTTGATGGTAATAAAGTGGAAGAGATTTAATGAGAAAGGTTTTCTTTGATGTGACGAGGCCGGCAGCGGGACACTGCGAGGGACGCATGGCAGGGTCACGTTTATAATCAGCACACAGTCATTAAACAAAGCTGAGAGAACGGCTCTCCTCTGCTTGCTCTCATCTTCCAGGTAGCAGCGCTCTATAATGACCTCATTAGGCGCAGAGCTTCGGCAGGAGGGACGGCCCATGCGGTGGCGCCGCACCACTTCCCCTCTCTCTCTCTGGAGACACCGCGGCAGCCTCCCTCGGGGGAGCAGCCTAATTGGATGCAAGGTGTCATGACATGGAATTGTAACTACATAAAGGGAGGGGGAGCGAGAGGGAAGAGAGAGAGAGAGAGAGAGAGAGAGAGAGAGAGAGAGAGAGAGAAAAAGAGACACGAGAGAGAGAGAGAGAGAGAGAGAAGAGAGAGACAGAGAGAGAGAAAGAGAGAGAGAGAGAGAGAGAGAGAGAGAGAGAGAGTGAGAGAGAGAGAGAAAAAGAAAGAGAGATAAGAGAGAGAGAGAAGAGAGAGATAAGAGAGATGAGAGACGAGAGAGAGAGAGAGAGAAAGAGAGAGAGAGAGAAGAAAGAGAGAAAGAAAGAGAGAGAGAGAGAGAGAGAGAGAGAGAGAGTGAGAGAGATCGAGAAAGAGAGAGATAAGAGAGAGAGAGAGAGAGAAAAGAGAGAGAGAGAGAGAGAAGAAAGAGAGAGAGAGAGAAAGAGAGAGAGAGAGAAAGAGAGAGAGAGAGAGAGTGAGAGAAGAGAGAGAGAGAGAGAGACACTAAAGTCTGAAAACAGGGAGCATTGTATAACTGAGCATGAACACTACCAGTCAAACGTTCAGATACAGCTACATATTAAAACTTTACTGTAGAATAAAAGTGAGGACAGCAAACTATAAAATAGGACTCATGGAATTATACAGTCCACCTTAAAAACTGGAATTTAACAGGAGGATAAAAAGCTTTCCTAGCCTGCTGCGGAGGCTGATATAATTTAGTATAATTTGTGTTATGATTTTTATCTTTCTGCAGAATTAGAGCAGCTGTTTTTTACACTGGGTGAAAATCACATGGTGATTAGATTAGAAATGCACCAAAAGTGCTTTGGATAAAATCTCTTTACATCAACGTACATTAATGTCACACCCTGCCGTGTCCATGTGCTTCTGTTTATTTTGGTCCTGTGTTCCTCCTGTCTCTGCCCTCTAGTCCGCTCTCATTTCTAGCTCCGCCCCTTCCCAGGTGTCTCTCGTCAGCCCTAGTTGTGTTATACCCCATGTCATGTGCTTTGTTCTTGTTGGGTGTTTTGTCTCCTGGCTGGTCCTTTGCCTCTTTGTGGTTTGACTAAATATCCCTTTAGGTTTCTCCATGTCTGTTGTTGTGTAGCCCTGTTATGTTGTTTAGTCTCTTTGGTTTTGTTTTATTTTTGGTTTATCGAAGACTTGCAGTTGCAACCTGTCCCCACGTCCCGCGTAACATTTAACACCCATTTAACATCTCTGTAAAGATATCATTTAGGAGATATTTGTTATAAATACATATAAATATACATTTGCTTATGTATATACACTACATATACAATACAAGGTTTATTACTAAGCAGGTTTGGAGCGATTCTATTGGTCGGTCCATCATGAATATTCACTAACCTGAAAGGAGAGCTAGAGCTTTTACACTGTGCAGAAAAAGAGATCAAAGTTTTTACACCACTGAATATATCGTCACTGTCCAAAGAAAAACAAGTATCTCCAAAATGGCAACTTTACAGGAGAGGCCAAAACCTCATTCAATTTTAATGCAAGTCAATGGAACCAGACGTCCTTCCGAGCACTTCTGGGCCTTTTCAGTTGGTCCGTTCATCATGCAAATCTCACCAAGTGCAAACGGCAGCGGCTGCTTTCAAATGATGCATAAAAGTCAAAATGGACAAAAATGGAGATACATGTTTTTCATTGGATAGCGACGATATATTAGAGGTGGAGATATGGAGGTGTATCATACAGTGTACATCAGGAGTAGATGTGGTGTATCAGGGTATGGACTGGTTCAGACTCTCATCAGTTGGAGCTGTTCAGTGTACGACTATAGAGCCCCCAATCCGAAAAACGTCAGAAAACTGAATTTTGTATGATTTTGCCATTATGATATCATCGTGTCAGAAACCGTTTAGCCAGGTACAGGTTTGCATAAGTTTAACTCATACTGTATTATAGCTTATATTATCTATGGAGTCAAACTGACTCTACTCTGTATTTAGCATCTGTAGATGAATGTCAGTATTACATGCTAACATGCTAATATGTTTTTAATGTCCTGCGTATATTCTGTATACATCGATGTAATTTGGGGTCAGTTTTATACACATATGTTTTTGTTATTTTGGATAATATTGACGTCACAATAATCTTCAATTTATGACCTTCAGGAAACACGTACCTCTGTAGTTCCTTTTATAGTGCAACGCCAGGTGTGAAGTGTCAACCCCGCGCATCTGCTGAGGACACCTGGGTGCTGTACTCCACACAGTTGCAAGTGGTCTCCTGATGGCTGGACGGAAGCCATCACCGCAAAACACATCTGGTGGAGCAATATGACGATCTAGCAGCATAGACCATTTGGACAGGCAGCGTGGATGGACAGACAGCTGCTCCTAGAGAGGCGGAGGCTATAAGAAGAGTGTTTAATCATGCATGGTGGCAGAGCTGAGCTTGATGGTCCAGCAAGTCTATCCAGCATTCGAGAAGGCTGTGCAAAAGGAGCTGGCATCGGACCGCATCCTGAACAGGCTGCTGCCAGAGGAGTGAAGCCGTCATGTGCAGCTCACCACACTGGCTGTGAGAGCAAAAGCCATCATGATTCTGAGTGCACAAGATCTGGCATGTGCTTATTCAACTTGTGTGCATTATTGAGTTGGACTTCCTGCAGCAGCTAAGGTCAGGCTTGACCTCAGGAGGGAAATACAGGCTTTGGGGACGGAACAAGGGAAGCTAGTTGTGGTGGTTAGCAGCAGAGTCGAGGCAGAGAGTCATGTCTCTAGCAGCCTCATCCGCACCAACAAGTGTTCATCAACAACAGTGTTCTCCAAGCATCCGGCAAAACCAAATTCATCCATCAGACTCCCAGATGTAGAAGTGTGGTTCCTCTCTCCAGAAAACAGGTTTCCATGGCTCCAGTGGCGACATGTTTTGCACCACCATCTTAAACTGCGGCTCAGCCATGGAATCTAGTTTCGTGAAGCTCCCAGTGATGTTGCTTCCACAGCTCTGTTGGAACTCTGTAATGACAGATGCAACACAGCCTAACTAACCTGCTCACACGTACACGATTCAGCACTCAGCGAACCAAAAGCACCTTGGTTATTGAGCTGGTTCCCTTCAGGCTTCTTAGAACCTGGCTGCTATTCAGGGAACCAGTCTGCTTTTGCGTCAGTTTTAATGGAACCAAGGAGCATCGAAGGATTACGACATCAATGCCAATAAAGGGTGGTGCACAGTGGTAGCCAACAGTACAAACAAAATGGTGGAGCGTATAGATTACATGTGAGGGTTCGTGAGGTCATTCCAGATGATTGGTTTCATCCAACAGGCAAGCACGGATCAACTACTGGTGACAAGACGATGCAGAGGAGTTTCTTCAGTAGACCACTGGGTGTCGCAATTGTTGCCTTCGCCTTCTTTAACAACTGACACGCCCATGGATGTCGCCATGGCTCATACTGAGGAACCTGCTAATCTTTGGGTCCAGCTGGAAATGAACTTTTTGGGTTTACGGGTCAAAATCAGGTGTGCTAAACAGAACCAGGACGCATTCCAAGTTGGCGGAAAAGGACTGCTGGTGTGTTTGTGTGGTCTTCCACTTCATGACTGAACAATTGATGCTACTAGATGCCTCTCCTTTACAGTAATAGCACTGGCAGCTGACTGGGGCAGATCTACCAGGGTCAAATTTCATCAACTGCCATGTGGCATCGTATAACGGCATGTGTTGACAGTGGGTGTGGCTCAAACACCTAAACTCCACCCATATGCTTTTGGCCATATAGTGTATGCTGGAGAAATGTACTGATACACACAAGGTTCATTTCCATAGGCTTTGCTTATTATGAGGGAGTAAAATGCATGAATGGAATCAATCTAGGCTCAGCTCTGATTTAATCCCTGTACTTTTCAGGAAAGGATTACACCATGGTAACTTCCACAAACAATCCTGTCTGGTAAAGGAAGAAGTGAACGTGGAAAGGGGAAAAAAGACTTGCCATCAGCATGGCAACATGGCTTTCCTTCCACGTCTTTGATCCCTTGTGTTTCAGGGACTGGATCCAAATGGGTTCATCATGCCGTAGATGGGAAATAATGCCAGGCCACTTTGGGGCAAACTTCCCTAATGGAGCGAAAACTGCTCAAATCTCCCCATTTTGCTAGCATTTGGCAACCTCCAGAATGAAAGACACCACATTAAAATGTGCAGGGAGACGATTCATGCCTGACAGAGCTGCAGCGAGATAGCTCCGGAGCCAGATAAAAGCAATGGGAGTAATGGGGGGAAGAAAGAATGAAACTCACTCAACAATTATTGATGCCGCATTCAGAGCACATCTGCAAATGAAACCGCAATCCAAACTCAAGCTTAGATCAGAGGTTTAATGTGCTGCGAAAAAAGCCAGTCTTATTTCCCTGGTGGTGAAATCCACACTCCTTAATGAATGGAAGGAGCGGGGCGCATAGTGCCGCTTGCCAGTGTGCGGCAAATTAATTTTGAATCATTTCCCTCACACGGGCGAAACCAAGGCATAGAAATAAAGCCCTGCTTTCCGCTATCAGTAAACAAGCTTTATTTTAGCTCCACCTGTTGTTGCGGTGTGATACTGGAGGTAATGTGTTAAGCTGCTGCGCCCGGTTATCTGCCTTTGCTACATGTTATCTTAATCCGGCTCAATGAAGTGTTTTTGATATTGCATTTTTCATAACCGGTGGCATAACTGATTATGTTGACCAGTTATCTAAATCACAGATTCTGTCAGCCAGAGCTTCAAGCGAGGCTATTTTTTACCAGTTTGTAAAAAAGGTTCTGCTTTGGCATCAAACCTCGGCTGATTATATTAATAAACAGGAAATAAGCTCAACACTTATTTCACCACTGTATTCATGCCATGGGTGCCCAGTGTACCATCATATGCCTTGTACTAGTTTCGCTACGCTCTTATTCACTTTATGACCTAAAACTAGCATCTAATAGGT
The DNA here is from genome assembly GCA_024036415.1 of Prochilodus magdalenae. NCBI lineage: Eukaryota > Metazoa > Chordata > Actinopteri > Characiformes > Prochilodontidae > Prochilodus > Prochilodus magdalenae. The sequence goes on from JAMWET010002620.1 coordinate 221,585, forward strand.
TATTTGGCTCATCAGTTTTAACTACATCATCCATCAGCGTTCTCTCACTACAATACCCAGCATGCATTAGGCTAATACCTCATACGTTTATTAGTTGCCAGGAATGAAATGTGGTGGGTAGGTTTGACATTGTGAGATATGCATGCTGGTGTAATACATATTACATGTGACATAAGCAAGGACGGGCCTTATCGCTGTACCGGGTCATCCTTTGCAAGCGAAGTGGTTGGTGTGGCACAACGGATAACACCACTACTCACCAGAAAGCTACTCTCCTATGTGGAAGACCGGGGTTCGATTCCCGTTCTGGGTGACTATGCTGTGCTACACCGATAAGAGTCCTTGGGCAAGACTCCTAACACTACATTGGCCTCCCTGTAATATGATTAACCTTGTAAGTCGCTCTGGATAAGAGCGTCAGCTAAATACCGTAGATGTAGAAGTATGCGCCAGAGAAGAGTCCAAAAGCAATCGAGCAGTTGGAAGAGTTGGAGAGAGGTCACATTGTAGGGCTTTGGGAAGCAGGATGGTCCTATCGACGTATTGGGTGCCATACCGGTCATGTGGATACTGCCATAGCATGGTGTTGGTGCCAGTGGATAGAAGAATACACACACCAGTGAAACGAAGGCCCTGGGAGACCTACATGAACCACGACGAGAGAGAGAACCAACAAATTGTCTGACAAGTGTGGAGTGACTCTACGATCACGAATCCAGACATTCAGCAAGTGGTGATGAGGCCCTCCATGCCAGCCAAACACTGCCAGATGGCTGCACAATGCAGGACTACATGGATGCAGACCGCTACGATGACTGTCCTTAACACCATGTCAACATCACCAAAGACCTCAATGGTGTCGTGCCAAACTGTCATAGAATGACTCCGAATGGCAGCGGGTCATCTTCAGTGATGAGTCCCGCTTCTGTCTTGGAGGAGGCTACAGCACCAAGATGAACAGTTTGTTGTCATGCTTCACACATCCAGAAGACCTGGTCCTGCCACCTCCACCCACTACTGCACCACCTGCACGAACTGTGTGAGAATATTCAAGCTGCATGGGATGGATTATCACAGGACACCATTAGGAACCTCTACAGCTCCATCTCGAGACGACTGGCATGATGCATTAGCCATACTGAGAGACAGACTTCTGTATGTGTAGCTCAATAAATATTGATCATATGAGTCTACATGTATCATCAGTTATTAATCCTGGTGACCTTTATCTTCCTTCCCAACAGCACTGCAGTCCCACACCTCCTTCTGTGTGCAACTATACTTGATGATGGGGGTATGAATCATGAAATTATAAAAATAGTACTCATACAATACTTATAATTACTCAAGTCATTTTTTTTCTTTTTTTATTTGAAACTTGTGGCTTCATTCTTTGAAATGACAGCCGTTTATCGATGTGGCGGCCTTCCCCATGACATGTGCCAACCTACCCCATGTCGGGGCTCGTTGGCACAATCACACACTATGAATTTATTCATGAAGGGACCCGTTCCGGGAGATCTGAGTGTTTGACCTTGAAATCATCTAAGATGACTCTTTAGCTAAGATGCTCAGCTTTCATTTGCTGCTACTCAGGTTATCCTGATGTATGCTCTGCCTGAGACATGGAGAGAGTGAATGCTGTGCCAACCAACCCCGCTCCCCACTAATTAGTCTGATATCTTTTTTATGCAATACCATCCATTTTCGTATGCGAGAACATCTGTCCTTCTGTCCATCCCTCTTGGCATTTAAAGTTGATGTGCCATGGTGTATGCCGAAGGCTTCGGCCTCACTGTACACTGGGCTCTATCTATATCAATATTTACACATACAGGGGAGCGAGACAATCAAATGCCAGAGGAGGAAGAAGAAACATGCCATTGAATCTTAAACAGGAATGATTGATAAAGCTGAGGGAGCGTTGTAGGCATTGGCTCTGCATGCCTTTGCCATATTCCCATGCCTGTTACTAGACTGATTATAATATGACATTGTGGTAACACTTTATTTGAAGATTGTCTACATAATAAAGTCATCACATCTTATATAGACACTTCATAATGTTATTAGTGAACCCTTAAATCAACATTCATAAAACAAACATGGTTTATTATTATGGAGTAATATATCATTTTACCAAGAGACATTTTTCAAAATAAAAGTCCTAATTTATTATTTTGACAAACTAAACTAATCAACACGGAGGTCATCCCTGTTAGCGGATATCTGCAACCGTGACTGTTGGGTCACTCCAAGCATGTTGGAAAATTCGATGCTATGGTACAGCATACTATGGTAGTGTCTGCATGACCGGTAAGGAAGTTTGAGAAGCTGGAAGAGTACAAGAGGGGTCGCATTGTAGCACTCCAGGAAGTGGAGTGCTACAATGCTACCTCTCTCAAACGCTTATAGACCATCCCACTTCCTGGAGTGCTACAGCACTACCTCTCTCGAACGCTTATAGGCCATCCCACTTCCTGGAGTGCTACAGCGCTACTTCTCTCGAACGCTTATAGACCATCCCACTTCCTGGAGTGCTACAATGCTACCTCTCTCAAACGCTTATAGACCATCCCACTTCCTGGAGTTCTACAGTGCTACCTCTCTCGAACGCTTATAGACCATCCCACTTCCTGGAGTGCTACAATGCTACCTCTCTCGAACGCTTATAGACCATCCCACTTCCTGGAGTGCTACAATGCGACCTCTCTTGAACGCTTCCAACTTCTCCAACTGCTTTGGAACTCTTCTCTGGGGGAGACTTCACATACAAAGGATGCTACCCGCAAAACAGCACAAGTCAGAATGGAAAGCACGTGTGACAGAACGACCTTATATAGCCAGGTACAGTGATAAGGCCAGTCCTTGCTAATGTTACATGTGTGGCTGACTGTGAAACTTGAATCGTTCACATGTCTCCTTATGTCAAGTATACCAGGTTTCATTCCTGTCAGTTGATTCCTTCTGGGTGCAGCTATTCTTTTGATGATGATCTGGACAGCCAATATAAAAATGACCTCTTTGGATAGACTCCTTGCTCTAGACCTTCTTTGCACTTTGTTATTGTTTCTCTTGTCTACGGCTTGTCTTGTTTAAACTCTTATTGGGCCAGAGGCTTCATTCAACAACATGTACACTGTTTAGGAAAACATTATCCACCAAGATTAAGAGTGTTGGGGTTAAATATATGTGTATATAACATAACAAAAAAATGTAAATAATAAGAAAGTCATTTTTTAACAATAATAATAACAATAATAATAAATAAACAATAAACTTAATAGCATTTGCACTACATTCCCCATTCTACATCCCTCTAATTGCAAAAATACAAATGCTTAAATATTGATTAATTAAAATAATTAATAATTATTTGTCAAATTACTTCATAATTATTAATCAAATTAATTAATTACGATTATAAATAAAGCAATTAATAATAACAAAATAAGTTAACTGTCTAGACAAAAAGTACCCAAGTGTCAAAGCACTCTCTGTTCAAAGGGGTAATAGTTTTTTTTTTTCAAAATGTTTTTCAAAATAATAAGACTTTTATTTTTACATTTACACAGGTAGGCGAAGGTAGTGTTAGGAGTCTTGCCCAAGGACTCTTATTGTTATAGTGTAGTGTAGGGTGAATTGAACCCCAGTGTACAGCATGTACACAGAGTGTAGCTCTCTACGGTATACTATACCAACCCCAAATGTCTCTCACTCAAACAACATAGTACTCTATATCAGTATCATGTAAACCATGTGCACTTTATGAATGTAGATTTAACATTCATTAACATGTTATAAAGAGTTTATGTAAAATGCTATGAATGTGTCACTGCCATGAGTCGGACAAGAGCTGCTCTCGTCAAGCTTCTCAAGCTTGTAGTGTCAGAACCTGTAGACCTGACTCACTCTTCTCTTCCTTTATCAACCTTAGCAGTCCTGCATGTGTCTGAATTCAACGCAAGGTGACGAAATAAAAGGATCTGTGAGATAAATGACCTTTGCTGGAGAAAACCATGCCAAATTTATTGTGCCTTATGATTTCCTCACCCTCACTTCCCCACAGCCTGATCAGCAGGCTCTGTCAAAGCCTTCACAGTCGGAAAAGTTCCAGAAGAGGACATGAAGCATGTTGCTTAGCTACCCTGAAGAAACAGTCAAGTTTCCAGCTGAGCTTCGCCACTCAAGCCGCCAACCAATTAAACCCTCCACAGCAGAGCTAGTAAAAGTTCTCATTTGTAGAAACTTGAAGAGCTTAATTGGTCTGCCGCCTCAATCCAATTATTGACCGTAATCACAATACTCTGGACATGTAATGAAGAAAATTGACCACTGTTGGCCCAATCGACTGCAATGCGGCCTGCCGACAGCCTTTGTTGACCCTTGCTGGTTGAACGGATATGGCTTTGGAGAGTCACTCAGTTTCAAGCGGGCTTTAACTCTGTGTGCTTTCCCGCATGCACCATATCGCTTAAATAACCCCCTTAAGTTTTCATCTTAGAAACAGAATAGAAGCAGCCCCAGAAACCTTGGATGGTCTCCTTTTCTTAAATGAACATTTTAGATCTGATCTAATAATGTTACGAACTAGTGAAAACCAAAGCTCCACAATTCTACCTACCCGACTAGCGTTACCGAATGTACACCTGCACTGTTTAACAGATCACTCACTGGTTTCCAGCCTCCCTCGAAACTTGTTACGGGCTTCAGCACAGCCTACAAGTGGGCAGGCAACGTGTAGGAAGCCCCTCCAACATGGACAAAAGGCTAGTTTGACTTAGCTGAAGGCTGTTGACCTGCACGTCTGCTATGGGATGTGGTTTACCCCTGCAAAGGGCTCAGCGGAGAACCCAGTAAATGGAGAACGCTGCAGAAGTGGTTTTTCAGCACTTCGCATTCAAACAATATGCCTGAAAATGCATCTGCGAACACACCAGGCATTTTATGATTTCGTAAGGATGGATGTGTCCAAACTTGGTTGGAAGAGAAGAAACACAGCGGCAGATACAAATAGGTCACGTCACGTCACGTCCTGCCCTGTCCTGTTCATGTTTGTCTGTCTTATCCGGCTTTCTGTTTCTGTCTTGTCATGTCCATGTGCTGTCTGTCACTCTGTTCCATGTGCTTCTGTTTGTTGTGGTCTTTTGCTCCTCCTGTCTCCACCCTCTTGTCAGGCCCCTCACCTGTTTCTGGCTCCGCCCCTTTCCAGGTGTCTCTCGTTAGCCCTTGTCGTTTTATACTCCATGTTGTGCCCTTTGTTCTTTCTTGGCGTTTGTTCCCCTGCCGGTGTTTTGTTTCCATGTCCATTGGTTTTGTCTCCCTGTTGGTTATTTGTCTCCTTGTTGGTTGGTTTTGTCTCCCTGTCTGTTGGTTTTGTCTCCTTGTCGGTTGTTTTTATATTCCTCCTCAGTATTTCTCAGTTTGCCAGTTCCTTTCTTTGGTTTGTTGTCTTTTTGTACTCTTCATTAAAACACTTGCGCTTGCATCCCGTCTCCTCGTCCTGTCCCCGTGTAACAGGTCACATGATGTTCCACGTCTAGAGCGACAGACTAAAGTCACAGCTAGTAATTAGTCCTTGTTTTCTCCCATCATCTGCCCAATTATAATGTTACACGTTTTAAATAAGTGTACTAAATTGAGGTGAACGAAGTGAGTTGATTCCGGAAAACGAAAAGGAAACAAATTAATCTCAAAAGGAAATTAATTATATTGACCCAGGGGAGAGCGAGGGTTAGCACAAACCGCACAGCACAGGAAACACTGCCTAGGCCCTTGAGCAAAATAAAAGCTCTCAGAGGCCAGCTGAGAAGGTTTTGCTGAATGTCTCTGTTCTCACTGAATTTGTGGAAGAGATCTTTTTTCCTGAAGTAGGAAAAGAAATAGATGATAGAATAAGAATGTGGTTCAGTCCACAAAGCTCTTCTTCTCCATGCTGCTTGCTCCTGCTTCTCAATTTCCACCACCTTTTTGGCCTCTTCTGGACACTGTATCGATTGGTCCAGACCTGGTCAGATATCACATGGACACTTGTGCAATCTCTTTGATTGGGGTTTGATTTGAGAGCAAAGGCTGGGTGAGGGCTCAATGAGACACATTGGTTACTCACTTACACTGCAGGGACGCTTCAATTATCCCAGGACCTTCTATGATTGAGCGTAAAACTGGACTGATTGCTTTCAAATCTTTTCTCCAAGCTTGTGGAAGCTGTAGATAGCTTGGGCTCGCCGTGTACGTTCTTGTTCATCTACACTAGAAATGCAGAAGGTATAAAGACTAACAGAAGACCTAGTTGATGGGGCCATTGTTAATAGTTGAGGAAAGAAGCATGAACAGGGTGACCCAGGGTGACCGGTAGGGTGCGTGTACGTGCCTGGTGTAAGGACACCGGTGCTGGCGCTGTACACCGGGCTTTTCTTTATTGCTTTGTATTCTTTGTGGTATGCTTTGTGACCTGGCTTTTGAGAGACTTTGCTGTGACTGGGCAGCGAGCCAAGACAATTATCACTGTGACAGTGGAATTTGAGTAGACCATGAGCCGGGACACTTCTTAACATGGTACTGAAGTTTGACTAGGCTGTGAGCCAGGATACTTCTCGCCACAGAAATTGAGTTAAACAAGCCGCAAGCCTGAACACCTTTGCTTTGGAAATCAGTTTGACTAGGTCGATAGCAGAGACAATCCTTACCACAGTAGGGGAGTTTGACTAGGTCGTGAGTCGGGACACTTCTTGCTGTGGAAGTGGAGTTAAGGCCATGAACTTGACACTTGCTAACATGGCAGTGGACTGACCAGCTAAACAAGGCCACAGGCTGGGTCACTCCTTACAGTTGTAGTGGTGTTTGACTAGGCTGTGAGCAAGGACACTTCTTTCTACGATAGAGTTGTCTGACTGGCCAGAAGCCATGACACTGCTCACTGCAACAGCAAGCCGGGTTGTTTCCATGGTAGTAGTGTTAGACTAGGTCACAAGGTCAGGTCACTTCTTACCATGGTAGTGGAATTTAATAGATAGATAGAGAGATGGATAGACTGATAGATAGACAGACAGAAAGACAGAAGCCGGGTCACTTCTTACCATGGTAGTGGTATTTGACTAGGTCACAAGATCAGGCACGTCCTACCATGGAATTTGACTACTCTGTGAGCCAGGACACTTCTTTGCACAGTAGGACAAGCAAGCCAGGACACTTTTTACCATAGTAGTGGACTTAGATAGATAGATAGATAGATAGATAGATAGATAGATAGATAGATAGATAGATAGATAGACAGATAGATAGATAGATAGATAAGTTTGACTTGCTCATGAGTCAGCGATCTTGTGCCGTGCAAGTGAACTAGGGCATGAGCTGAAACACTTCTAGATGTAGACACAGAGTTTGACTGGGCTGTAAGCCTGAGGGGGGCATGGCTTTATATCAGGACCGTGGAGTTTGGGTCATGAGCCAAGGACTTTACACTTTGACAGCAGAGTTAGACTAGGCCATGAGTGGGGGGACTTTGCAACACAACAGCAGAGTTTGCTTAGGTCAAGGGCTGGAAAACTATACACTGAGGTTGATAGAATTGCCTGCTAAAGATCTGTGTGCGGGTGTTCGTGTGGGTGTCTGTTTTGTTTGCTGCTGTAACGGTAAAGCTTTCTTCTGTTTGAGAAAGATGCTACATGAATTACATTTGATATTATTATTTGCACATACTGCTATGAGTTGACCTGTGAGTCACAGCACCAACACATGTCACTGGAGTGCTCCAAAGCAGTATGTTTCAGGATCCAGCTTCGACAGGCCTTTTTTCACTGTAATGAAACCCCATTAACTAAGCAATTGTTTATGCATGTGTTAATAAGCACTGGGTAACAGGCCCCTCAGCTAAAACAGTTTCACAGCACTGACTTAACCTTTGGAGTGAAAAGCCAGGAAATAAACTTTGTTGCTAATTTGTGGTGCAAATTGATTCACTGAATATAACTGTAATACACTCATCTTTAAAGGAATAGCTGCACCCAGAAGGGAAGGAAGATAAATGTTACCAGGAACAATAAATGATGACACATTTGGACTGATATGATCAATATTTATTGAGCTACACATACAGAAGTCGGTCTCTCAGTATGGATAACGCAACATGCCAGACAATTGGAGATGTAGAGGTTCCTAATGGTGTCCTGGGATAATCCGTCCCATGCATCTTGAATATTCTCACATAGTTCATGCAGATGGTGCGGTAGGGGTGGAGGTGGAGTGACACCAGGCCTTCTGGACGTGTGATCATGACAAACCGTTCATCTTGGCGCTGACCACGGTGCCTCCACACACGGATTCGTTGGTCGTCTCCACCAAGACCAAAGCGGGACTCGTCACTGAAGATGACCCGCTACCATTCTGAGTCACTCCATGACAGTCTGGCACGACACCACTGCAGTCTTTGGTGATGATGATGTGTTAGCCCTGCATTGTGCAGCCGTCTGCCAATGGTGCTGGCACTAACAGGATGACTCATGGAGGCATCACTGTTTACTGAATGTCTGCTATCCTGGCTGTTGGGTCAGTCAGGTACAGCAATAAGACCCATCCCTGCTTATGTCACATGCATGGCCGAAAGTGAAACTCGAATCATCTGCATGTTTCACAATGTCAAACCAACCCACCAAATTCAATTCCTGTCAGTTGATTCCTTCTGGGTGCAGCTATTTGATGAGTTGGTCATTTTGAGGGCTACAGCTTCACCAGGCAATGCCATCAAAGCAGCCTTTTCATTAATCCACTGTTTGATGGATGAGTAATGCTACGTATGATCTGGGGATAAAGAAAGAATAGTGAGGGCTTATTAGCACTTCGTTTTCAGATGGTTTGGCCATAACAAAACCTAATTCATTAACTTAACCAATTAAGCGCTTTGTAATGAGCACCAGGCCTCATTTCCACCCAGTAATTTACCCCATGCTGCTCTCAAGGCTTGTTCAGCTGTAAACAGTTTTCCTCAAGGTATGTTCCAGTGTTTGAAATTCAGATGGCCTTTCTGCGTCAAGGTCTATCTGACGCATCCAAGGCTGAGTACAGCTGGAGGTACATGAAGCAAGCTCCTTGGAAGATCCAAATGTTCGAAAATGCATTTAAAAGTTTGAATATTGAATAACTCAACCGTCCATAAACCTGCCGCTACAATACAGCGCTATCAGTGGTTCACAAAGGTATGACTGACAAGTCGAGTGGCAGCTCGTCACTTCCTCCCAACTCCCACAGGTCCGTGGCAAAGTGAGCAAGCAGCAGAAAGGTACCATAATAAGAATAATGATAAAATTAATAATGCTAATTTATGAATCATTTTGTGGAAAAATAGAGTTAATGATTCAGGCATCATCTGCTGGGCTTTGATATCCAATTAGCGACAAGCTGAAGAGGAAGCTTTATTTTTAAGCAAGATTTTTAAAAATTTTGTTGCACTAATAGCTGCATCCAGAAGGAATCAAACTTAGTGGGTGGGTGCGGCATTGTGAGACATGTGGATGATAAGCTTCGCGCTCGATCGCACATGTGACGTAAGGACCTGACTGACCCAACTGCCACAACTGTGGACCTTCAGCAAGCAGTGATGTCCTCAATGAGTCATCGTGTTACTGCCAGCACCATTGTCAGGCGGCTGCACGATGCAGGACTACGTGTACGAAGACCATTACGGCGACCGTCCATAACACCACGTCAGCGTCACCATAGACTGCAATGGTGTGGTGCCAGACCGTCATGGAGTCACTCAGAATAGCAGCAGGTCATTTTCAGTGATGAGACGGCTGGCATGTTGGGTAAGCTATACTAAGGGACTCTACTTCTGTATGTGTAGCTCTATGAATATTACCCATATCAGTATCATATTTATCGTCATTTATTGTTCCTGGTAACCTTTATCTTCCTTCCCAACCGTACTGCAATCTGACCCTTCATTCTGGGTGATGAGTGTATTATCATTACTGTCACACATGCATCAGCAGGCATGCTGGGTCTGGGAACAATGAGGAAATCTTAGCAAAGCATGAAGAGCAGCTGCACCACAGCCTATAGATTTTGAATGATGAATGATGTCTAATAAGTGGTGGGTTGATGGGTAATTTTATTAGATGGGGAAGATAAATGGAGTGGGAAATGCTGCTCCGGCTTCAATTCCCCATCCTAAACTATACCAATAAGAGCCCTTGGGCCAGACTCCCAATGCTACCTTAGCCTGCTTGTGCAAATAGGAGTTGTAAGTCACTCTGGATAGGAGTATCTGCCAAATGCCGTTAATGTAAGAGTTGTTGGGTATCCTGTTGGGTTTGTAGAGCCAAGACAAGTTGTTTGGATTTTAAAGAACAGAACCTATTTGGTTGAGCAGAATCAATTTAAACCTCACACATTAAGAAGGTTTCCAGAATTAAGCTTTTCTGTTAGCAGTTTAAAAACTAATTACATTAACAGTAGTGTATTTTAGCAGATTCCACATTCCAACCCTGACAGCACATGCTTGTTTATTGTTTTGCAAGCTACTTCATTGACTGTGCTTAGCCTTTGCTTTTTATAGTGATGCCTGAGTACACCGCATCCACTTAATTCACAAATAACATTTAACCTCTCCTTCTGCCAAGTTTTGTGCAATGTGCAACACTCCTGTTATCCGATTTCTATTCTTCCTCTATCTATTTCTTCTTGGTTGAGAGATTTTCTCTGCTATCCAGTCCCGGAGTTTGTGATATATTAACACCGTTCCAACTCGGAATGTTTGGACTGATCGGGAATGGTGTGCTTGTAAAAATTTTTTCCCCATTAAGAATGAATAGAGTAAAAAGTACATACCCATCTACTGCACTTCCGCTTGACCGACAGACCCCATTTCACAAACAGTATCTCAGAGCAGACCCCCAGGCACAAATTCAATATTGGTCTGACCTGCACCCGTCTGTTTGTCTTTTATCCTCGTCACTCATTCCTCCCATAGAGTCCCATTCATTTATACATCCTTTTAAACCCTACTGTCTCCTTTAACTTACAGCCACCAAACTGCATGTACCCATTCAGGGCAGATCTCTAAACTCTAATCCTACCCCCACCCCCCACTGATGTGTTGAATTTTCATCCCTCGTTTCTCCCATAGGTTCATTTTTAGCAACACCTAGCAGCTGACAACTAGTTCAGGTTGCGCAATCACTCTACAGGGCATGCACTTTTCTGGTTGGACTTGTTCCTAAGCAGGGTCAATTCGAAACATGAGGAGAGAAAATATCAGCAGATGTCGTCTTGCGCATAACACTATACAATGCAGTGTTAAACATACACAGTCACATTATTTAGACCATAATATCCACAGTTTCCACAATGTGCAGCAAGAACATTGGCTAGACGGGATGGGAGTGACTCCATAAGTTCCTGGTAGGTTGTCACAGGTATCTGGAGCCATGTTGTCTGCACTGCGTCCTGCTGGAGTGGGCGTGGTGGAGGATCCATAGAGCGAACACAGTGATCAAGGCCGTCCCACAGATGCTCAACTGGGTTCAAGTCTGGGGAATTACAAGGCCAGGGTAGTACTTGGAAGTCTTGGTCATGCTCTTCCAGCCAATGTCAGACATTTCTAGCCACATGGAATGTCATGTTGCAGTGCCTTGCTGAAAGATTCCATCCGTCCCAGGGAAGACAATTAGCATGTATCACCCCTTTTAACCATGACAGCAATGGGAGACCTGTGTGCAGACAGCCTATCAGTCTATCATACACCTTATATACCCACCAAGCCAGCTTGAGACACAGTCATAATAATGTGAATCGACTCTGTATGTTGTATCTCTGTTATTGAGTGTTTCTGCACAGTTTGAGATTAGCAGGTGCTGGTGCAGAGACTTCAGTTCCTCATGTCAGACTTTAAACAAAACTCTAACAAAAGGACTTCAGAGACTGGAGTTCAGAAAAAAGGCTCAAATCTTAATATCATTATTATAGATATATATTATTATTGCTTTGAATAAAATCTCTTTTAAATATATATATAAATGAATGACCATTGAAATGACTTTCTTTTCATAAAGTAACAAAGATATCTGACAAGTGAAAGTAATACTGATGTAATATTGATAGCAGTTTTTGATTTTTCCATTGGGGAATTTGAGCTTATTCTTCTATGAGCAGCTGCTGTAATTTGATACATTGGCAGGTTTTTGAGCACAAACTGTCTGATTTACAGCTTGAACGTTGGGTTCGGTTAAGGCTCACTTGCCGTTCCAAGGAATAAAGGCACATATATCACTGTATGTAATTCTGCTCATACAGTCCACAATAGCTGGATCAAATCCACAGAGCGGGATCAATTCCCAGAGTATTAACCTTTCAGCTATCTCTTTCTGCTTCCAGTCTGGGGCGGCTGGTGTGGCTTTCACAGGGCAGAAATACTAGCGTCCATTGGGGCGGAAGCATCAGGCCTGATCAGGTGTAAACACATGTGACAGGCCGAGAAATACACAGCTTCACAGATTATTGACCCAAGGAGAAAGAGCAAGATGACCGCATAAGGTTGACCGTCTCAACTAGCAACTAGACAACATCCATACAAGCAGGTGTTGTACTGGGTATGTATTCCAATTCCCAGTCGCAAAAAGAACAAGCACTTCCAATTACGGGATTATTATCTTTCTGGATTATTCTGTCGTTCATTGCAATGCGCAATACATTGTCATGCGACTGTACATTCTGGTTCTTCTTGGTACGCATTTTTGGGTGCTAGCTAGTCCCACAGTTTTCAAGTCATCCACACCATTCCGACTCCAAATGGTTGGATTTGTTTGGGAGGCACAAGTTCAATGCAACAATGGATTTTCCTGGATTTCATTTTTCCATTTAGAATGAGCGGGATGGAAAAGTGCATGCCCACCTACTGTACTACTGCTTGACCTAGAGACTCGTTTCTGATACACTACCCCAGGACAGACTCTCCAAGCCAGAATTCAGTGTTGGTTTGACCTGTACCTGACCTGTCTGTTTTGTTTTTCCCTTCCTTAAAGCCCCATTCATTTTCCACCCTACCCAAACTCCATTACCATAATTCAATTAACATATGTCACGCTTGACAGACTAACCTCGATGCTTGCGGAGCTAAAGGTAAGGCGGTTTATTGGGAGAACAAACCAGCAAGTGACAAAACTAGAGCAAACATACTAGTGGGGATGAAACAGAAGCCAAAAACCGAGAAACCAAAGAGAGTCAAAACCAAACAGCAAATGCATACAGGCAACCAATTAAAGGGGAAAATCCCAAAACAAAACCAAAGTACAAACCGGAAAACAGGCAGAAGCAATAGAAGACCACTCAGTACGCAAGTAAGTTGTCAACATCGCAGAGAGATGAACAAAGCAATATATATATATATTTATACAGGGGTTGGACAATGGAACTGAAACACCTGGTTTTAGACCACAATCATTTATTAGTATGGTGTAGGGCCTCCTTTTGCGGCCAATACAGCGTCAGTTGATCTTGGGAATGACATATACTGCGTCCTGCACAGTGGTCAGAGGGATTTTAAGCCATTCTTCTTGCAGGATAGTGGCCAGGTCACTACGTGATGCTGGTGGAGGTTCGTCCTTCTTGGTGGTATGCTGACATTACCCTGGATACCATGGCTCTTGATATATCACAAAGACTTGCTGGCGCATCTGTGACCAAGACAGCAAGTGCACCAACAGTTTGTCCTCTTTTGAACTCTGGTATGTCACCCATAATGCTGTGTGCATTGCAGTATTTTGAGCAGAACTGTGCTCTTACCTGCTAACTGAACCTTCACACTCTGCTCTTACTGGTGCAATGTGCAATTAATGAAGATTGGCCACCAGGCTGGTCCAATTTAGCCATGAGACCTCCCACACTAAAATGACAGGTGTTTCAGTTTCATTGTCCAACCCCTGTAGTTTGGCGCTTCGGAGACAGGAGGAGAACCCTGTCTGACCCACTCTCTTCTGTGTGTTGTTTATTCATCCCTCATTCCTCCCATAACAACCCCAGCCTATCAGAAAGTGGGAAGCATTTTAGCTGCTGAGCCATTCTGTGTGTTCTTCAGGAAAAGTCATTTTCTAGTTTGAGCTTCTTTGCATGATGATTACACCAGCAATGCTCCAAAAGTGCTTTGGATAAAACCTCTTTACATCAGCTTACATTCATAGTTAAGACGGTTTTTGTCATTTCCTGTAAAGACAACCCTTTGGAGATATTTGTTTTCCTCTTCTGATTAGGTGATATTCTATATCACTGTATATGCCCTATATATATTTCTGTATGGATATACACTACCAGGCTATTCACAGAAGGTTCTCTATGTTTATCTAAAAGCTTTAATAATGAATAAAAGTGAAGATATCCATAATATAGCTAGCATGGAATTACACAGTCCACCTTCAAACCCTCCAGAGTGGAGCTTTACAGGAGGATGAACCAGCTTTCTTACCCTGCAGTGGAGCTGATAGAACAAGGTTTATTACTAAGCAGGTTTGGAGCGATTCTATTGGTCGGTCCATCATGAATATTCACTAACCTGAAAGGAGAACTAGAGCTTTTACACTGTGCAGAAAAAGATCAAAGTTTTTACACCACTAAATATATATTAGAGGTGGAGATATGGAGGAGTATCATACTGTGTACATCAGGAGTAGATGTGGTGTATCAGGATATGGACTGGTTCAGACTCTCATCAGTTGGAGCTGTTTAGTGTAAGTCTGTAGAGTCTTTAAGATCTCCAACACCATTCAAACTTTCAACTGGTAGCGTACATCTTTGAAACCCTGTTCACTTCCCACTTTGGGATTTGTGGCTTGATGAGGGACCAAAACACTTTCTTAAATACAAATATATTATTACGCTTGAAGCTGGGTTTTCATACCGATGATTGAGTCAGCATGCTGATGAAGCATCAGCAAAATAATTAGCATTGTTCAATTACCCCAAAGGCCAAGCAGTGGCCATGACTACCAATGCAGCATGCGGATGCGGATGGCTCTACTCTGGCTCTGAAGCTTTTAGCACCTCGGTAAGCTGGTCTTGAAGAAAGTAACACTGTGATTAAAGCCTTCTTTAACAAACAGAGGAGGAAAAACAAATGTACTTTATGGAAAGAACAGAAGTCTTAAATAAATAAATAAATATATATATAAAGAAAGAAAGAAAGACATTTGTGCAAAAGCAACATCTGTACTTCTCAGTTCAAAGATTTACCAAATCATCCAATTAATCTCCGGCTGTTGACTGGAAAACAGAGCATTCAGACGTGTTCATTCCGAAGCAGTTCTTCAGCAGAGCCGGACAGAGTGTCCCGATGATGGAGGCTGCCTTAGATGTTGTGATGAAACAGGCAGGGAGAACATTACAGTCTCTAAAGTAACTAGTTTACAAGATCGATGACTCTAAAAAATTCTTCACCAGCCGACTTTTTTAGCCCGCTCTTTCCCTGGAAAACCTGGAGGAACTAATGACCGGATCACTGGAAATGAATCCATTTCTGTTTACAGAACCACAGCCCGGCTGATTCTGGACACTTATTAAGTTCTGTAGTGTATTAGAGGTGTAATCAAGAACACCTTTGTTGAGTCCACGACAAGTCATGAGTAATCGAATTCAAGTCAGGGAAAACATCTAGCAAGCCTTAAAGGGGAATTCCATTGATTTTCCAATGTTTTCTTTGGCGGGATGTAAACAAAGTAACAAAGTCATACCAGTGGTTTGATGTGAAATGGTTTGTTTAGTTTATGGTGCAGAAAATGAGATCTGGAACCTGGTTATTATTATTATTATTATTATTATTATTATTATTATTATTATTATTATTATTATTATTATTATTGTCATTATTACCATTACTACTATTATTGTTATTATTATTAATAATAATAATAGCAATAATAATAATAATAATAATAATAATAATAATAATAATGATAATAATATTTTATTATTATTATTTATATTATTACTATTATTATTTTGCTTTGCTTATTTAATAAATTATATAATTAATGTATTTTTATTCTGTATCAGTGGGTTCTTGACACATTTCCCTAAACATTGTATTGCATTGTATGATATTAAATATATGTTGACACAAACACTGCAAATTTAATTAATTAATTAATTAATTTGTTTATGGACTTGTTTACTTGTTTGTTTGTCCCTGCAACAGTTAAAAGAAAAAAAATACAAATAAATTGTTTCTTTAATGGCTGCTGGTCTGCAGACTAGTACTGGCCAGACCAATGGGCAAGAGTCTAAGACAAGTCTGAGACATATAATACAAAACCTCCAAACCTGGCCTCTAGTATTACAACACTAGGTATATGACTAGTAATTAATTTTCTAAGCATGGCGTTCAGATGTTCAGGCTTTCAGGTGTTCAGACTTCCCATTCTGGTTTATTTTCCTTTAATTAATCTATTACGGAGATTGGCCATGTGTGAAAGCGTTTCTAAACATCTTTTAAGTAGGCTTTTCTAAGTTGGAGCTTTGGAATTTGTCACAAATAAGTCAGTGGGTAAGTAGTCACAGATGGGCAGATATCTAGAGAGCAGAGCGTTGCTCATCCATCAGCTTTATCTTCACCCTTCACCCAATGAAGAAACAGTGGCCTTCATAACCGTGCAGCATGGCAATCCTTCTATTAGTGTCAGCAGAAAGATTCCAAACTAAGCAGGTTCGAAAGTTTGCTTCTGGCGACTCTAGAGGACTCCGGGAAAGAGCCAATGGGAAAGCGTCGGGACATTCTATTGATATTCACCAATCAGGGGACAGCGGTCACTTTGTTTTGAGCTTGTTTTGGCTTTGTTCTAGCTAATAGAACGCATTCACTGTTCTGTGCTTATGATAATTTGAATAGACGTCAGTGTCAGACTAACGAATGAGCTTCTATTAAAGACTGGTGGACTGAGAGACACTAGAGTCTCTTCACCTACACTGAGCTGATGAAGAGTCTTGATCCAGAAATGATAATAGGACATTAGAGCCGTAATAAATCATGCTCCTGTTCCTCCCCATACTTCAGTACATCTGAAGGTAAATACTTCAGTACTGTTACTCTCCATACTTCAGTACATCTGAAGGTACATACTTTAGTACTGTTACTCCAGTGGAGGTCTAAATGGAGGAGCTTCTAACGGCACTGGAGGAATATTTAACCATGGAGATCTCTACTTTAACTCGTTTACATGGTTTGTATATCAATCAATCATATCTTGGTTTTGGAATCCAAACAGGTTTCAGTAGTTAACGATGGATAACTGAAGCATCTCTATATCAGGGTTCCTTGGTAAAAGTGTCACCACAAATCTGCTACAGCCAGTCAGCTGCACCCAGAAAGAATCAACTGAGAGGAATGAAACTTGGTGTGTAGGTTTGACATCGTTAGACATGCGCATGACGCAAGTTTCACACTCGGCTGCCCATATTCAGCAAGCAGTCATGTCCTCGATGTGCCTTCCTGTTATTCCCAGCCCCATTGGCAGACAGCTGCATAGAGCAGGACTACATGCACACAGACGGCTACAACAATCATGGATAACACCACGCCAACATCGCTAAAGACCGTAAACGGCAAGGGGTCCCACTTGTGTCCTGGTGGAGACGACTAACAAATCCATGTGTGGAGGCACCATGGTCAGCACCGAGATGAACACATTGTTGTCATTCTTCCCCGTGTGTCTAGACAGCCTGGCTTCACTACACCTCCACCCCTACTGCACCATCTGCAGGAGCTGTGTGAGGATATTTAAGCTGCATGGGATGGATTATCACAGGACACCATTAGGAACCTCCATACCGAAAGGTCTGGCATGTTACGTTAGCCATACTGAGAGACACTACTTCTGTATGTGTAGCTCAATAAATATTGTGCATGTCAGTCTATCTATCTATCTATCTATCTATCTATCTATCTATCTATCTATCTATCTATCTATCTATCTATCTATCCACCCATCCATCCATCCATCCATCTGAACTGTGGTCTAATAGCACTAATAGTCATGAAACTCTACTGGTGAGAGAATTATTCCTGGCAATGAAATGAAAAATACAGTTTGGCCATTAAGCAGCTCCAAGTTTTTGAAGCAGGCATGTTAGCATCATAGACATTACTAATCATATAGCCATTGCTATGGTCTATGGAAATGAATCTTCTTTGAAAAGCTTATTGGTGGTGCTATCAAAAAGTGATTCAGGGTCTCTGCGTTAGCTAAGCCGAAGAGGTATTGTCAGTACTCACTCCGTGATCAGCTCCCAGCAAGACATCACGGAAGTTGTGCATTTATTCATAACCACTGAAAGCCGGCACTAACAGGTCAGTCAATCAGGAGAAAACCAGCAAATAAGTTCCATCACACTCTTTTAATAACCTGTGTTACTGAAGACACAGACACGTACGCTATGACTCATTCAACTGGAATATTAATCATTCCCAAAACTCTTTATTCTGCCACTTTAAAACCGGACTGAAAAACTACAGCTAATTATGGATCGCAGTGGGCCTTTGGTAAGAAATGCGTCGGGTCATGATTAACGTGTGTGAGTTCTGGCTGGAGTTGATCATTTGTGTGGGTGTGGGACTCAAAAGGTGCTTGATAAAAAACATCGTCTAAGAGGGAAAAGTTAACTACATGCTTTTATGACTTGGTGAAAGTTTTAGCCTGCATATACAATTTCTCAGTGTTTAAGAGCTCCAGGTGTTACAGTCATGGAGACTTTGCCTCAGCGCCACCTTCACAGTTCAGGGTCGTTTATTATAGCTCATGGCTTTTGAGCCAAAGTTGATGTGCCAGGGCTCCTGTGGTGCCTTTGGGAACTTGCAACCTTCACTCATATGTGCTAAAGCGGAGCTGAAATGTACATTAAGTTCTTTTAGTATACAATAAATGCTAACTCTTCACTTGAAACCTGCAACCCTATAGTAACATAATATTTCATAAGCATATATGCTATCATAGGCTCTATGTTTATTGTCGCTGTCCAAAGAAAAACATGTATCTCCATTTTGTTGATTTTTACTTTTATGACTCATTTGATCACACAAGCTGCTCTTTACACTGTGTGGGAATTTCATGAGGAATGGACCAACAGAAACCCCCCAAGACCTCTTAGAAAGACGTCTGGTTCCATTGACTTCCATCCAAATTACATGAGGTTTTTGGCCTCTCCTGTAAAGTTGCCGTTTTGGAGATTTGGCAGACCTGTTTTTCTTTGGACAGTGACGATATACATTTATTATATCAGCTCTTCTTCCCATATAAGACACGCTGTAGTTCCACAGGTACAGACTGTAGTCCATCTGTTTCTCTGTGTACTCTATTACCCTGTTCTTCAATGGTCAGGACCCCACAGGACCACCACAGAGCAGGCATTAGATGGGTGGAGGATCATTCTCAGCACTGCAGTGACACTGACGTGGTGCTGGAGTGTTTAAACACCGTGTCCACTCACTGTCCACTCTATTAGACACTTCTACATTGCTGGTCCACCTTGTAGATGTACAGTCAGAGACGATAGCTCATCTGCTGCTGCACAGTGCAGTGTTGGTCATCCTCTAGTCCTTCATAAGTGGTCACAGGATGCTGCCCACATGATGCTGTTTCCAGGATGCTGTTGACTGGACAATGAGGTGTCTTTCCGCAGCCACATTCTGCATGTAATATAAAGCATGGATGGGTACTTAAGTGCTAGATTGGGCCTGCCAGTAGTCTAGACCTGTCTCTTACTGAATAGGATGTAGCCCACAACAAAGGCCCTGTGAGGTTCGTCTTCAGTCTCCAAACAGTTTACTAAGCGCCGTTAAAAGGAAAGGTGATGTAACACAGTGGCAAACACACGGCTGGAACAACTTGGTCGGATGATCTTTCAGGAGAATTTGGAATGAGTATGTCTTCACAAAAAAAAAATAATATCTAAAATAAAAACTGTAAAACTGAAGAAATGCAGGAATGTTTTCTTTTCAGAGAAAAAATATTTATTGTTTTGCTATTATTTAGACATAAACACCATACACTGAATTTGTTGTGTTTGTTTCTTTAAATGAATGTATGTAAATATGTGTGTGTGTGTGTGTGTGCATATATGTGTGTTTTGTGTGTATATTTTGTGTGTATGTATATGTGTGTACAGTATATTGTGTGTGTATATTGTGTGTGTTTTGTGCGTATATTGTGTGTATATGTTTGTGTTTTGTGCGTATATTGTGTGTATATGTGTGTGTTTTGTGCGTATAGTGTGTATATGTGTGTGTTTTCTGTGTATATTTTGTGTGTATGTATATGTGTGTATATTGTGTGTGTATATTGTGTGTGTTAATGTGTGTGTGTGTATATGTGTGTGTTTTGTGCGTATATTGTGTGTGTATATGTGTGTGTGTGTATACAGTATGTGTGTGTATATTTGTGTGTGTGTATATGTGTGTGTTTTGTGCGTATATTGTGTGTGTATATGTGTGTGTGTGTATACAGTATGTGTGTGTATATTTGTGTGTGTGTATATGTGTGTGTTTTGTGCGTATATTGTGTGTGTATATGTGTGTGTGTGTATACAGTATGTGTGTGTATGTTGTGTGTGTGTGTATTTGTGTGTGTTGTGTGTATTTTGTGTTTGTGTATGTTGTGTGTGTATATGTTGTGTGTGTGTATACAGTATGTGTGTGTGTGTGTGTGTTGTGTGTATTTTGTGTGTGTGTATGTTGTGTTTATATGTCGTGTGTGTGTATATTGTGTGTGTGCTGTGTGTATATTGTGTGTGTGTATATATGTCTGTTGTGTGCATATGTATGTGTGTTTGTGTGTGTGTCTGTGTGTGCATATGTGTGTGTTTCTGTACATGTATGTGTGTGTCTATATGATTATCAGCTAAAGCTACAAACAACTGGGGTGTGGAGTCTGCAAGTTCTCCATGTTTCTGTTCGGTTTCCTCAAGACCTGCAGTCAGGTGAACTGGAGATGCTAAATTGACTCCTAGGTGTGAATGTGCATGTCTATTAGTCTGCCCTGTAATGGACTGGCAGTCTGTCCAGAGTATCCCCTGCCTTCTGCCCAATAAGCGCTGGGACTGGCTCCAGCAACCCCCTCAACACAGAAGACTAGGTGGCTCAATAGATGAATAAATAACTGACTTAATGAATGAATGAATGAGTGAATGAACTGCTGCTTTCTGATTTGATTTATTTTGATCCAGTGGCAGTATTGCTCCACCATAATTTTTTTTTTTTTTTAAAACAGAAAGTGCAAAAAAACAGAAAGAGGAAAAAGAAAAAAAAAACACTAGCTTAAATATACATATATCTTTATTGGAGCCGAGTTGAGTTTCGTTACAGCTGTTACAGGGAAGCGATAACTTTGTGTCTTATCGACAGCAGAAGAAAAATCACTTGGCTTTATCACCTGCTCTTTGTCCAACTGCGGTCTGACAGCTATATCAGCGAATGGGCTGTAGGTGTGCGTGTGCACATCAGGAGAGAGCAAGCAAGAGAGCGATGGAACTAGAGGTAGGATCTCTAGAACTGCATACAAAGGACTATTGCTATCTTTCTTTTAACTCTGGCAGGCAGACTCAGACACGTTTGTGAGCATCGTGGAAGTGAACCCGAATGGAGAGAGAAAGGATTTCCCTCTACATGACAAGTTAGCAGCACTGGAATTAATTCAAATGAGGCCTGTTAACGGAGCACTGCAGGGCTTTTCAATCTATTCTCTTTCTGCTCCATCTGTAGCTCCTAGTCGATAACCACGTACAAGCTTTTCGACATGTCACTCACATAGAATAGATAAGACACTGACTCAAAACACGCTTATGATGGAAATCAATGGGGAGGTGCTCCTTACGGTGGGATGGTATGGGTTGTGAATTAAGCTTTCAGCCCCTTTAAATACTGGAAGTTGACCAACACCAGGGACAAACCCAAACTCAACCCAGCATCTTCACACTTCTCCCATCTGGCAGATGGTACAGGTGTGTAAAACCACAGTTTCTACCAGCAAAGTCATCAGGGGTCTGAACACCTCAGTCTCTCCAACCAATGTTCCACCTCATGCTCTTCTGCCACAAGCATCCGACCAAGTCAAGTCAATGTTCAGTGTTTGTAAGGTGGAGAAATAAATGTCTGATTAGTCCGTAATTAAGTCACTGGGTCATCGGATGGGTCAGCAGGATGCAGGCCAAGCGCCCACAGTGCAGGACTGCCTTGAGCTCTGTGGCAGTTACAGGAAAGCAGTGGCTCCCAGTCAAAGCAGATGTAGCAACAGCATCAGACCGCACAGGATGGGCAGCAGTTCCGCTCAGACAGAGAGAACAGACAGACTGTTAGCTCTGACAGAAGACCTGAACACACTATATGGTGTTAACAGCGTGCAGCAGTGACACCGGCAGGCCTGGCCATTGCAAAGACTGAGGCTGTGTCTGAGTCCCGAACACTGACTGGTATTGTAGGTTATTCCAAAGCTGGGGGGCCTTGTCTGAAAAGGCTCATCCCCCACAGTCACTTTGATGTAACTTGGTCAATTCTAGACACTAGTCGAGAACCCGCACTTTGCAGTCTAAGGTCACATGTTTTGCATCACTGATCAGCTCTCAGGATCAGCCGACTGCATACAAAATTTAATAACCCGTTATTACGTTTCTGGTGGACGTATCATAAATGGCACTAAACAAAGTGTGAGAGAACAAATATGTGACACCATTAGCTTGATGCGCTCACATTACATGGGAAATCGCATTGAGATGCTAATGGTAATTGACACTAAGCGGTAATTTAATAAGAAACGCTACATATAAGGTGATGGTTTGTGCCTGAAGCACTGCTCATGATGAAGCCAGATCCGAGCGGTAATCTGTTTACTGGGTCATTAGTATTAAATGCTTGCTGATTTCCTGAATGATGGAATTTGGATCCTCTTATGATTCCCTGCTTCATGAACGTCCCGACCTAGAGACTACATTACCTATGGTCCTTTTTTTAGAATTGTCCATTCCTAAATATTTATTAAGGTCAAAAGGACACGGCTGTGCGCTGTGAAGGATTTACTATGACAGTGAATTATTTAACATGTCTTAATCAGTCAACCCAGATCTTAAAAGTGACGGTGACCCACTGATAGCCTTCATTAGCACTGATTTGCAAATAGGGGTTTGGTCAAATGTACCTGCCCTTTAATGGGATAAGGTCAGCAGCCTCACTCAAGCATCCACGCTTTGGCATGGGCATGCTCTGGGATCACTTGAAGAAGTTCATGAGGTGTGTTGCCTTGTGGCTCATGCCCATTAGAATGCCGCTCTCATACAGTCCCAGTGAGTGGCTCTATTTGTCAGGCACTGCTACACTTGGCTAATCGTACACGCTCCACAAAACTCCCTCAGCTTGGGCATGTAGCATTAAGCTGTCTTGTTGCATGGCAGGCAGGCACTGTGTATTTTTGGTAGCTGGGCTTTTTATTTTTGGGACTTCTGACCTAGTCGTCATTGTTGTGTTTATGCTAAACCCATTTTGCATGCTTTGTTTAGATTTTTAAACAGGATAAACAGAATATCCAGGAAAGTCATTAGAACATGGATCGTTGTTTGGATGATGGTAAAATGCCCTGTGATGGACCGGTGACCTCTCCAGGGGGTTCCTTTCCTTCTGCCCAGTGAGCGCTGGTATAGGCTCCAGCAACCCCCAGATAGATACATGGCTTAGAAGACTGGAAGACATGAATAAATCAATGGTTGTAAAATCGGATTGGCAGTGCCTCTTCATTGACTTCATAAACATATTGCACACCTCCAGTAAATTCTTTATCAATGTGGCAGGTTATCCATAATTACTATACTGCTGATGGAATAGTATATTAATTATAGGTTTGTTTGGGAATTATAGTCTATGGCTGACAAGTTATTTGAACCAATTACTGACCACAAAAAGTAAAATTATCATTAATTCTAATACTGATGTGTGATACATGATGACATATATCTTTCTAATTTCCTGATTCCCAAAGCTGGAAAAATTATTTGGACCACACACACAGCGTGATGTCAGAACTATTAACAGGACAATCTAAGGTGTGTTAAACTTCACTTAGGGTTTAGCACGTGCTAAATGCTGTTACAGAAGAATGAGCCTGTGCTCACCATGTCTCCCTTTTTCAACATTAAAATAGGAAACACCTTATACTTATGAAATATTCCCCCAACAGTTATTCAGTGTCTTGGTCAAATAATCAATATACAGTATACACAGTCATCAACAAAAGAATAGCTGCACCCAGAACGGGGTATGGGATTGGAGGGCTGGTGGGAAGGAAGATAAAGGTTCCCAGGATCAATAACTGATGATACATTTAGACTGATATGATCAATATTTATTAAGCTACACATACAGAAGTCCGTCTCTCAGTATGGCATCGCACCCCCATGCCAGACTTCTCGGCAATGAGTTCCAGAGGTTCCTAATGGTGTCCTGTGATAATCCATCCCATGCAGCTTGAATACTCCCAAACTGTTCCTGCAGGTGGTGCGGTAGAGGTGGAGGTGGAGTGACACCAAGCCTTCTGGACGTATGACAACAAGCCGTTCATCTTGGTGCTCACCACGGTGCCTCCACACACAGATTCGTTGGTCGTCTCCACCGAGACAGAAGCGGGACTCATCACTGAAGATGACCCGCTGACATTCTGAGTCACTCCATGACCATTGCGGCCTTTGGTGACATTGACATGGTGTGAAGGACAGGCATCGTAAAGGTCTGTGTGCATGTAGTCCTACATTGTGCAGCCATCTGCCAATGGCACTGGCACTAAGAGGATGACTCATGGAAGACATCACTTCGCTGAATGTCAACCGTCATGGCTGGTAAGCAGTCAGGTACAGAGATATGGCCTGTCCTTAGTTATGTCATATGTGCAGTTGAGTGTGAAACTTGAATCCTATGCATGTCTCATGATGCAAATATGAACCTACCCACCAAGTTTCATTCCTGTCGGTTGATTCCTTCAGTTCCTGCAGATTTGACCTGTTGCCATTCAGAGTCACTCCATGACAGTGTGGTATGACACCATTGCAGTCTTTGGTGATGTTGAGGTTTACATTTACGGCATTTAGCTGACACTCTTATCCAGAGCGACTTACAAAGATAATCATATTACAGGTGGGCCAGTGTAGTGTTGCCCACAGACTCTTATTGGTGTAGCACAGCATAGCCACCTAGACTGGGATTCGAACCCCAGTCTCCCACATGTGGTGTTGGCTCTGGGGCAGGTAGTGGTCTTATCCGCTGAGCTACACCAACCACATGTGGTAATGGTATAGTGCAGCCGGTGGTGCTGGCACTAACAGGATGAGTCATGGAGGATACCACTGCTCGTTCAATGTCTGCAGTCGTGGCTGGAAAATGTTTTGTTTGTTTGGTAGTACATGAACTTAAAGGATTTTTTATCAACATAAGCCCAGCTGTTGAGTAAGGCATGAATGATCATAGGTTTTTGATGACCCTTTACCTGAATGTCTTTGCTCTCCACCTGTTAGCAGAACTCTTTGGTGGCACCTTACAACCAATTCAGAACGTCATTAGCCCTAATAGATGAAAACTGACTCTTGAGTTCATCTTTATCTGTGGTATAATCACTGTAATGTGCAGCCTCTCACGGCTTGTTCTTTTCTTTCTGTGTTCTTTATACGGAAGATGACAGAAATCGTTCTATGACGTCCTATTTATAGCCTGTATTTTCAAAAGGTAATCACAGAGTGAATGGATAAAGACCCACAGAGCTGCCGGCCACAAAATCCGAGAATAATACAAAAATGATCTGTCTGCTGTTTATTCCACCTGCCCCCATCCAGGCCCACTTAGCACGGTGAGTCCTCGGCAGAGAGGAACACAGAGATTGAATGAGTAATGGAGGCTGTTAACAGATGTTGAGAGGTGGAGGAGAGAGAGAGAGAGAACTCATCTCAGCTCGCATCATACAACAGCTGCCGGGTCAGAGGGAAAAGAGGGAGAGAGAGAAAGTACACATGGAATGTAAGCAACATGGCAATTGAGCTATTAATTATTCAAAGAGGGATGAGGAAAAAAACAAGGCAGGTGTGTTTTGGGTTGAACTTCATACTTTCTTTCCGTCCCTGAACGACGGCGCCCGACTATATTGTGCCTTAATAAGCCAAGAAGGTAAATATTAGCTGTCCTGATTATTTATTATCCTCCTAGAAATTAATTGTCTATTTTTAGAGGATAATGCAAAAGTCACTGTCTCCCTCTGAGAGGATGCAGCTAGGGCCTCATGAAAGAGCAGCAGATGTGCTGGTCTCAGATGGCTGGAAAAGCTCCGAAAACCAACCCCCCCCCAACCCCACTCCCCCCCAAAAAACTGGGTAATTTCATTCAAATCCGTTGTGGCTTTGGAAGAAAAATGAAAGAGCTATGAAACAGACATTAAAGAAGGAGCTGTTCTCTTATTAGTATCATGCCAATGAAGGAGCGCCTCATGTTTCACAGCCCCAGGCTTTCAATGCCATTACACCACCCCGCCCACCTTCCAATAAATAAATAAAGAAATAAGGCTCTTACAGCCACCACACCGCATGGAGCTGAGCAAATTGAGAAATACGGATTTAGAGGGGGAAAAAAACAATAAGGAGAAAAGTTGGTCGCAGGCAACTCAAGAGAAATAAAGGCTGGCAAAAGTTTGGTCTCTTGCAGTTCAGACTCAAATCACCATTCGTTTATCTTTACTCCAATAACTTATGGAAGCTCGAATCAAAGTTGACGTGAAGGCAGAATCACTTACACATTTCAAATCCCAAAAAGTTGGGACTGTATGTGAAATGTGAATGTGTGAAACATAAAGCAGTGGCTTCTCTTATCAACTTTGGTCAAACATGTCTGGGTATGAAAGCTTCCAAGAGCAACTCAGGAAGGCTTATGTCAATGTGCGTAAAGGGAAAAGCCGAAATCCACAACTGGATGTTCGTGACCTTCAATCTCTTAAAAGCTACTACGTTAAAAAAGGCCTGGTTCGGTAAAGGATACCTATGGCATGGCTTCCTTCCTAGCATCTGTGAAAGCACCATTCAAAGTGCCAGACATGAGAGATTATTAGTTTAGAAATCCCAAAATTAATAATATCAACATGATGCTGCGGTGATATCTACTGAAGAGGTGATAATGTGTCTGTGGAGTGGAAAGATGAAGAGGTAGTGCTGCTGCCCGACCAGGTACTCTAACTTCTTACCAGTCATGTTGAAGGTGCTGCTCCAGGTTAGATCAGAGGTTCTCAACCTTTTACCCCAGGAGATCCACCTGGAAATTACCACAAGCATGGCGGCCCACCAGAAAACTAAATCCAACTTTAAACTATTCTTTACAGTTTTGATGTTTTTCGAGATTTACCTGAAACAGCCAACCACACTCTGACCACTCACTGACACATCATATGTCCAAATTGAGGTGGAAGCACCCACAGAAGCTTCTCCATCAGGGGCTAGTCAGAGGCTATGTTGTCTCAAACTGAAGATGATTAATTAGCCTTTTTTTGCACATGTGTACATTAATTTATGTATGTATATATATATATATATACAGTGAGGAAAATAAGTATTTGAACACCCTGCGACTTTGCAAGTTCTCCCACTTAGAAATCATAGAGGGGTCTGAAATTTTCATCTTAGGTGCATGTCCACTGTGAGAGACATAATCTAAAAAAAAATCCGGAAATCACAATGTATGATTTTTTAATAATTTATTTGTGTGTTACTGCTGCAGATAAGTATTTGAACACCTGCCAATCAGCAAAAATTCTGGCCCTCAAAGACCTGTTAGTCCGCCTCTAAAAACTCCACCTCCACTCCACTTATTATTCTAAATTAGAAGCACCTGTTTGAGGTTGTTAGCTGCATAAAGACACCTGTCCACCCCACACAATCAGTAAGACTCCAACTACTAACATGGCTAATACCAAAGAGCTGTCCAAAGACACCAGAGACAAAACTGTTGACCTCCACAAGGTTGGAAAAGGCTACGGGGCAATTGCCAAACAGCTTGGTGAAAAAAGATCAGCTGTTGGAGCAATTATTAGAAAATGGAAGAAGCTAAACATGACTGTCCATCTCCCTCGGACTGGGGCTCCACGCAAGATCTCACCTCGTGGCGTATCAGTGATCCTAAGAAAGGTGAGGAATCAGCCCAGAACTACACAGGAGGAGCTGGTCAATGACCTGAAGAGAGCTGGCACCACTGTTTCCAAGGTTACTGTGGGTAATACACTAAGACGTCATAGTTTAAAGTCACGCATGGCACGGAAGCTTCCCCTGCTTAAATCAGCACACGTCCAGGCCCGTCTTAAGTTTGCCTATGACCATTTGGATGATCCAGAGGAGTCATGGGAGAAAGTTCTGTGGTCAGATGGTCCTAATTCCACTCGCCGTGTTTGGAGGACGAAGAATGATGAGTACCATCCCAAAAACACTATCCCTACTGTGAAGCATGGGGGTGGAAGCATCATGCTGTGGGGGTGGTTTTCTGCACATGGGACAGGACGACTGCCCTGTATTAAGGAGAGGATGACCGGGGTCATGTATTGCGAGATCTTGAGGAATAACCTCCTTCCCTCAGTTAGAGCATTGAAGATGGGTCATGGCTGGGTCTTCCAACATGACAATGACCCAAAGCACACAGCCAGGATAACCAAGGAGTGGCTCTGTAAGAAGCATATCAAGGTTCTGGAGTGGACTAGCCAGTCTCCAGACCTAAACCCTATAGAAAATCTTTGGAGGGAGCTCAAACGCTGTGTTTCTCAGCGACAGCCCAGAAACCTGGCTGATCTGGAGAAGATCTGTGTGGTGGAATGGGCCACAATCCCTGCTGCAGTATGTGCAGACCTGGTGAAAAACTACGGGAAACGTTTGACCTCTGTAATTGCAAACAAAGATTGCAAACATACATACATATATACAGTATATATATATGTATGAGAGAGAGAGAGAGAGCTGCAATTGCAGGCCCAAAGCCCACTAGAAGGTGCTTCATGCCCCACTGCTGGTTCATGGGAAACCCTGTGTTAGAGCCCAGACCTGTCTCTCTTTGAATATGTGTAGCACTTTATGTAGTGGAAAAATATGATAAAGTTAGACCGACAGCTAAAGGCTGAAAATCAATTTGATTAAAAAACTGAATCAACTGAAGTTCGTTAGCTGCTAAATGTTTATTGAGTGTTGTTAAAAGTAAGTCAGTATACTGCTGCCGCCCCAACTTTTCTGGAGCAGACAATTTTGAAATTTACATTTTCAAAAAGCAATATATCTTAATAAAGACCAAAATCAAACCAGAATTAGCTATTTACTGAGATTTGTTAGCTGTGATGCTAAATTTGAATCTGCATTGTTAGCATCATGCTAAGAATTCCATGGCAAGGTCTTTTCTAACATCCCTTCTGGAGGTATGGCCTTGAGCGTTTGAAAGCAGCTAGCGTGTTTGCTAAAGTGTGTGTTCGACATCTGTTAAGTACCACCACTACAGTTGTAGTCTGGCTTATGGGTATTTTTGGACTCATTACTTTCCAAACGCAAGTCCTTTTGTTGAAATTAGCCTGTCCCTCTGGCTCCACTGGCTTCTCTCTTCATGAATATGCATGCACTGCAAATGTTAGCTTTGCCTGTGATGTCGAGGGCCTACTCTGGAATTAGATGATATGTTTTAATATCATATCTATTTGCGAGGGTGCATGTCTCTGAGTCTCAGTAGACCTTTTTAAGAACAGTTGACCTGCGCTATGTAATATTTACCCATGATTCATAATGGATATGCCTGCAGTAGGTGCCACACAGATGGACTTTTTCTTTTCAGGTACCGTGAAGTACTCATATATTCTTGCTGCAAAAGCTGTATAAGTCTCAAAACGCCGCATTCGGTTATTAGTTCATGCCGTCCAAGTTGGAGAACTAAGATACAAAATATTACATTTTAAGCCATTATCTGTGACTTCTTCTTCTTTATATATGATGTCACAAAAAGTGCTTTTGTCTATTCCTACAGGGAGTTAGCCACGCCCATTCACAGTTAAGTTATGAGAAGTTTTTCAGCCCAGACTGTGGTGTACACTCATCATCAAAGGAATAGTTGAACCCAGAGGGAACCAACAGACAGGAAAGAAACTTGGTAGGTAGGTCTGACGTCCTGAGACATGCAAAGTCTCCCGCTTGACCATGTGATACAACGTTCGCAAGGATGGGCCTTGTACCTGATCGCTGTTCCTGACTGACCCTATAGTCACAATTGTGGACATTCAGCGAGCAGTGATAACCTCCATGAGTCATCCTGTTAGTGCCAGCACCATTGGCAGACGACTGCCCAATGCAGGACTACATGCACACAGACCGCTACGACGACTGTCCATAACACCATGTCACCAAAGACCGGAATGATGTTGTGCCAGACTGTCCTGGAGTGACTCACAATGGCTGTTTGTCATCTTCAGTGACGAGTTCGGCTTTTGTCTTGACCAACGAATCCGTGTGTGGAGGCACCATGGTCTGGGCTTGGTGTCACTCCACCTCCACCCCTACCGCACAATCTGCAGGAACTGCGTGAGAATATTTAGGCTGCATGGGATGGATTATCACAGGACAACATTAGCAGTCGTGGGCTGGAGGTTAGGGGACCAGACTTGTGACCGGAGGGTTGCTGGTTCAATTCCCTGAACTGACAGTAACAACTGAGGTGCCTTTGAGCACGGCACCTAACCCCCAACTGCTCCCCGGGCACCATGGATAGGGCTGCCCACTGCTCCGGGTGAGTGTGCTCGCTGCCCCCTAGTGTGTGTGTTTGTGGTGTTTCACTTAACGGATGGGTTACATGCGGAAGACTGAATTTCCCCACTGTGGGATCAATAAGGGATTCAAATCTTAAAAATCTCAAATCATTACGTCTAGAATGTTGTGTGGGCAAACATGGTGGCCATTTAGGTGTGTCTAAACCTTTGACTGGTAGGTGATATTAGCCTTCAAAGTGAACGATAACAGAAACATCTGGACATTTATAAGTTGTCAGGGCTGGAAATAAGGTCATGTTAAAACTAATTATGACTGTATATAGGTATATGAGCCAGCACGGATAACATAACTCGAGAAAAGATAATAATAAAACTGTAGGACATAATGCGTTACAATACATCTGCGAGACCTCATCCTAGTAGAAGTGATGCTATATCCTCCCTACTGGGTTACCAGCACTGACATACAGGAATAAAACTTTGATAAAGCCGTGCACATCATCATCATTATTATTATTTCACAGCTTGGCTGAAATTACAGCACGGTGGGAAAAAAAAGGTGTGAAATTAACACCTGAGGCACCTGCTGGAGACCAATATACCGTAATGACACAGTGCACTTCAGAGACCAGTTTAGTGGTGTAGGTGTAGCTGATTCTGCAGTGAGCTGGAGCATTAGAGCATAAGGGTGTCAGTCTTTTGAGTACATGGCAAGATGAAGCGGATTTTCGAGTGGGGCTGTAAAAATCTGGGCTGACGTGTTAATAATGGTAATAAAGTCACACGGTTAGGCCAGTAAAGTGAGACAGGAGCAGTGAATTTTAAACATGAGCGACATATGTGTCCATTATAACAGCATGGCACATATGGGGGCTGTAACAAGGAGGAGCTATTAGAGACATATTACAGAAACTCGCTGTTCCACAAGTTCAAGGTAAGACTTTTCACAAGTTCAGACACAGGAAATAGCTTCCACTTTATGTTAAGTGTGGCTAACAACGGTGTAGTTATATATGAACCACACAGACAACAACAGTACTGGCAATATATTCGCTGTTGTAGGTGAACCACCAGCCAAAGGTTTAGACTCGGCTACTCATAGAAGGTTCTCCGTATGTTTGTCTGGATGCTTTACTGTAGAATAGAAGTGAAGCACCAAAGTATAAATTAGG
Source organism: Prochilodus magdalenae (assembly GCA_024036415.1). Classification (NCBI taxonomy): domain Eukaryota; kingdom Metazoa; phylum Chordata; class Actinopteri; order Characiformes; family Prochilodontidae; genus Prochilodus; species Prochilodus magdalenae. The sequence continues at coordinate 253,518 of JAMWET010002620.1, forward strand.
ACTAATGGAATTATACAGTCCACCTTAAAACCTCCAAAATGGGCATTTGTAGCCGGGTGGACCAGCTTTCTTAACCTGCAGTGGTCAGATGGTTTTCTAAGCAGTTTTGGGACAGTTCTATTGGTCTGTCCATATTATTTATACTGTATTCATAATATATGTAAGTTGAAAGGTGAACTAGGGTCCCACCCCTGCCCAACAAAGGAGTAAAAAAGAATTCTGTACATCAAAATATAAGCACAAATGTTACTTTTACGCATTAATTGAACACAACAGCTGCCCTGTACATTGTGTGAAAAATTCATGATTGATGGTCCAACAGAAATGGCCCAACCTTGAGTTTCATTACATAACTGTTGATCTTAAAAAAATCTAGTTGGAAGGATGTGTATTGAGCTCCAGGTAAAAAAATTTAAACAGTAAAAAAAAAAAAAAATAATAATAATTCCCTTGCTAGCAGAGTTCAGTTTTTTTTTTTTTGGTATCATACATCCATCATCATTAGAGGTGTGAGATTACTAGAGGTGTGAGATTACTAGGAACAATAAATGATTATACATTTAGACCGATCTGATCAATATTTATTGAGCTACACCTACAGAAGTCTGTCTCTCAGTATGGCATTGGGCCACCATGTTTCCTAACCCAACATGCCAGACGTCTCGGCATGGAGTTGTGGAGGTTCCTAATGGTGTCCTGTGATAATCCATCCCATGCAGCTTCAATATCCTCACACACTTCCTGCAGATGGTGAGGTTGGGGTGGAGGTGGAGGGACACCAGGCCTTCTGGACGTGTGACAACAAACCGCTCGCGTGATTGGCGGATAACACCACTACCCACAAAGTAGCCACCACCCCACGTGGGAGACTGGGGTTCGAACCCCAGTATGGGTGACTATGCTGTGCTACACCAATAAGAGTCCTTGGGCAAGACTCCTAACACTACACTGGCCTACCTTTAATGTGGTTAACCTTGTAAGTCGCTCTGGATAAGAGCGTCAGCTAAATACCATAAATGTAAATGTAAATCTGACCACGGTGCCTCCACACACGGATTCGTTGGTCGTCTCCACCAAGACAAAAGCGGGACTCATCACTGAAGATGACCCGCTGCCATTCTGAGTGGCTCCATGACAGTCTGGCCTGACACCATTACCGTCTTTGGTGACGTTGACATGGTGTGAAGGACACTCATCGTAGCGGTCTGCTTGTCTGAATCATTTGCCGGTCTCATGATGCAAATGTGAACCCACCCACCGAGTTTCATACCTGTCGGTTGATTCCCTCAGGGTGCAGCTATTTGCGCAACTGCTCTTTTGATGATGAGTGTATTAACAGAGCACAGAATGTGGTTCATCATCATTCCTCGTTTCTCATGCATGTCATGTTACGTGATGTCATTTCAAAACCTTCATCTCATCGTAATGCGGGTCACAGCATCGTTAACAGCAATTAAACGAGTCTGCTGGCCTGTACTGGCGTCTCTGCATCGCAACATCGCATTAACATTAAGCTCTTTCAGCGGCGTAATCGAAACCACACGATGCCCTCCCTCCTTCTCTTTCCCCCTCTCTCTCCATTCGTCTCTCTCTCCATCGCTTTCTCTCTTTTGAGCAAAAGCATGTCACTAAGCAAAATCTCCAGGCCTATAACTTAATTACAGCTGAAGAAAGTGATCATACATTAACATGTTGTGGGCTGGTGGGACGTGCTGTCACCATTAAAACCGCCGGGGAGCCTTCTATAAATATTTCTATCAGCAGGAATGAGTGCCGGCTGGCGTCGAGCAGCGCCCGTCCTCGTTCATCTCTCATCCCTCATACGCAGCCTCGCTCACTTATTAAGCATCCAACGGAGTCAAACAGTTTGGGGATTAATGTACAATTCCGAGCTGTATGTCTAACAGTGCTGTGGAGGTGAGGGCTGGCTTTCTGCATACAGATTAGCGAATTAAATCATAAGGTGGAAGAAGAGATGGCAGGAAAAAAAGAAAAAAGAAGGGAAAAAAGAAAAAAAAGGTAAAAAATGAGGAAAAAAAAGAAATCCAGAAAAAAGGGAGGTTCTTATGTCAAGGAAAATCTCAAGGATACCAAGCTTTATTTTTCTATTCATATTTATTTATCTATTTATTTATGTGTTATTTATTTATTTATTTTACACCACGCTAGCACAATAGAATTAGTTTATTGCTTTCCCATTTCCAAGGCCAGCAGGGCGACGGGGATCGCTCCACGGAGGCTTTTATGTTTGGACGTGCTTTATCTAAAGCATTTGTCTTGGAAATAGTTTTGCCCCTGCACCCGGCGTGAACGGCGTATTGCTAGCAGGGGAGGTAAGCAATGCCCAGAATGTACATTCCATCACTTTTATAATATCTTACGAGCAGGCTGCTTCTGCCCTGAAATATGATTCTACCTTAATACCTTCATTTGGATTCCAATTACTAAGCATTCTGGGATGGTCCCATGCATTTAGCTGGGGCCATTTCTTAACCCTGGTCCTGGCATGCAATTTTATTTTGGCCCTTATATCTTTCAAATCTCATTGTTTCCAAATGCTCTGGCAAATGTCTGCAGTGGGGATGCACAAGTCCTGCGCCGTTTAATGCGACAATGTATGTGTGAATGCGTTAGGCTGGAATGAGCAGTTTGGGATTAACAAATATCAAGCCAGTCAGGCTCCTAATCTGTACCACTAATACCTTTAGGTTAATACTTTACGATACAAAGTCTTAATTGATGCATGGCTATTCATTAACCTATGTGTCACCGTAGTCATTCATTATCCCTCACTGTAATAAACTGTAATATGTACAGGGGTTGGACAATGAAACTGAAACACCTGGTTTTAGACCACAATCATTTATTAGTATGGTGTAGGGCCTCCTTTTGCGGCCAATACAGCGTCAGTTGGTCTTGGGAATGACATATACAAGTCCTGCACAGTGGTCAGAGGGATTTTAAGTGCTCCCAGTCTACGTGATGCTGGTGGAGCTTCTTGGTGGTATGCTGACATTACCCTGGGATACCGTGGCTCTTGATACATCACAAAGACTTGCTGTCTTGGTCACAGATGCACGCCAGCAAGAGTGTGCACCAACAGTTTGTCCTCTTTTGAACTCATTGTACATAATGTTGTGTGCAGTATTTTGCACAACCAGCAGAACTGTGCTCTCTTACCCCCTAACCAACCTACTCTGCTTAACACCAATGTGCAATTAATGAAGACTGGCCACCAGGCTGGTCCAATTTAGCCATGAGACCTCCCACACTACAATGACAGGTGTTTCAGTTTCATTGTCCAACCCCTGTAGATACTGACTTAGTAACCAGTCTTCCTCTTCATCAAACCTATCTCCCAGTCAAGAGCCTAGGGTTGATTGCAACATTGGTGGGGACACAAGCCCCACATACACACTCCCACAACATCCCCCACCCCCTCCCAACATACTCAACACCATTGTATATTGAAAAAATGCACTGGTTAATAGGCTAAATATAAACATGAGCCTCATATTCGGGTTCCATTTATTTTAGAGGGCAAATTTCAATATTGTGTGAGTAGGATGATTTCCAAAAGCAAATTACTGGCTAAATATGCTCCCAGAGGGAAGGGTTGGACTGCAGTAATACTGAGAAGGATGATATTGGTTTTCTTCAACAAAAAAATTATGATACATTTAGACTGATATGAGTAATATTTATTGAGCTACATATACATAACAGAAGTCTGTCTCTCAGTATGGCGTCGAGCCTCTGCGTTTGCTAACACAACATGCCAGACCTCTGTTGGATATCAGTGTTTTCCAGTTTGTATGTATAAAGTGTGTATAAGTTCACCATGTGGGAACAATTGCATTCCTAGAACAGAACCTGAACTGTATGCATTTACGACGGGGTCGGAGCCCCTGGGCGAATGTTGCCATCAGGGCTCTACAGCTTATAGGTCAAAAGTAATTTGGAGATGAGCTGACCCATCTGGTCAAACCAGACACATTCTTCTCACATTTAGGGTGTGGTGACACGGTGTATCAAACCTCTGTGACCAGGTTCTGTCTTCGGACTGAGTTGGGCTGAGGTCCAACTGAGTAGGACTGAGCTGGGCAGAGTTCAGACTCTACTGGACTGTCCTGGCTTAGGACGAGAGATGTAGGTGAACTGCGATCGCCTTGAAATAACCTACTCCAACATCTCCAGCCTTCAGTCTCCTGACTCCATCCTTCTGTGAAAGCATGAAAAGAAACTACACGTCTCGGTATGGAGCTGTAGAGGTTCCTAATGGTGTCCTGTGATAATCCGTCCCATGCAGCTTGAATGTTCTCACACAGTTCCTGCAGATGGTGCGGTAGGGGTGGAGGTGGAGTGACACCAGGCCTTCTGAATGCGTGATGCGTGACAATAAACCGTACTGACCACGGTGTCTCCATACGCAGATTCGTTGGTCACCTCCACTAACACATAAGCGGGACTCGTCATTGAAGATGACCTGCTACCATTCTGAGTCAAAGTGTGGCACGAGTGCTGATGTGGTGTTAAGGGCAGTCGAGGTAACAGTCTGCGTGTATGTCGTCCTGTCAGCCAGTGGTGCTGGCGCTAACAGGATGACTCATGGAGGACATCACTGCTTGCTGAAAGTCTGCAGTCGTGGCTGTTGGGCCCGTCTTTGCTTACGTCACATGCACAACCGAGTGTGAAACTGCAATCACTTGAATGTCTCACAACATCAAACCTACCCACCAAGTTTCATTCCTGTCAGTTGATTCCTTCTGGGCTTCTTTGATGGTGAGTATGATTATTAATAGTGTGGTAGTCAAGATGACTAGAGGCACATCTGAGTCAGAATAATAAACTAAAAACGGGAACACTCTTTTTTATTTGTTTGTAGTTCATTCCATATTCATTAACATTCATTACTCACAAAGCATATCGTCGCTGTCCAAAGAAAAACATGTATCCCCATTTTTGTTGATTTTTACTTTTATGCCTCATTTGATCACATGAGCTGCTGTTTACACTGTGTGGAAAGTTCACAAAGAATGGACGAACAGGAATGGCCCAAAACTGTTTTGAAAGACGTCTGGTTCCATTGACTCCCATTCAAATGAAATGAGGTTTTTGGCCTCTCCTGTAAAGTTGCTATTTTGGATTTTACCTGTTTTTCTTTGGACAGCGACGATATTAATAAATATCATGCTATTGTATAATTTGTTGCAACGTACAGTTTTATTAAATCATTTCTTGCCTATAATTATTATTCATTTTAATTTTATTATAGTCTCAGTCCAGCTTTAAATGACTATGGTGAGATTCTTCACTACCCCTTCTACTGTAAAACTTATTCAGAATCACCACCTAAAGGCACTGAATAAACCAAACATCCATTATTATTAGTTTATTAAGTGAAAACATTGCAGTAATATCACTCCGATCTGCCCAAAGGGGCTGCTTGAATTTTGGAACCAATGAACATCAACAAACAAATAATATCCAGTTAAGCCATCAGAATCAATTAGATCCTCCAGCAACTGCAAACAGATTTGATTTAGACATGTACAGAAAGGAAGGGTTTGTTTGGTTTGAAGGCTCTGCTGATGTTCAGTAATGAAAAATATCCAGTTTCCAGTTAATAACTCGGATGAAGATATTGAACTCATCTCATGTGCAGTATGGTGTAGTAGGTAACACCTCTGCCGCCCACATCATAGACTGGAGTTCAGTCCTCCAAGTCCTTCCTGTTTATGAAATGGTCAAATTGTAAAAATCTGCCAAATACGGTAACGTACCTTACATTATCAACCCACAGGAATGAAACAGGGTGGGTAGGTTTCACATTGTGAGACGTGCGAATGATTCAAGTTTCACGCCCAGTTGTGCATGTGATTTAAGCAGGGATGGGCCATATAGCATTCAGCGAGCTGTGATGTCCTCCAAGAGTCTCCTGGTAATGCCAGCACGACTGGAAGATGACTGGCAGACAGTTAGATAGATAGATAGATAGATAGATAGATAGATAGATAGATAGATAGATAGATACTTTATTGATCCCAGAGGGAAATTCAAGAAAGTTACGACAACTGCCCTTAACACCACATCAGCGTCCCTTAAGACTGCAATGGTGTCGTGCCAGATTGTCATAGAGTGACTCAGAATGACAGTGGATCGTCTTCAGTGATGAGTCCCACTTTCGTCTTGGTGGAGACGACCAATGAATCTGTGTTTGGAGCTAAATCTGCAGGAACTGCATGGGATGGATTATCACAGGACACCATTAGGAACCTCTACAACTCCATACTGAGATGTCTGTTGTGTTAGCAAACATGGGGGCCCAATGCCATACTGAGAGACACTACTTCTGTATGTGTAGTTCAATATATTGGTTGAAATGTATCATCATTTATTGTTCCTGGTGACCTTTATCTTCCCTGGAGCTATTTTTTGATGATGGGTGATATTTTTGATATATATATATATATTTACAGGGGTTGGACAATGAAACTGAAACACCTGGTTTTAGACCACAATCATTTATTAGTATGGTGTAGGGCCTCCTTTTGCGGCCAATACAGCGTCAGTTCGTCTTGGGAATGACATATACTGCGTCCTGCACAGTGGTCAGAGGGATTTTAGGCCATTCTTCTTGCAGGACAGTGGCCAGGTCACTACGTGATGCTGGTGGAGGTTCGTCCTTCTTGGTGGTATGCTGACATTACCCTGGATACCGTGGCTCTTGATACATCACAAAGACTTGCTGTCTTGGTCACAGATGCGCCAGCAAGACGTGCACCAACAGTTTGTCCTCTTTTGAACTCTGGTATGTCACCCATAATGTTGTGTGCATTGCAGTATTTTTGAGCAGAAACTGTGCTCTTACCTGGTGAACCTCATCACACACTCTGCTCTTACTGGTGCAATGTGCAGTTAATGAAGATTGGCCACCAGGCTGGTCCAATTTAGCCATGAGACCTCCCACACTAAAATGACAGGTGTTTCAGTTTCATTGTCCAACCCCTGTACATATATATATACTTTTCAATAATTATACATTTAAATTGAAAGTGAAATGAAAGTGCTTGCTCTCATTAGACATAATGCCTCTATCTGTCAACACATAACGCATTCAATTCAGTCACAGCTGTTTTCCTGTAGATAAATGTGCACCCAGCCAAAGTCAGGTTTACATGGAAAGACAGTTTTATTTGACAAGAACAGAGAAATCTATCTGAGCAATCCAATATTTCACAGTTAGAGCGAGCTTGTGTCACACCACTCTGTATTGTGGGAGATGAATGGCAAATATTGTATGCCATTATGCTTTTAAGAGAGCATATTTCAAATGAAGGCATTTTTTCTTATGGTTTGACAATGAATGGCCATTATGAAGGAATTATAAGGACAATTACTGCTGGTGGTATCCCCCATTAAGGCTAACAGGCCTCCATGGACCGTCCATTACAATGACATATATGCAGCAGATGAAATGTGATGTACACTATATGGCCATAAGTTTGTAGACACCAGCTCATCCAGTGCTTCTACTAGAAATAAAGTTTTCAGTGGGGAGTGCTGTTCTTCTTTACTGCAGTAACGTTCTCTCATGTTCTAGGCTGTTACAGACATTCAATATGGACACTCATCTCGGCTTCATAATTTAATTGGCATATCTGGTACAGCATTTAGCTGGTTTCAATCATACCTAGCAAAATAGGAAGCGGTTTGTTGGAGATTTTGGATCAGACTCGTGCTTTTTGTCATGTGGTGTCCACCAGGGTTCAGTTCTCGGCCCACTGCTCTTTATACTGTATATGCTCCACCGTTGGTGACACCATCAGCAGACACAGTGACAATGTGCAGATCTATATGTGTATTAAACCACCACACTGCCTACCACTCTTGTTTTGAATAAATTGTTTAGCTAATGTAAGAACTTGGATGATGGAGAACCTCCTGAGCGTGAATAATAACAAGAGGCCTTATTAATTCACTTTCCAGCTACAATCACTCACTGCAGGAGTCATTTTTGACCTAACTCTGTCTGTTGAACTTCATATCAATAACACTTTCAAGGCAGCCTTTGTCCTTCTAAAGAGCAATGCTAGAATTCGCCCTCTTCTATATCATTGCTGCTGAGATCATTATCCATCCAACATCTAGAACTGACTACTGCAGTGCTGTGCTACATTGACTCCTTGCTCGGGTTTTGAACAGGCTGCAGTATGTGCAAAACTCAGATGCTAGGGTTTGAACCCATACTAGATCCTAGAAGCACATCAGTGCAACATCTTCATTGACTGCCTGTACAGTACTGTGTACAATATGAATAGCTCATGCTGGTTTTTAAACCTTTGCATTGCCTCGCCCCCTCTTGCTGTGGCAGCCTGCTTCACTCCTTGCTCCTCTGTTTCACATTTGCTTCCTCCCTTTAGGCTGTGAATATTTGTTGGTCAGGCTCGAGTATAACTGGCCCCAAGCTGTGGAACAGTCTCCCTTTGGGGTTGTGTGCCTGTTCGTCCATGTCGATGTTAACAGCTCGTCTTAAAAGCCATCTTCTTTGGCTTCTTTGGCTTATGGGTGAATCAGAATTGTGATTTTTAATGATATTTTTATATTTATATTATTTATTATTATTATTATTATTATTACTGCTATGGAATGCATGGACCGGTTGACTAGTCATCTTGTTTATTTGGTGCTTTAAGCTTGACGTTGTCAAGTCACTGATGATGGCACTAACAACATGTATACCTCAGAGAATACAGTTGAGGAGCCTGATGATTTCAGGGACCGTATCTCATTTGCCCACATGACTCCACTGCTGCGCTCCCATCACTGGCTTCCTGTTGCTGCCCGCATCAGATTTAAAACTCTGATGCTCGCCTACAAAGCCAAGAATAGCCCAGCCCCTCCCTTCTTATGGCAATGGTTAGGAGTCGATCTGTACCACGAGCCCTTCGAGCTTCAAGTACAGCGCGACTCGACCCGCCATCCTTGAAGACTCATTGAAGACAAGCGTCCAGACTCTTCTCTGTCTTGGAGCCCAGATGGTGGAATGAACTCCCACTGGCTGTCCGAACAGCAGTGTCTCTCGCAGTCTTCAAATGCAGACTGAAGACCCATCTCTTAGTAAAACACTTAAGTGAGTGAGCTCTAGTAGATGTGTAACTTACATGTGTATATTGAAATACTTTGTTTTTGCACTTATACTGACCATGACCACCTTCTCTCTAGGTATGAGCGCTGGGTTGGGTTGCCAGGTAGTGCAGATATGCTTATACAGGGGTTGGACAATGAAACTGAAACACCTGGTTTTAGACCACAATCATTTATTAGTATGGTGTAGGGCCTCCTTTTGCGGCCAATACAGCGTCAGTTCGTCTTGGGAATGACATATACTGCGTCCTGCACAGTGGTCAGAGGGATTTTAAGCCATTCTTCTTGCAGGATAGTGGCCAGGTCACTACGTGATGCTGGTGGAGGTTCGTCCTTCTTGGTGGTATGCTGACATTACCCTGGATACCGTGGCTCTTGATACATCACAAAGACTTGCTGTCTTGGTCACAGATGCGCCAGCAAGACGTGCACCAACAATCTGTCCTCTTTTGAACTCTGGTATGTCACCCATAATGTTGTGTGCATTGCAGTATGTTGAGCAGAACTGTGCTCTTACCTGCTAACTGAACCTTCACACTCTGCTCTTACTGGTGCAATGTGCAATTAATGAAGATTGGCCACCAGGCTGGTCCAATTTAGCCATGAGACCTCCCACACTAAAATGACGGGTGTATCAGTTTCATTGTCCAACCCCTGTTTATGTCTGGGTATTGTTCTCTCTAGGTATCAGCACTGGCTCGTGTTCGGGCAGTGTCTGAGCTCATGGCAAGTTTTAGACTCTAACCTTCCTATGCTAGCTGGGAAGCATTTTCCAATGGAACACTAAGGACAGTTGGAAGTCGCTCTGGATAAGAGCGTCTGCTAAATGCGTTAAATGTAAATGTCATCTGTGATTCATTGATTAAAAGAAAAAGTGAATAATCCATAAACAGTGAATTTATGAAACCACTACTGGACTTTTGGACCCCATGGTATATCAGATTTTCAGTGAAATCTAGCTCTTCCTTAATGTTAAGGACTGTATTCAAAGCTATCCTTGAAGCATTCACAGAAAAGAACATTCAGTTTCATAGGAATTTGGTAAAATATGATGTTAGGCATCTCCTGAGCAGACTGCATAGTCAGCTCTGCAAATCTACTCTACATACTACGGCTTCCACAAATGAATTATTCATCGATGAAAGGCCATCTGCTGGGTTTCTGGCAGCGAGCAGCAAAACTATCAGCGCATGGAGATTTAGTCTAACACTCTGACTGACTTGAAACATTTTTTTTTTACTATGCTGGTTTTACTCTTTCATCAAAGAGATGGGTAATCTCAAGTGTGACTCTAAATCACTTCAGCTAAATCAATATTGTAAAAAATTCAGTCCCAGATCTGTCCAAGTTGGATGCTGTTTGACCACAACAAGAGCAAAAACTAAGTTTAATAGTACACAGTAATACAGCAGACCTCCAGAAGTACCAAGCACATAGCCAGGCGGTCTCCATAGGCAAACACTGGCAAACTCATAAGCTGTGTCTGAAATGATGTCTAATATCTGACGGTCAAAAAAAAAACCCATCAGTGTCAAATACTGACTCATTACTCCACCACATTTCAAGTCTAATATCTCTGTCATTACTCCACACCACATTTCAGAGTCTCTACTCATATCACATTTCAGAGTCTACTATCTGACTCATTACTCCACCACATTTCAGAGTCTACTATCTGACTCATTACTCCACCACATTTTAGAGTCTACTATCTGACTCATTACTCCACCACATTTAAGAGTCTAATATCTGACTCATTACTCCACCACATTTCAGAGTCTGATATCTGACTTATTACTCCACCACATTTCAGAGTCTAATATCTGACTCATTACTCCACCACATTTCAGAGTCTAATATCTGACTCATTACTCCACCACATTTCAGAGTCTAATATCTGACTCATTACTCCACCACATTTCAGAGTCTAATATCTGACTCATTACTCCACCACATTTCAGAGTCTAATATCTGACTCATTACTCCACCACATTTCAGACTAAATATCATGACCTCATTACTCCACCCACATTTCAGAGTCTACTATATCTGACTCATTCAGAGGTCTTACTCCACCACATTTTAGAGTCTACTATCTGACTCATTACTCCACCACATTTAAGAGTCTAATATCTGACTCATTACTCCACCACATTTCAGAGTCTGATATCTGACTTATTACTCCACCACATTTCAGAGACTAACATCTGACTCACTACTCCACCACATTTCAGAGTGTAATACCTGACTCATTGCTCCACCACATTTCAGAGTCTAATATCTGACTCATTACTCCACCACATTTCAGAGTCTAATATCTGACTCATTACTCCACCACATTTCAGATTCAGAGTCCAATATCTGACTCATTACTCCACCACATTTCAGAGTCTAATATCTGACTCATTACTCCACCATATTCTTTATCTGACCTCATTACTCCACCAATATCTGAATCTCATTATCTGACTCCCCACATTTCAGAGTCTAATATCTGACTCATTACTCCACCACATTTCAGAGTCTAATATTTCAGAGTTCTAATATCTGACTCATTACTCCACCACATTTCAGAGTCCAATATCTAACTCATTACACCACCATGTCAGAGTGTAATAGAGTCCACCACATTACAGAGTCTATCTGACTCATTACTCCCACCACATTTTCAGAACTCATTACTCCACCACATGTTCCCGAGGTCTAATATCTGACTCACCTTTAGTCTCTGACTTGCATTACTCCACCCACATTTCAGAGTCTAATATCTGACTCATCTACTCCACCACATTTCAGAGTCTATATATTATGCTCCACCACATTTCAGAGGTCTAATATATGACTCATTGCCACCACATTTCAGAGTCTAAATCTGACTCATTACTCCACCACATTTCAGAGTCTGACTCTTTACTCCATATCTGACTCATTACTCCACCACATTTCAGAGTCTAATATCTGATACTCCACCACATTTTACTCCACCACATTTCAGAGTCCAATATCTGACTCATTACTCCACCACATTTCAGAGTCTAATATCTGACTCTCCACCACTTCTATTTACTCCACCACCACATTTCAGAGTCTAATATCTGACTCCACCACCTTTCAGACTCCTAACATCACATTTCAGAGTCCAATAGTCATTACTAATGTTTCAGAGCTACTTATCTGAATCATTACTCCACACATTTCAGAGTCCTAATCTAACTCATTCTGACTCTAATATCTCCACTCCACATATTTACAGGACGTCCAATATTCTGATCTCAGAGTCTAATATCTGACTCATTACTACCCACCACATTTCAGAGTCCAATATCTGACTCATTACTCCACCACATTTCAGAGTCTACTTATACGAATCTCAGAGTCTAATATCTGACTTAATTACTCCACCACATTTCAGAGTCCAATATCTGAACTCCACCACAGTCTGACTCATTTACTCCACCACATTTCAGAGTCTACCTATCTGACTCATTTACCCACCACATTTTCAGAGTTCCTAATATCTGTCTACTCCCCCATATTCTGACTCCAATATTGACTCCACCACAATTTCAGAATCCAATATCTGACTCATTACTCCACCACATTTCAGCATCTATCTACTCATTATATTTTCCGACTGACTCATTACTCCACAACATTTCCCCACACTTTTCAGAGACTATATCTGAACATGATCATTACTCCACCACACATCTGACTCATTACTTCCACCACATTTCAGAGTCTAATATCTGACTCATTACTCCACCACAATTTCAGAAGTAATCTACTCCAATATCTGAGTCCTAATATCTAACTTTACTCCACCACATTTCAGAGTCCAATATCGGACTCATTTGGCTACCACCACACATTTCAGAGTCTAATACTCCACCACGATTTCAGAGTTATTACTCATTACACCACACATTTCAGAGTCTAATATCTGACTCATTACTCCACAATATTTCAGACTCAGTACTGCCACCACATTCAGCACAATATCTGACTTGTAGTTCCACCAAAACATTTCGGACTCTACTCCACCACAGTACAGCATCTGATACTCCATCACATTTCAGAGTCTAATATATGACTCAACCAACAGAGTCTAATATCTGACTCATTTACTTACCATCGAGGTCTAATATCTGACTCATTACCTCTGCAACCCATGGAATCTAATATCTACTCATTTAGGCACATTTCAGAGTCTCATATCTGAATCATTACTCCAGCCACAAGTGCCACCAGTCCTCGGCTTAGGGTACACAAGAAAACAATCAAATGTCAAAACAAAACGCTTCATTAAATGATTTCTTAGCATCCATGGAAATGTCCTATTTTAGGCCTTTGACTACATAGACCGCAACCTGAGGTAGGTCAACGCAGTATGGGGTTTAGTGGTTTTGTTTCTGACTTTGTGGGGGTAATAGACCATGATATGGAAACATGTACACATGCACTTCCCAAACTGACAGAGCAAAGGAAGGAGGATAAATACAGACGGGTTAATGTTGGACAGGTGCTGTGAATCAGTACTCAGGAGATGAGGAACGAGAAGGTGGTTTGTGATTGGAGAATGCTGAACATGTGATATAAAGAGGAAGTGGATCATGGTAGTTTGCGGAGTCAAAGTCAGGAGGAGAATACGAAAGGACATACCGGATTGAATTTAATCTATACTGCTTAAGCATGCCATGCTGGATACAGCCATAGAGTGGGGTTGCCAAGTGTAGCATATACAAATCCTCTATTCTTAGTTGTATCACTTACCAAACTGCCTGTAAAAGCAACATATGCTCAAGTAGCCTGCATCATGAGCTTTATGAAATGGGGTTCCATGGCTGAATAGCTGCACACAAGCCGTAGTTGACTATAGCCATCTTTTGGCTGGAGTGGTGTAAAGCACATCACCACTGGATTTTGGAGCAGTGGAGGGAGGAAGGATAATGGTCTTTGGGGTTCGGCCCCAGTTCCAGTTCCAGTGAATGACAAAATAAAATGCTCCAGTTTAGACAAACATATGCTTCCACATATGTGGCAACAGTTTGGAGAAGACCCTTTCCTGTTCCGGCATGACTATGTCCCTGTGCATAAAGCAAGCACGTTTTTCAGAAATAACTTTTTATGTGAATCAGAAATGGATTTAGCAGCATCCTCAGATGACACGTTTTCAGTACTGCAAGGAAAAAAGAATAAAATACATTTTTGTTTCTTTACCAGAAACCTCTACCAACACATCTAAGGCTCAGTGTGAAAACAACTTTTTCGAACACAGCGAAGCTTGGCAACACACCGGAGCGCTGACTTATGACAGACAACTGGGTAAAATGTATTCTGTCCTCTTTGATCAGTGCCTAATATCATTCACTGTGCATGTGACTGGGATAGAGGTGGTCCCCAGTAGCCTGTTTCCCAGCACCTGACAAACAGACGGCCTCTTGACCCTTAGCCTGCGGCCTGCCTTAGTCATTGATCCAATATGTAACATGGGGGCTCACTGAGCTGACGGAACTGGATGTAGCAGTGAATGGAGTGAAGCACGGCAGGAGGAGGAGCTCCTGAAGTTACAGAACAGTAAACATTGTGTGTCTTCAGTGGATCCAAACTCCACCCCTATTACAACAGCCAATCTGCACGTACTCAGTTATGCAGTAACACTGTGTTAAGTTGGGCGTTACTCTTCTAGAGTTTAAATACAACAGACATAATAATCAACCAAATAATCAATAAACCTATTACCTGATTAGTTTTCATTCATATTTGCATGGCATCTCCAGGCATTGCTGTCCACATCTAGTAGTTTTATATAAGTTGCTTTGAGATATGACACCTTACCCTGCGCTGGGGGAGCTAGAAATCAAAACGAAGACAATCAATGCACCTTGGAAATCCATGTTAATTAGCATCATAACTGGAGAGGCTGAAGGTTGCCCTTGTTAAAGGACGGCTAATGGAAAAGCAGAAACGTCAATACCTTTGTCACGTATATGATGGTAAATCGGTAGGTAAGCTGCCAGGAGAGGCTCCTGCCCTATAGCGTTGAGAATTTAACATCATAGTCTACTAATAACATCACAATCCACCAACTACCCAACACTACTACAACACACCAATAACACAGTTTATAACTGGGGGTCAACAAACAGAGTGTAATCTGGATATGGACCTATGTAAATGAACGAGGCAGACTGAACTGAATATTTGCTAGCAAAGCCAATCAGTAATTTGGCTGGAATTCAAGCACTCCACTTTCCTAACTTCTGTATAACAGAAGCCCAGATTAATATCACCCTCCAAGAGGTATCTTAGGTTTGTATCAAATTCAACAATGATAAGAAAGCTTGGCTGGAAGGGAAGGACCTACTTGAGATACAGTATAGAACTATGAATCTGTAAAACATGGTGGCGGTAGTGTCATGGTATGGGCATACACAGATGGCAATAGAGCTGATTCTTAATGCTTATTAATGATTATATTTATTAATAATGACTAATAATGAATTCGGAGGTGTATACCGCTGTATTATCTGCTTAAGTTCAGGTGTTAACATTTTGGAGGGCACTTTACAGTGCAGAGAGTTATTGGCTTGCAGACAACGTCTGAAAAGACTTGTTACAGACAAGCAGGTGGCATGTTCCACGCCTTTGGGGTCTCAAGAACAAGCAAGTACCTAAGATAGAGGTCTGGTGTAGCATCACCAGGGAACAAAGTATGAGTTTTAGGCTTCAGGACGTCATTGACTTACAAAAACGCTTTGCAAGTATGTAGGAGTCCAAACTAGCCTTAAGCTCAAACACTGGCAGAACACGGGCCAGTGCTGATACCTGGAAAGCAAAATATGGCCTTCAACCAACGCAAGCACAATGCAATGCATTTCAGTAAATACTTTACTTAAGTGCCCACTTAAGTGGTTCCTAAAGAGATGGGTCTTCAGTCTGTGTTTGAAGACCACAAGAGAAGATGCTCTTCAGACAGGCCAATGGAAATGCATTGTACTATCTTGGTGCCAGGACAGTCTTGACACTCTCATCCTACATGGAAAGATTGAAGACAAGTCAGGCTACTGCATTCTGGATCACTTGTAAGAGCCACAGAGGTTCAGCTAGGAGCCAGCTGTAGTAGTCAAGCCCTGAAATGACATGAGACTGGACTAGCTTCTGAGTGGCCACTTGAAAGAGAAAGGGTCGAATTCACTGGACGTTGTAGAGGAGAAATTTGCATGACTAAGTCCGGTCCACAATGAGCTGAGAACAACTACTAGGTATCCAGAATCACACCAAGACATATTACATCTTCAGACAGAATGATCAATGAGTTCTCAAATTAGATAACAAGATCATGACAAGGACCAGTAATCAACAGCAACTCAGTCTTGCTAGAACTGGGCTTCGGATGGTGACACACTGAGATGTTACTGCAAACCTAAATATCAGATGGGGGGTGAGAAAGCATTAGTTGAGTGCTGTTGACAATATGCTGTAGTAGACAGCTTAAATAATTGACCAGACTGTACCTATGAATAGAGAAATGTCAAGATGTCTTGT
This sequence comes from Prochilodus magdalenae, assembly GCA_024036415.1. Classification (NCBI taxonomy): domain Eukaryota; kingdom Metazoa; phylum Chordata; class Actinopteri; order Characiformes; family Prochilodontidae; genus Prochilodus; species Prochilodus magdalenae. The sequence continues at coordinate 270,213 of JAMWET010002620.1, forward strand.
TTGAAAAAGCAATGTTGGTGATGAAAACAGCTTCTAAAGATGAGTGGACAGATGTATGTAAAATAGAGCATAATACTAGCTAGACTCAACAAATCCGACAAATTGGACATGAACCCACACCAGCAGGAGTGGCACTTTGAATGACTGAAAATGTATCTTTGCCTAGTAGCCATAAATGGCATACAACCCCAGGTCCAAAAAAGTTGGGTCGCTGTTTACATAAAATGGAATGCAATGCTTTACTAATCTCAATGACCCATATTTTATTCACATATGAGCACAGAACACATATCAGATGTTGAAAGTGAGTCATTTACCATTTCCGTATCCAGTATCCCGTATGCAGTATATGATTTAGCATCGTCTTGTTGAAAGATGCCAGGCCTTCCCTGAAAGAAACGCCGTCTTGGTGGGAGCATCTGTTGTTCTAAAACCTCTATTTACTGTTCAGCATTGATAGAGCCTTTCCAGATGTGTAAGCTGCCAATGATATAGGCACTAATGCAGCCCTGTACCATTAGAGGTGCAGGTTTCTGAACTGTGTGCTGATAACAAGCTGGATGGTTTCCTCATCTGGAGCCTGCAGGACACAGTGTCCATGGTGTCCAAAAAAAACCTTCAAATTTTGATTCCTCTGACCGCAGAACAGTTTTCCATTTTGCCTCAGTCCATTCTAAATGAGCTTTGGCCCAGAGAAGATGCTGGTGTTTCTGGACTGTGTTGACATATGGCTTCTTCTTTGCATGAACTTGTATTTGTGGAGTACGTGGTGAACTGTGTTCACAGACAGTGAATTTCTGAAGTGTTGCAGTGACCATGCAGTGATTTCCAGTTCAGAATCTTGCCTGGATTTTAATGCAGTGCTGAGAGCCCAAAGATCAATATTGACCTTTGGCCTATTTTCTTGTGCACAGATTTTTTGTGCAATCTTTTGATCTCCAGATTCTCTGAAACTGTTTTTCTACCAAGTCAGCTGTTTTTATTCATACCACTTACTTTTCCAGTCTTTGTTTTCCCGTTTTCTCAACTTATTTGATAAGCTTTGATGGCAAGTTCTAAACGAGTTAATAATTTTCATGAAACTGTAAAATATATTATTTACATATTTCTGATATGTATTTCATGTTCTGTGGTGAATAAAATATGGGTCTATGAGATTAGTAAAGCATTGCATTCCATTTTATTTAAACAGCGACCCAACTTTTTTGGACATGGGGTTGTAAGACATTTATGGCTACTAAGCAATGATTCTCAGTCATTCAAAGTGCTACTCCTGCTGGTGTGGGTTCATGTCCAATTTGTCGCAAATTGGGTGCATCTCATAGATTGGAATTGAGGTTGCATTTGGAGTTAACAAATCCACAAAATTATGTTCTGAGAGCAAAATACAGCATTTTTTTTTTTATTTTAGCTGCAAAGCTTGTAATTCACTGGCTCAGATTTTCCACCAGGGGGAGCTGTAAAGGTGTGGCACTTTAAATGCCAGGAAATCTATCACTGCTTATTAACAGTCATCAACATATCCATAAATAACTGCTCCATTCTTTATATTTGTAAGTTGAAACTGGAACATTTATTGAAACCAGACTAATCTGTTTTATAGCACCAGGCCTTCCTATTACCCACTTACCTGTCATGTTGGCTTACTTAGGTGAATACTCCTAATCTACAGTAAAACCTCTGGGTAGTCTAAAAGGAGGAACCAGTACATTTAAGCAAGTCACTACAGGACATAGAGCCCCAACTGCATCTCACCAGCGATACATCAGAGGTCGGCTAATTAGAGAAACTAATAGAAGCTGCCAATCTGCAGTGGGTTTAAACTAATGCTATCAATAAAGAGCCCACACTCAAAGACAAGATAAAATCTCTTTTGAATCAATTTAGAGGAAATGGGCATCGCATGGAAATAAAGATAAAAGAGGTGATATATTACCATAATTACTGTGATGATTAGATTAGATTGGATTGCAAACGAGCCAGGCTGCAGTAACGTGTAGATTAAAAGCCTTGATTAGCAGCACAGAAGCTATGAAGTTGACTCCTTTGTAAAAAAGAACTGTAAAAGCAATAAAGCAAGCACCCAGTTTGTGAGAATAAGCCATTATCAGCATAAAATCCGTTACAAAGAGTGAAATAAGATGAATGATTGTAGAAAACAATTCTTATTATAACTACAAAGAAAAAACAACTTGTGTGGTCTTATGGCATTACCTTAAATGACAGCTCCTATGAGAAAACACCACAACATGGTGATTTATACTCATCATCCATAAAAACAGTTGCACCCAGAAGGAATCAACCGACAGATACAAAGCTTGGTGGATAAGTTTGACATTGTGAGACATGGGAATGATTCAAATTCACGCCCTGCTGTGCATGTGTTGTAAGCAAGGATGGGCCTTATGGCTGTACCTGACTGACCTAACAGACACAATTGTGGGCATTTAGCTAGCAGTGATGCCCTCCATGAGTCATCCTGGTAGTGCCAGCACCACTGGCAGACGGCTGCACGACGCAGGACTACATCCACGCAGACTGTTACGACGACTGTCCCTAACACCACATCAACATCACCAAAGACCACAGTGGTGTCGTGACAGACCCCGAGACAAAAGCGAGTCTCACTTTTGTTTTGGTGGAGACGACCAACGAATTTGTGTGTGGAGGCACCGTGGTCAGCACCAAGATGAACAGTTTGTTGTCACATGTCACACGTCCAGAAGGCCTGGTGTGATCCACCTCCACCCCTACAGCACCATCTGCAGGAACTGTGTGAGAATATTCAAACTGCATGGGATGGATTATCACAGGACACCATTAGAATCCTCTACAACGCCTTGCTGAGACGTCTGGCATGTTGCGTTAGGGGGATCAGTAGTATACTGAGAGACACTACTTGCATGGTAGCTCAATAAATATTGTCCATTATTTATTGTTCCTGGTAAACTTTATTAAATGTGTTTCCTGATGGTACTGCAATGGCACACTATTCTTCTGATGATGAATGGATATAAAGCAGTGAGGATAAAGGAGAAGGGCACTGCTTTTAGTTGTAGGGAGAATACAGTGCATTGTATTTCCAGTTTATTCACTGGAAGCTATTACAGTCTAATGCTTGGGCTGGTTATGAGGGTCCTGACAGAGAACCTCAAATTTAAATGCCATTTCCTCAGAAGTACTGGCTTTAGGGTCTTTCCCATACCTGTCTTCCTCATGAAATGGTGGGAAAAACCCCACCCCAGAATTTTATATTTCTGTTCTGTGAGGGGGCACTGTGAGGGGAACATCGTGGTATACTGTGCACAAGTCAGAGACCACATCTACACTAACTTCACTGTAAAAAAATAAAAAAATATATGTATATATAAAAAAAAAAAATGTTTCTAGCCATGTCACATGACGTCTTGTCGTAGTGGAAGATCCCATCCGCCCCAGGGAAGACAATCAGCATGTATAGGTGTACACAAAAAGGTGGTAGATTCAGGATATACCCAGGGTAGTAAATCGTTTGAGAGTGCCTTCACACGCCCTTGGATGGAAGTGCCCCAGGGGCCCAGAGGGGCACAAAAAAAATGGATTTCAAAAACGTAACTTCCTTCACGAGCTACTGTATGTGCTGCTACCAAATAGGAAGTGGTCATAACAATGTGACTTGACTGTGTACAACATCCAATATAACATATTTAACGAACTTCTACAACAACTGTAGACAGTATTTTCCGGTGCCTTTCAGTTTATTAAAGCTTCCAGTTTATAAAGATCAGATTTTCCACATTTCTGAGAAATCTGCCAGGATATTTTTCATCATCACCAAAGTTAAGTTTTAGAAGTCAGGTACAAGTTCTACTTCTCACAAACCAAATATTCCCAAACACATTCAGTGATATGGAGGTCTGGACTCTGGGGTGGTCAATCCACTGTTCCAGCAGCTTCTTTGTATGATGTGTCTGGACTCTCCTGTTCACAGTGAGGAGCTTCTTGGACAGGTAAGCTTTTTTTTCGGACGCATAGCACTGAGTAGTCTTCTCACAACGAACAGATAGACAGAAACACCTATCGATGTTTTCATATCTGAAGCAAGAGTCATCTCAAAGATGAAAGTCTTCAGTACTGTTTATCTAACGGGGGGCAGTTTTGGTGGTGTACCAGGTCTTGTTAATAGGACCGTTTTTTAATTTTTCCTCCTTTGATCTCCTGTTTGGAAACTCCACCTTTCCTGTTTACTTTTCTTTTACTTTATGCAAGTGTATTTTCAGTAACACTCCCTATGAATCCTGTATTCATACTGCACTGTGAATGCATTTACCAGGCATTATATACCATACACAACACTTTAATAATTGGCATAAGCTGGTTTAAGGTCTTGTAAGTAGTTATAGTTCAAAGCAGGACTTGATGGTGTTTTATTAACTTTTTTTATTAATCAAGTGAAATGATTAATACATTTCATTTTACTACATTACCCCCCTTATGGAGCATTATAAGTGGTCCTAATAGGTTGTAAGTGAGGTGAGACTGTCTAGCTGGCAATACAGGACCTACAGTGTGAATATGTTAAAGACATAAAGCCATAACGTACCTAGTACAACATCCATGCTCTTATGAGCACATATTATATAGTGCATCTGTCACTTTTCGGGTTCTCTGATCTCCCGAACTCCATCTCCCAGAGGACATCTTAGCCACATGATGAAACCCACACTTGCCATTACCTCAGTTTGTATTTAAACCCTGCTGTGTCACTTACTCCTTGCAAACTACTGCCAATCCAGTTTGCATACCGAGTGGTCTATCTTATCTCTCTTTCGTATCTCTGGTTTTCGACTTCTCTTTGTATCTCTTGGTTTAGCCTCTTAGTTTCTTTGCTGGTCTCTTTCTCTGGTTTTTGACTCTTTATGACTGTGCCTTGTCCCTTGGCTATGTTTGCCCGCTAGTTGTTGTTGAGCCTGTCTGTCAACTTGTATAACAAAGCCCATTCTATTGTTAGCTCTGCGTGTGCCGAACTAGCTTTGTTGATTCTGACAGCATTATGAAAACTGATATTATAACGTTGCGTACTCTTGTTTTATAAAGTGTTATTAATGCACACAGTTATAACTAGTTGTAAGTCATTACACAAGCTTAGGCTTGATATTATAAGGCCTTGTAACAGCTTATAAATCCATTGAGATAGCATTATGAATACAGGATTCACTGAGGTGTTACCTTATTTTTTCTAGTCTCTTTGGAAACACGAATAGCTTGTGGCTTAACAGCGTTTTAAATAGAAACGTTAAATAAATGTAGTGTGGTCTCTTATAGCTTCAGGAAACCCACCCTGTAGAACAGAGAGACCACTGTAGACCACAAAGCCCGACACATGTAGGTGGGTAATTAATTTCTTTCGAATTGCTTGACTGGAACAGAGTGCTAGATATAAGAGGGGAATCCTGAGGATCCTCATTAGGCCGTTTCTGATGCCTAGTCTCATGGGGCCAGAAATAATCTTTTAATGGGAATTCTGCAGACAAGCATAAGACATTTTGGACTAAATGTGGGGGATATAAAATTATTAAGCTCAACAAACACCTTAGGAACAAAGTGAAGGCGAAGCTTACAGCAGGGGGCAATGGTGCACTCATCAACAGTTTCCAATGGATAACAAGCCTGTCGTTAACCCCCAAGAACTCCGTATAAGCATGTACATATGGCCGTGTGTGGGAGGAGCACATTGCTAGCAGTAAAAATAAACACTCTTTCCAGGTATAAAAGGTATATAAAGTTTAATCACATCATGCTTTAGCTTTTAGCACTGGACTGGTGATAAAAGTTAACAGCGGGTTGCCAGTTGCTAAAAGCAGCCTCTGGTATTCGAATGTATACATTGATACAGCTCGTTATGTTTGGGAAAAGACACGATTTTAGATTTCTTATTAGTCCCACAGTGGGGAAATTTAGTCTCCACATTTAACCCATCCGTGAAGTGAAACACCACAAACACACCCAATAGTGAACACACTAGGGGGCAGTGAGCACACTTACCCGGAGCGGTGGGCAGCCTTATCCACGGCACCCGAAGAGCAGTTAGGGGTTAGGTGCCTTGCTCAAGGGCACCTCAGTCGTTACTGTAGACTCAGGGAATCGAACCGGCAACCCTGAAGGCTGGTTCCCTAACCTCCAGCCCACGACTGCCCACGACAAGCTATCGGATTTGCATTTCAGTTAAGTGGACAAGAGATAATTTGGGGGGATTTTAGAGGGGATGTACCCTCATTAGGGGCAGATTTTGCCATAATCCAGCACCACCACTGTGACGTAAACAAGGATGTGCCTTATTTCTGTATGTGACTGACTGCCCAATGCATGACTACATTTATGCAGGTCGCCATGACAACTGAACTTAACACCACGTCAATGTCACCAAAGGCTGAAATGGTGACGTGCCAGACTGTCATGGAGTGACTCAGAATGGCAGCAGGTCATCTTTAGTGATGAGTCCCGCTTTTGTCTCGGTGGAGACAACTAAGAAATCTGTGTGGAAGGACCATTGTCAACCCCAAGATGAACAGTTGTCACGCGTCACACATCCAGAAGGCCTAGTCTTACTCCACCTCCACCCCAACCTCTGTATGTGTAGCTCAATAAATATTACCCATATCGGTCTAAAGGTATCATAATTTATTGTTCCTGCCCAACAGCACTGCAATCCCACACTTCCTTCTGGGGGCAGAAATTCTTTGAAGAGGTGTGTATGTTAGACTCTGAAACTCTGTAGCTCTTTTTATTAGCTCTAACCTGGGGGGAGACCACCAATAGCAATAAGCCATAGGCCACCCGCCCATGGTGATCTCCCTTCCAACACAAAATAATACCCCAGACACGTAAACAACATGAGCGCATGCACACATCTTAACAAGAATAATAAACATAAACAAGACCCCAAAGCCTTTTTGCATGGCCATCTGCATGGCCACCCCTGGGAGGACGCTGTCCTGTGGCAACATACTAACTAGAGAGTGAGAGCAGGACAAAGAAGACTGACGGCTGTGGCTCATAACCTCCCCCTGCGGTCATAAATCGGTCAGGACATGTTCAAACTTTATGGCCTTGACTTCTAAAGGATCAGTTCTATCATTCACTATACAGCCACAGCATCACCCCTTGATGTTGCCGTTAAGGTGTACAGAGAGACACTGCAGCTGTCACAGTAGGCAGTAGACATGCAACAGCATCTATGCCTGCAGCCATTGATGCCCTTCAGCAAGGTGACCCTAAAACCTGATATGAATATGACTTCATAGCTACAGTTGGGCCAAACATATATATATATATATTTAAAGATTCAAGGAGACTTTGTCATTCGCATCACATGTGGTGTACATGGGGTGGAACGAAATTGTGGTACCCAAGGACCCAGTTTTACCCAGACAGCAGTACTTAAATAAATAAAATATACATAAATATATAAAAATATATGTAAAAATGAAAAAAAAAAAAATGAAAAAAAAAAATATATATATATATCATTAATTAATTATTATTACTGAAATTCTGTAAACCTGCTTTGAGACAACATCAGTTGAAAATTGGAGGAATGGAGGAATAAATGAAACACATTGGAGTGCAGGTCAGTATGGCTGTGGATTAGAGTTTGTGGATCTGCCCTGAGTGAGTATATGCAGTTTGGGTAGAGCCAAAAATGAATAGGACCCTATAGGAGAACCAAGGGATGGGGAAAAGAGACAGACAGACAATTGCAGGTCAGACATACATTGAATTCGCACCCAGGGGTCTGCCCTGAGAGTAACTGTGTTAACAACTGGATTACAGGTAGGACAATGTAGTGTTAGGAGTCTTGCCCAGGGACTCTTACTGGTGTTGCACAGCATAGCCACCCAGACCAGGATGCGAACCCCTGTCTCCCACATGTAGTGGTGAATCCCTGGCAGGTAGTAGTGTTATCTGCTGAGCTACACCAACCACTTGTGGGTGGTGTGAGTAAATACGGAGGATTTGCAACAATATACTCTTTAAACGAAGCTTCAAACAGGAACACCCGATAAGAGTTTGGAGAAACCTTGTTCCCAGGTATTTATTGATGATATGGTTTATTGATCATGATAGCATTATAGCAAGGCAACATGACACTGCTATATCACTGACAACTCATGACAGCATATAGCATCTGGTTCTGTCAATATTACAGAGCAGGGTTCAAGTTACCCACACATTCCCAATAGAATAGGATTCTATAGCGCAGTGCCCAATGCATTCCATTGGCTACATAGGCGCAAAGCCTCCTAGCGTTTGGCTGGAGATCCATGGAACTGTGCTTTGTGGAGTGATGGAGCTCCATCCAATACTTTGGGAAAGAGCCGGTAAGATCTAGAACTGATCATCCGATCTCACCAATGGTCTTGTGGCTGACAATCTGCAATCAAATCCTCACATCAGTGTTCTGAACATCTCCTTGATGATATTGGATGGGTAGGTGTCTACAGACTTTTGGACATGCAGTACTGAAAGACCTATTGGTTGACATTCATACTTTCCAATTGATATAATGGGATGTTACAATGAACGGTACCTGAGAGAAGCATACCTTTCCCAACTCGATGAAACAAACCCAAGGTCACATGATGTGTGGTCTGTCTGGGTTAAGCTGGCACATAGACTGGTTCCCTAACCAGATTAGAGAAGGCTGAGATGTAATCCTAATCCTGGCCCAGGGAGGAGGGCCCATGAATATATATCCCTCACTTGTTCCACCCAGAGACCTGCTGCAAATGCCAGGCAGATAACGGAGCGCAGGCAGGAGCACACAATCACAGATGAAGGAGGCGATAGGGCCCTGTGTGAGTTCTGCCAGCGTCTGCACATTTCAGATGCCATTATTTATTATCCCGAATCCTCTTTATGGCCTTGTTATCGCTTCCATTCACATATCTATACCAATGCTGAAAATGTGATTACACTGGGCTTTGAGCTTTGAACTTGTGTGGCGTATCTCCTTGTAAATCCCGTGTGCAATGAAGATTTTTTTTTACTACCTGCAGAGAAATGTCAAGAGACTCGGCGAGCATGCGTGTTTATGTATATGTGTTAAATTTATGCGCCCTGACTTTTATAACCCTTTTATCCTTTAAGATCCTTATTGCCCTACACTTTTCAACCCAATTAATATCAATCAACATCTGAGAATACCTAATTTATGTAAATCCATAAAATAAATAGAGTCCGATCCAATAAAACCATCCAATGAATATACCACACAAATGGCCTTTTCTAAGAAAACTGCAAGAGAAGAAGGTGCACAAGGGGGTTTTAGGAAAGACGCCATAGCAGAATCAGGTTTTCAGTGGCCTGAAATACCAGCAATTAGCTATGAACTGTGTAAATGAATGACATTTTTGAAGGTTAAAAATTATTTACTGTACTTGTCAAAAATTGACTGACAAGTGATCCTAAAGACTCTATAGGCGTGCACTTAACAGCTCCAACAGATGAGAGTCTGAAACGGTACATATCCTACTATACCACACATACTCCTGATGTATCACGGTATTATGTTTCTCCATATCTCCATCTCTAATATACATACACTCATCAATAAAAGAATAGCTGCACCCAGAAGGAGGTGTGGGATTGCAGTGCTGTTGGGAAGGAAGACAAAGGTTACCAGGAACAATAACTGATGATAAATTTAGACTGATATGATCAATATTTATTGAGCTACACATACAGAAGTCTGTCTCTCAGTACGGCGATGGGACACCATGCTTGCTAATGGAGCTGTAATGTTCCTAATGGTGTCTTGAGATAATCCATCCCATGCAGCTTGAATATTCTCACACAGCTCCTGCAGATGGTGCGTTCGGGGTTCAGGTGGAGTGACACCAGGCCTTCTGGACGTGTGACTTATGACAACAAGCCATTCATCTTGGTGCTGACCATGATGCCTCCACACACAGATTCAGTGGTCGTCTCCACCAAGATAAAAACTAGTCACTGAGGATGAGCTGCTGTCATTCTGAGTCTCTCCATAACTGTCTGGCACGACACCATTCCAGTCTTTGGCGATGCTGACATGGTGTTAAGGGTAGTCCTTGCCTGTGTCACATGCACAGCCGAGTGCGAGCTTGAATCATTAGCATCTCAATATCCCAATATCAAACCTACCCACCAAGTTTCAAACCTGTTGGCTGATTCCTTCTGGGTGCAGCTATTTATCCAACTATCCTTTTAATGATGAGTGCAGCTTGTTGTGTTGTGTCGTCCTTCAATCCAGTGAATATTCATGATGGACAGGCCAATAGGACTGGTCCAAACGTTTATATCAGCCTCCACTGCAGGTTGGGACAGCTGATATATCCTCCTGTAAAGTTCCATTTTGGAGTTTAGGTTTTTAAACTGGACTGTATAATTCCATAAGGGCTAGATCATAGTTTGGTGTCTTCACTTTTATGGTAAAGTAAAGCATTAAGATAAACATAAGGAGAACCTGCTATGAGTAGCGGAGTCTAAACTGTTGACTAGTACTGTACTCGTCTGTACTCATACTATTAGATACAAACTCAAGGTTCCTTTTTGGTTCTTATTATTATATAAGAAAGTGTTTAATCGGTATAGAAACTTAACACCATGCGGTTGTGTTTCTTATTTACAAATTTCAAAGGTTTCCTTCGGGTTTAGAAGTGAAAAGATGCCTTTCTGGCACTCTCTTGAGAGCATACCACATAATACTGGAAGTTTGAGATGAGAAAAGACAAAATAGGATTAAAGGGGTTATGCAAATTTCCTTGAGGGAAAAGAAACTAAAGTGTTTTATTCTTTATACCCAGCCACATGGAGGGCACAGCCAAAAACCAGCAGATGGACATTACGTTTAATGCTGTTACTTTTCCCCACAACACTCTCACTTCAAAGAGAGAATTAGTTGCATGCTTTCTTTTGCAATACCCGACAATGCCAACCATGATTTTATTATTTCAGGATCAGCACAAGAATAAAGTGTCCATTGGAAATGGGCAGAACATTTAACAACACTGCAGCTGATAGCATTTGTTGTTCTACAGACTGAACAAAAGCTGCCCAAGGTCAATGCTGGGACGGTGAAATTGATTAAAAGATGTATATACAAAATTACTATATAACTACTTAGGTTGATGTGAAAATTTTTAAATAGTAAATTCCAAAATCCCAGGTTCTAGGTTTTAATGTAAAAATGGTGTAAAAGTGTAAAAGCATAACTGTCTTGGATAAAAAACAAAAAACACAGCCTAGCTGAATGACATGAATGTGATTAACATGTTTTCTATTAAGCAGAGAAACAACATGCTAATGCAACATCCCAAAAGTATATGGAGAAACAAGGAACATATAAACAGTCTAAAACTACATTTCACGTAAAAAGTTACATGCTTAGGCAGAAAAGGTAAACTGGAAACATCTTCAAGTATTGCGTTAGTTGTGGGACATAATATGATGACAAAGATTGGGTATGTTTTATTGCATAACCCTTTAATATCCTCGCCAATAAAAAAAAGAAATGGATTTCTTATTTGTTTCAGGCAGTAATAAAGCACATAGTCACTTTTATATGCATTAGCTTAGCATAGACACCTTTAGCACAAAGAAACAATTAGACCGTTTGGTAACGCACATTTTTCAGAAAGGACCATTTATTAGACTTCTTTTCGTTGTATTTTACATAATTTTGTGCTTTAAAACATCTGAAACTACAATATATTCAGAAAAATAAGCTCCCCTTTAAAAAAGTCACCAAAAACAATCCACACATGAAGTCATTTAGCTGTGACTTGCTTCCTCACTCAGAAAGACTCTACCAAAAGGTTGAGAAGAACGTTCAAGGGATAATGCATTCACTAAGTCAATATCTACAACTTGTTAGGCATCTTAGCGTAATTTATTTAGAACAGTGCTGGAACATACCGCCAGGTTATCCACAATAGTGCTCTAGTACCTGTCAATATCCGCTACACTCGAGAGACTGACCAGAAGCGTGCAGAGAGTAGAGCAAGGTAGGTTTATTTACAGGGCTATTCCGAAGGGCAACACGGCTATAGACAAACGTATAATCCAGTGAACATACCAAAAAGATGAGAGGGGGCCAAGATCAAGATAACACCCCAGGAAATCCTAGAAAGAAAAATATCGCCAGGGGAATAGACTGGAAATTAGAATATGACGCTAAGGGTCAAACCCGAATCAGAAACGTAACACGAGGTAAGTGAACAGGCAGGGTGTACATATACAGACGAGACTAATGAGGTGCAGGTGTGTGTGGTTAGAATTCCGGTGACAAAGAGTGTACTGGTGGTGCACTCATGGAGCAGAGAACTCTTCGAGTCCGGTGGAGTAGTGGCGAGGGAGTGAGAACCGGGGGTGTGGCAATATCTAGAACCTTCTGGACCAGACATCTACTGTATGATTGACTATTCTGGTCCAAAGTTTCATATGACTGGCCAATAATCTGCATTACATTCCACATTTATGTAGACCCCCCCCCCCCCAAAAAACACATTGTTATCTTACTCCTGCTAACACTGGCATCTATACAGGACCCCTGCTCCGACAGCACTGTGCCAGTCTGTGCTGAAATGTGCAGCACGGACCAGAATCTGTTTGCTCCCTGACAACCATGAATAGACGTTCCCTCTAATAACCCTGCTCCTGACCTTCTGCACCTTCATATCTTCAGCGTGAATGACCAGCTATAGGTGACCATGCATGCACATCACAGCACAGCCACTATAAATTCCAATTGACCATTAATCTTGTTTTGAGGCACACATGTATAACACACATGTAGCATGACTGAATCCATACTGAACAGCACCTACTGTAATTTGAACATGTGCTGCACAACCCCGGAGAAGCCATTCAATATCTTCACTGAGCAAAACACACGGTAAATGGGTTATGTAAAGGGAACACTCCGACATTCTCCTGCCTCCTGAAGCACAAAGAGGATGTGATGTGGTTTGTAGGAAATGCTTAACAACATGTCACACGGATATCTGCTTGGTCGGGATGCGCTATCTATCAAATAGAGAGAAGAGTGCTTTTATTCAGTGCCTGACTAAACAAGCTTTCTTACACAGAGGTGTATTGCAACAGGTGAGTCCACGTACAGCATACAGATATCGCTTCAGCCTGAGCAGGAGCCCAAAGCTTGGATATAGAGACATACAAAAGCAATGGAGAGGCAGGTACAAAGCACCTTGGGGGGGGGCTAATGGTAAAAAAAATATATATATCACCTTACTTGAACCTATTCTCAGGGTATACAGTAGGTGTCATGGCCAGTTTCCCTTGCTTGGTTTCATATTTTGGAAAAAAACAAAGCACCTGCAAAAACAATAGGGCTTTAGAGGAAAGTGAATAGAGTTTTTGGGGGCAATAAAGTAGGAAGGTAACCTAAATTTACATTTATGGGATTTAGCCGACGCTCTTATCCAGAGCGACTTACAAGGTTAATGATTACAAGTGGGCCAATGTAGTGTTAGGAGTCTTGCCCAAGGACTCTTATTGGTGTAGCTCAGAACAGTCACCCAGACTGGGATTCAAACCCCAGTTTCCCACACGTAGTGGTGTTACCAACTGAGCTACCCCAACCACTAACCTAAATGGAATTTTAAGCTTATTTGCTGCATATCGTCGCTGTCCAAAGAAAACCATGTATCTCCATTTTTGTTGATTTTTACTTTTATGACTCATTCGATCACATGAGCTGCTGTTTACACTGTGTGGAAATTTAATGAAGAATGGACCAACAGAAATGGCCCAAAACAGTTTGGAAAGACGTCTGGTTCCATTGACTTCTATTCAAATGAAATGAGGTTTTTGGCCTCTCCTGTAAAGTTGTCATTTTGGAGATACCCGTTTTTCTTTGGACAGCGACGATATGCATTTTTAGTCTAATGACGTTACCCTTGACATCTAATGTAATGTCACACCAGTGACAGATGATATGAGAAGCATTTTCAGTTTGATCATTATTATGACTTATAGCTGTAGACTCGTCCAAACAGTAGCTACGTACTGTTAGCTGTCTGGGATTGTCTTTGATTGGTTATTTGTTGAAGTTATTTCCCTCATCTATCCTCAAAGTAACTCCTACACTGCTGAAAATGGCCTGTAAAATGTTGTGTATGTCTAGCTGATATACACTCATCATCAAAGGAATAGCTGCACCCAGAAAGAATCCACCAACAGGAATGAAACTTGGTGGGTAGGCTTGACATCATGGAACATGCGAACGATTCAAGTTTCACGCTCGGCTACACATGTGAGCAAGGATGGGTCTTATGGCTGTACCTGACTGAGCCATAGTTGCGGACACCAAGTGAGCAGTGATGCCCTCCGTGAAACCAAGTGAGCAGTGATGCCATAGACTGTTCCATGAGTCCATATTCACAAAGATGGTGAGTGCCAGCCCCGTTGCAGAAATGGCACGTCACTTGCACGACGCAGGACTACATGCACATAGACTGTTACGATGACTGTCCATAACACCACATCAACGTCACCAAAGACTGAAATGGTGTTGTGTCAGACTTTCCTGGAGTGACTCAGAATGGCACCCGCGCTCATCAGAGATTCAGTTGATGAGGCTGCCCGACACCATACTGAGAGACACTCTTTCTGTATGTGTAGCTCAATAAATATTGCCCTTATCAGTATAATAAGCTTAATGGTGCTTACAATAACTTGAGAATTTTAGGATATATCAATTAGATTTAAAATAACTCTTCTTGTCAAGATACCATTTTGTGCAGTGTAGCATTATATTCACTTGAATCTGTAACATCAACTGTAAGTTGCTCTCGGTAAAAGCGACAGCCAAATTTATAAATATAAATGTGGAATGCTGCGACTACAACTCGAAAATATAGCTGTTTGCCGTTTGGATAATAGGCCTGTTGGCATAGTATAGCAAGAATACTGAATCTTGTACTCTTTTCAGCCAGAAACCATTAGCATGCCACTTACCACAAGCATCAGAAATAGGCACAAAGTGTACTTTTGCGCTTCACACATCCATAACCACCACAGTGCTGCAAAAGACCAGTGTAAATTAAGCTGAAGGATTCACGGCTAAAGTCTGCCTCTGCTTTCCTACCTAACCACCATAAAGCAGGTCCCCACAGAGGGGATAATACATACACATAATACATATACAATACATAAACATACATAATATATACACACATTAAATATACAGTATATAAAGTATAAACTTGAATAGGTAATTATCTTGTGCTGCCAATATTATAGAATTTCAGATGGAAAGACTACACACTGCTTTATGTACAGGATTTCCAGCCCTGCAGGGGATGCATGTGTGGACAGTAGGTTGGAGCTGACTGAGGTCAAATCTCCACAGGTGACCATTACCACACCAATAGGGGGTGCTCAAGCACAGTCAAGCTTGCAGAACCATATGCCAAAAATCTACATTTGCTTGCCAATGCTGAGCCTAGACCTCAGAATCAGTCTTGGAACAACAGCATAGACCACACAACACTATTATACAGGCTGACGGAACAGCACATACATCCCGTTCCACTTTGCACACCGAATTCTGAAGCTTTCGGGACACTTCCACCAAAAATAAATACGCTTAGAACCCCGAAAATTTGTTTCCAGCTAGATCCAAAGAAAAGTAGGTTCATCAGCACCAACCACCAGCACCACGACATCTGAGGGTGTTTCAGTTGTTGAGGTTAGAGAAGGCAACAATGAGAACACAGCCAGTGGTCTGCTGAATAAGCCCTTCTACATCTTATCACATTGACGACATTTAGCCGACGACCTTATCCAGGTCAACTTACAGGGGTCATCATTTTACAGGGAGGCCAGTGTAGTGTTAGGCGTCTTACCCAAGGGCTCTTATTGGTGTAGCACATCATAGTCACCCAGATCCGGAACGAACCCCTGTCTCCCATATGGTCCCTGGTGGGTAGAGGTGTTATCTGCTGCCCTAGACCAACCACTACATCACCATCAGTTGTCCGTGCTTGACTTCTGGATGTAAACAAACACCTGGAATAACAGCACAAATGCTTACAGGTAATCTATAAGCTCTACAGTCTTAGTATTACTGTTTCCTACCTGTAACGGGGAGGTTGAGGCCGGTTGCAAACACAAAGCGGTGTTATTTGGGTTTGTCCAGGAGGCAGGGGTCTAAACACAGGAAGGCATTGACAGATGCATATCCATAAAGAGAATGAAAACAGCCAAGGGTCAAAAACTGAGGAATAAACACAAACCCTACAACACAGGAAACAAGAACAGAAAGGAAACACGGCTCAGAACTCATGAGTGAAAAACTGAGACTTCACAGGGCAAACAAAAGAAGTCTTATAGCAGTCCTAATGAGTTCCAGATAAGCTTCAGGTGTGGGAGTGGGTGGAGCCAGTGTGAAGCAGGAAAAGCAGAGAAGAGGCGTTGTGTGACACTACCATTGTACAGTTCCCTGTGTTGATGTCTTTTTTTGTTCCCTGGTTCCCTTATTAAGCACAAAGGTTCTAGGGAGCCTGAAAAGTTCTTCTGGATACAAAGGGCTAATACAGCCCAGTGGGCAAGATGGCCAAAGGTTCCAAGGCACAAAAATGGCACTACATATTTGATTGGCCAGTGGACATTGGTCAGTATGGTGATACCGTCACACTGCCTGCCCCTAAGCACATGAATCAATAACACGTCTGGCCAGGTCACACAGTTGCTGCTGTATTCACATGAGGGATGCTCTCACTGTTCATGCCCTCATTGACACCTATTACAGTTTTATTGACTAATGGAAGCTGTGTGTGAAACTGAACAGAAGTAATGAGATTTCATTGGGTGCAAGGCAAGTTCAAGTTAAAGGTGGCACGAGAAAGGACACACACAGCGCGAGCTGAAATGCCGGCTCTAAGCACCTGGGAAGATTCCCCTATGTCACAGCGGCCAATGCCGATTTCCCCCTTAAGCCATACATTATGTAGCCGTAGCTTTCAATTACCGTGTGTCCAGGAACCGCATGTCACTATCAATCCCCCCTTAGAATTCTTCAGTCCTGTTCACAGATTTTCCACCCATTCAAATGCGTCCCAGCCGTACAGATACAGATGGCTGGGCTCTGGACAATGTGTTAAAACAATCCGATGATGCTGACCGCCTACCAAAAAAAGCTGCACTGGTGATGACGGCTTTAGGCGGATTACAGATTGCTCTGAGAACAGGTGACAAAGCGGCCTGCGCTGCGTGGGAGGCGTGTGCAGACTACACTCAGAAAGAGCGACACTAGACTAATGGTTGAAGACTCCGCCGTGTGACTTGTTACATAAAATAATCATAAAAAATTTATAAAAGCTTTTCAATTATGAATGCACCAGGAACGCAATTCCTGGTCAGGTATAGCTTTATTCTGCATGCTGTTATTTAGTCTGTTGACAGATGACCTTCCTTACAGCAGGTGTGTTTACCTTACAGGAGCTATTTCAAGTAACATTAAAAGGTTTTCAGAGACAGGGCGAAATGACTCGAGGAGAAAGCAGTTAGTTCAAGTTCTACCCCTCTATTTACCATATGGGCTACAAATATCACTGTACCAATAAGAGACTTTGGGCAAGATGCAGAACAATACATCTGAATGCATCTGCTTTTGTAGGCTGTTCTAGATAACAGGATCTGACTGATGGCAGTAATGTAAAAAAATAACCTAGAACAATTTCAGTAGTTGTGTTTTTGGAATGCTACAATTTTTTCCCCTAAAATGTTGGAATGTGATGAAAGATGTACAGGGGTTGGACAATGAAACTGAAACACCTGTCATTTTAGTGTGGGAGGTCTCATGGCTAAATTGGACCAGCCTGGTGGCCAATCTTCATTAATTGCACATTGCACCAGTAAGAGCAGAGTGTGAAGGTTCAGTTAGCAGGTAAGAGCACAGTTCTGCTCAAAATACTGCAATGCACGCAACATTATGGGTGACATACCAGAGTTCAAAAGAGGACAGATTGTTGGTGCACGTCTTCCTGGCGCATCTGTGACCAAGACAGCAAGTCTTTGTGATGTATCAAGAGCCACGGTATCCAGGGTAATGTCAGCATACCACCAAGAAGGACGAACCTCCACCAGCATCACGTAGTGACCTGGCCACTATCCTGCAAGAAGAATGGCTTAAAATCCCTCTGACCACTGTGCAGGACTTGTATATGTCATTCCCAAGACGAACTGACGCTGTATTGGCCGCAAAAGGAGGCCCTACACCATACTAATAAATGATTGTGGTCTAAAACCAGGTGTTTCAGTTTCATTGTCACACCATGAAATGAGTACAAAGCCATTCAATATATTTAAACCAGATATTTAATTAAAAATTGTACAAAGACATCATATCAAACGTTGACACTGAATTTGATGCCAGCTAGAAGTTCTAGCTTTCCAAAAACACAACTACTTAAATTAACGCCATCAGTCAGATACTTTTGAATCTGAATGATGGCAGATAAAAGTATCTGACTATGGGGACAAATAGTGCAACAATTCTATGTGCGCCAAACAAAAATTTTTGGAGCAACATTCATCCAGACATCATCGGAAGTTCTGTATTACTGTGTTTTTTTTTTTTTAGCAAGACAATAGCAAACCTGATTCTGCACCTGTCACAACAGCATGCCTTTGTAGGGACAGTTTGAATTCTAACTTAACCGTCTTTATTTTTTTGTTGTTGTTGTTAGCATTTTCAACAAACTATACATTATTCCAGTATCCTTAACTTCTTGCATGTTTAAGGTGGTAGTAACTTCAGGCTCCTGCAGATGGCGCTGCACAAGAATGACATGGTTACAAACACCTGCGAGGTGTGAGTGACAGGACTCATAGATTGGGAAGAGGTGGTACAGTGCAGGGAATGTCTCATTCCATGTGTGGAAAACGGCTCTGAAGCAAATGTTAATGATTGGCTAAAAGGAGTGACTGCATTTGGGCGTGGCCAAAGACGATATTGTGAAAGAAGTAGCTGAATCTGCAGGTGTATGGAAGCGTACAGTCATACGGCTCTACCAGCAGTGGCTAAAATCCCAGTCTACAGGGAATTCTATTCTGGATAGTGCCAAGGAAGGCATCCACCAAATCTGGCCCAACTGCACAACTGTCTGAACACTGATATGGCCTACATACAGGAACTACACCCAGAATCAAATCACAGAATCAGTTGTTGGTGCTCGTGGAGGTATTGCATGCTATTAGGTACGTTTCAGTCACAGGTGACTCATTTTTGGTCCAGCTTCTATTAAACTATAGTCATCTACTTTTCAACTGAGTGGCTCACAGTCAAATCCAACTGCTACAGTGATCGTTCAGAGTTGCTGCACAATGCAGGCTTGGTGGAAAATGCTGTTTAATCGTGTAGGGATGGAAATAACTGGAAATAAACTCTGTAGTTAAGCAAAGGCCAGAACAGAGCTAGGACACCGTGCCATAGAGCCATAGGCAGACATCCAGGCTCACTGGAAAGTTCTTACGACTTTACAAGAGCTAAAAAGCAACCTGGAAAGAGTCCACATGAGTGATCCTCAGCGGTTTCACACGTGCTCAATAGCAGGTCTTTGTATTTGACCTCAGCGCACAACGTGTTCTGCTTATGGTTCCCTATAAGCCGCTGCTGGAGAGGGCCCACCAGAAGAGAGCACTGTTCTGCCAAAGCTCTTCTTAAAGGGAATGGTCTCCTCCTCTCTAGCCCTCTCTGCAGAGCTTATCATGGGCGCACAGACGGCCAGTATGCAGAGAGTGTGTTTATAGTGTTTATACACAAACATGGAGCTCTTACTCTGAGCTTTTCTCAATCAGCACTTCAGAGATGTAATGAATTCAGAACTCGGCGGCTGTCCTTCAGAGGGCCTGCAGAGGAAAGCAGCAATGGGGTGACCAATGGTGTGAAGGAGCAAGCCTTTCATGGAGTCCATGTGAGTTCTCAGAAGGGTAAAGCAGAGAGAGATAAAGAAGGAATGAAGCAATAAAAGAAGAAATAATGCTTTTTAAAAAGCCAGTTCTTTTAAAGAAACGTGATCTTGAATACTACAAAAGGGTTGAGCTGGTAACACGATGGAACTCTTTAGCAGTTATGATTTTATTGTGGCACTTGGTGGCTCACAAAACATGCTACGTGTCAGTGCAGTCAGTCGTATTAGGTTTACTTGTTTTGCCATTTATAGTGATAATATAATGCATTATACAATAGATTCTTTTGTGTCCTGCAGAGAATGCTCCACCACCCCATAATGCCTGCTCTGTGGTGGTCCTGTGGGGGTCCTGTCCACTGCTGAACAAGAAAACACAGTAGGCCGGAAAACAGATGGACTACAGTCTGTAGCTGCAGAACTACAAAGTGCACCTATATGGTCAGAGGAGCTGATGTAATACACAATCAGTGTAGATACAAGAAGGTGTGCCTAATAAAGTGGCTGCTGGGTACAAACAATATCTCAAACGTATGAATTTTGGACTTGGCAGGTGATACATTGAGCTTTTCTGCATGTGAACAATGCTGATAAAAAGGAACAAGCTGTCACATGTTCACTAGTACAGTATAGTCTAATGGTGGAGCACATTACTGTGTTTACATACTAGTCAGAATGCAGCTTGGGACACGGCTGGAGGCCAACATTACCTGACTGCTTTATGATAACTTGAGCATAGTTAATGTTAGCTTTCTTTTAGCCCTACTAGCATGTTAGCATAACATATTGTTGTCCATAGTCGGCGATCATTAACCATCATCATAGTTTGTTGTGCTCTCAATACTGACCTCAAACTCAAAGCTGGTTGAACAAAACATGCTACATATCAGCACAACTTTTTTCGTTAAATATCCTTGTTTTGTCTTTTATGGTGTTAATATAATGCACTTTGTTGTTGTTTTCTAAAGATGATATTGACTTTCACAGCTTGTGCCATTCACACATTGTGTTGGGACATCAGATATTAGAAAGTGGCATTTGTTTAAAAAAAACACCAAGGACAAAAAGTACTGGGAACAGAAGCCCTTTCAAACACATCAGGCCTAAACCCAAGTTTCAAAGCTGGTAGAAGCCAACCTCACTACCGGCCAGATGTTCAGATGAATTACATACTGAGACCAAAGAAACTAACTGAAGGCTAAACGAAGACACCACATAGCATGAAAGTGGAGGATTCTCTGATTTGCTGGCATAATACACCATCCTCGGTTTTGTACTCTTTCAAAAAAAAAAAAAATTGTATGCAGGTTTGTGGGACCAAAAGTTGAATTAAAGCCAAGACAAAGAAACCAATGAAATAAACAAAAGCCACAACAACATCAAAAAACAAAAATACACAACAAAGCTTAAAATACAAGAGCCCACATAGTATAAGGCAGCCAACAGAGCAACAGCACAGCAAGCCAAGAAAATGAAACACCAAGCAAACACAAGCTGAACAACTAGAGGCATATATACAAAGGCTGATAATGAACACCTGGAAAAGGGAGGAGCCACAAACAAGGGACAGGTAAGGGGCATAGCTAGAGAAAGACGAGGAAGGGGAGGAGCTAAACACCAAAACAAACAGAAGCACATGGCAGAGAACAACAAAGGCACATGGAAGTGTCAGGAGGGAAAATAAAGACATCAAAGAAATACAGGGGCGGAGCTAAACAGGCGGTGACCGGCTGAATTCCTTAGGCCTCAAAAAGTACAGAACATGGCTACTGGTCCTCTAAACTTTGTGGTCAGCATGTTGTGTACAGTGCTCTGTTGTCCAGAACATCTGCAACACATTCAGAGCCGAGTAGACTCCAGGTAGCTTCTGGAACTGTGAGAAGCAGCACACTTAGCAGTATAAACACAGGTGTGTTGAAATAGCCATTTCAGTTGATGTCCCAGCTGAGTGAGTGGACAGTGGATAGAGACCTACAGGTAATTTAGAGGGCATCAGTTAATTTGGGTAAAAGCATGTCCTACACAGCGTACTTCAGCAAGCCTGTCGGGGACCAGGACAAACCGTGGGCACCTCGTTTCATGTGCAAGCACTGCAGGAGAACTCTTAAAGCTGAGGTGGATGATTGCTCCTCACTTAGATGGCCGAATTTCATATTTTCATATTTCATAAGTTTTGGAGAAGTTAAAAGGGCAGTTATTAATAAATCTGTCACAATTGTAATATTCTACACAATACTATATTGTGTACTATTCAAACTAATTACTATATTGATGAAATTATGAAATAGGTGTAGCACCCCTTTCCCTAGCACCAGCGTTAGTTAAGACATAAGGGACGGGGCTATGGGTTCAGGTTAGCATTAGCTGATGATGCAGGTTAGCACTGGTTGTTATTCATTTTCCTTCCTTTTTAGCCACAAAATAATATTAAATGGATGACAAAGATACTGAAACAAAAAATAGAATAAAAAGAAATAAATAATAAAATAAACAAACAGTTATCCAATCCTCAGCTACGCAACAAAATACTTGACCTTCCAAAATACACAATATACACAACCCCCATCCCTTTGTCCCAAAACGGTGATGGAAAATCAAAACATTAATACAAACATTCAAAATCCTAGTCAACAGCAGTTACATTACAACATACGCATTAACTTCTGAATCATGTACGCTCTTCCAGAAATAATGAACGTGGGCCCACACACACGCGCACACACTCAACAACCAACCGTAGCAGGCCTGTACGATGCTCAGGTGCGGTGTGGCTAAACCGTTAGCCCAGTCTACACAGATGAGCCAAAAGGAATCAACTCACGGAATCGACTCAGACAAACGAGTCAGTCGTTACGAAGTGGCGAGAGTCCCGGGGTTTCCTCCCAACAGCGCAGCAATCAGAGCACCCACACAGCTCCTCGGCCGCTGTGGGGTCTATCTGACCTTGTCCTCCGAATTCTCGGGATCCTGAGGAGTACTACTGAACAGTCCACGTCACGAGTGCCGCCATTTCAAGCGCGTGGTTTAAACGGCCACTGACTCGCATTAGCCGGCTAGCTACAACCCGCTAAACTGCTACAACCAAGTTAGCAGCTAGCACAAACTGAACCTCTAGGGTATTAACACCAAATACCTGAACTCTCTTCACCTTTCGCTAGAAAAAGAAACGGTAAAACACTACTTTGGCCCTTCTCTCTGGCTAGCTGGGTCTTTCCCCTTCTCTCTCGTCTTCTCCACCTGTGGACTCACTCTGCACCCCACTCTGGCTCTTGACTCCCCAGCCCTCAACCAACAGGAATTGAAGAGTGATTGATTGACAGATTGGTTAACCTATTAACTGTATAATCGGGTTCCATTACGGTGAAATGGAAGATCTCCCCCTACAGTCCACAGAGAAAACATCATCACAAGCACAATGTATAAATGCAAGAATTTAAACAATAATACAGTTGCTTAGACAAACTGCTGGAGCATTAATAAGCTTTACAGCCGGGCTACATATGTTATTCTCATTGTCCTGGTCACGGAAACAGGGTGTGGGATGAATATGCTCTACATAAACTTAGAATCAACACATAGAAATATAACACATAGAAGCCGGCAACAAAGATCTAGTTACCAAGTATAATGCATGGAAAGTCCGAGGCAGATTTTCCTCTTTCAGTGCCAGAATGGTGTTGTCAGTTGTGTTGGCCATAGTTGTGCCTTTGCAGTCTATGTATGCAAGCCGTGTCTCACTAATAGGTACACTTATCTAGACGCTGTGTTTTTCTGGACGGCAACATAGAATTCAAGCCTTTTCTAAGGCGACAGCTTTACTGCACGCTGCCATCTTTCTGCTGCTATATAGCAATTCACGAGCACAGAAATGTGATTTCTGAAGGGGACTAATGCATGTGCTCAAAAGCGCGAAACGTCCCCGAGTGTCTGCCTCTCTTTCGGCAGAGTTCTCCTTCTGTTCATCTGCGCTGGTGCAGTGAGTGTAATGGAGCTGAAAACGTGCTGAGATCAGTAAAGCACAGACAGTCAGGAGGAAGGACGGAAATATTATTTACAGGATGTTAAACAGCCTCTCATTCTCCTCAGCAGGAACACGCCGCAAATGTACACTGGTCATCAAAAGAATAGCCGCACCCAGAAGGAGGTGTGGGACTGTTGGGCTGTTGGGAAGGAAGGTAAAGGTTGGCAGGAACAATAAATGATTAAACGTTTAGACAGTTATTAATAATGTTTACTGAGCTACACATACAGAAGTCTGTCTCTCAGTATAACGCAACATGCCAGACGTCTCAACATGGAGCTGTAGAGGTTCCTGATGGTGTCCTGTAATAATCCATCCCATGCAGCTTGAATATCCTCACACAGTTCCTGCAGATGGTGCGGTAGGGGTGGAGGTGGAGTGATACCAGGCCGTGTGACATGTGAAAACAAACCATTCATCTCGGTACTGACCACGGTGCCTCCACACATGTATTCATAAGTCGTCTCCACCAAGACTCGTCACTGAAGAGGACCTGCTGTCATTCTGAGTCACTCCATCACAGTCAGGCACAACACCATTGCAGTCTTTGGTGCTGTTGATGTGATGTCAAGCGCAGTCATCATAATGGTCTACATGCATGTAGTCCTCCAATGGTGCTGGCACTAACAGGATGACTCATGGAGGACATCACTGCTCGCTGAATGTCTGAAGTTGTGGCTGTTGAGTCAGTCAGGTGCAGTGATAAGGCCCGTCCCTGCTTACACCACATGCACGTCCAAATGTGAAACACGAATCATTCGCATGTCTCACAATGTCAAATCTACCCACCAAGTTTCATCCCTGTCAGCTGATTCCTTCTGGGTGCAGCTACCTGTGTAGCTTTTTTGTTGATGGTGAGTGTATATCAGTTTTGTAACTGACTAGAGAAAATATGCTGAGATAGTGGACATTGATTGGGCATACTGGGAGGCTTTCCTTCGTCTTGGCAGAATGAACGAGCAGTAGTGACTAATCTAAGCATTCAGGCTAGGATGCTGACAGTCAGCCATATAACTTTACAGAAAATGGTGCACTAATTTAATTAGGACACTGAGTGTAGTTTTTAGCTGTGGGGCTGAGACCACTTATTGATTCATCAGTTTATGAAACACTGTAGCTCTGATGCATTCTTTATCAAACATTTACAAGAAGGAGAAGAAGAAGAAATGTAGTCATCCAGCAGTAAGGGTGACCAAGGTATCATTATTTCTTTAGCCGAATGACTCATAGAAGCAGACAAGACTCATTCTGCTAAATTGGTGCATCACTGACTCACAGGAGCAGAAAACCTTCAGTGTCAGTGAAAACATGTTTGGAGGTTCGTTTTGATGTCTGTAAAATTCAGATTCAGGTGAAACAAGGCTAAAGAGCTAATCGCAATATGCAGTACCTGTCAAAATAATAATAATAATAATAAACAATTAACCTGAATAAATATACTTTATAGACAGTTGACATCAGTACTGGGGAGGAATACTAATACTAATACTACTAATAATCATATATATATGATATGATATATGGTTTTAGACCACAATCATTTATTAGTATGGTGTAGGGCCTCCTTTTGCGGCCAATACAGCGTCAGTTCGTCTTGGGAATGACATATACGAGTCCTGCACAGTGGTCAGAGGGAGTTTAAGCCATTCTTCTTGCAGGATAGTGGCCAGGTCACTACGTGATGCTGGTGGAGGTTCGTCCTTCTTGGTGGTATGCTGACATTACCCTGGATACCGTGGCTCTTGATACATCACAAAGACTTGCTGTCTTGGTCACAGATGCGCCAGCAAGACCTGCACCAACACTTTGTCCTCTTTTGAACTCTGGTATGTCGCCCATAATGTTGTGTGCATTGCAGTATTTTGAGCAGAACTGTGCTTATACCTGCTAACTGAACCTTCACACTCTGCTCTTACTGGTGCAATGTGCAATTAATGAAGATTGGCCACCAGGCTGGTCCAATTTAGCCATGAGACCTCCCACACTAAAATGACAGGTGTTTCAGTTTCATTGTCCAACCCCTGTATAAATACATATCATGCCTGGTGGTTCGTCTCTCACCTCCAATCTCCCGGACTCCCGTCACATCACATGTTCACAATTCTCCAATCCTGTTCAGTTTTTCAGAGCCTCCCTGGAGTACTAACACACACCTGCTCCTCATTTAGTCTGTTTATATAAACACTTCTCTCTCACACTGGCCCATTGTGAAGTATTGCGTACTGAGATTTCTCCTTTGCTACTCCGGACTTTATTCTGATTCGCTGATTTACTCTTTGTCCTTTTTGGTACTTTTGCTGTTCTGATTGTTTGCCTGGTTTCATTGCCCACTTGTTTCTTCACCCTGACCCTGTCCCTGCCCCTACAACCAAAAACATCCATGTAGCCGGGTGTGTCTAAACTTTTGACTGGAACTGAAGTAAATAAACCACACATGGAGTGAGAGATATTTTAGGATGTATTATTATAGAAACCCCGTTCA
Organism: Prochilodus magdalenae; assembly: GCA_024036415.1. Taxonomy (NCBI): domain Eukaryota; kingdom Metazoa; phylum Chordata; class Actinopteri; order Characiformes; family Prochilodontidae; genus Prochilodus; species Prochilodus magdalenae. The sequence continues at coordinate 296,668 of JAMWET010002620.1, forward strand.
CGATTTGATGAAGCCGCCTCATCTAGAATAACAGCACTGTGCTGCCTTCGATAATGCTTGACCTGGTTTGAGAACATGTTGAGAGATCTCGAAATCGTGGACCCTTTCTGCATGCACAACATTCCAACTGGGACCTCACTTGAATACACACTGCCGGTTTTCAACTGAGGGAGCCACTGGAAAAATCTTTGTGATGAATTTTGATGTGTGTTTGGGGTCATTATCCACCCATCAAGCTTCTTACAAAGGCTAACAGTAGGCTAAATTTTGTATAGTTGTATGTCTTCTCTTTTTTTGCCAATGATAGCTGACCATGTAAGAAGCTTCATTTGTGGTTCCAGTGACATTTTATAAAGGTACAAGTGCCACGTTCTGTGCCTTGCTTTAGGTAATTCATTGTTTGTGCAGTTCTTCCAGAAAGCATCTGCTTATGGAGGTTGTATCTTTTGGTGGATGTTGAAATTTTGAAGTAATGAAAATTTGTCAGTTTTTTTTTTTCCAAAGCAGTGCCAATTATTCTTGAGATGGCTATATACTTTACACATTACTGTGCACTAGTCATGGATATGAACGATGAAAATATCAGTATTAATATATGGACTTTTAAAGATCCCAGCCCAATTTCAAAAGGTCTATTTTGTATGCTAAACTTTGCTATTTAGTTGAATATAGTTATATGGCCTAATGTGTATACAGAGTTTGAACCAATCTGCAATTCCTAGAGGGATAAACACTTCTATAACACTCCTTCTGAACTGATTGGTACACTTACTGCTACAGACGATTTCAGTTTTAGGGTCTGCAGTCAACACCCATAGACCTTCCCATAGCAGATTAGTCCGGAATGCAGTGAAGAGACACTGATGAACTTTAGCAGGAAATTGCAAAGCATAAAGTACATGGAATGAGATGGAAAGCAGCCAAGACAGCTGCAGAAAAGAGGACACAAAAAGAACTGGGAAGGCAGAATGCTATTCTGAGTCGTACAAAAAGGAAATAATTGGCTTCACTGTCTTGCAAAACGCTTCTGATTACTTTTCTCTCCATCAGATAGAAGACGCCAAACAACAAGCTATAGGCCAAATAGGCTTCAGTAACTTAAGACAATGGAAAACAATGATGGTGGCGGAAATGAACTGGTAGGACGGGAGCATGGCTTTATGGGTAATTGCAGTTACCTTACTTTTATATAACAGACTTTCTGGTAAAGGCGTTACATAACAGACTGACTTGTTTCATCTGTACTTATGAAGAAGTCAGGACTCATATGAACGAGTCTCTCCTTTAATCCCAAAGAAAGTGGGTGGGACTTTGAAGAAGTTCTGCAGAGCCACTGGCTGGCCCTTTAGGCTGTTTACATAAAATCATTTAGGGTGTCTGGCAAACAGGAAGCTAGACCTACAGTCTGGAACAGCCTAATTAGCCAAGTAAGTGTCTGGGGCTTAAAACAGCATTGCGAAAAACACCCCCAACCATCTTTTAGTAGCAGCACTGCCGTATATCTGCACTGTTGAATCTTATCTAAGATGGGTCCAAAGGCTCCAGGGGAAAACAGTGTTTCGATCAAACTGGCAGATGACTCACTGTTCAAGCACTAAACAAGAAGCATGCCAAACATTTCATCATGGGCATATAGTTTTATACATTCATTCTCTTAAATGTAAGCTCTGACTTGTGGAACTTATAGTAATGGCTACCAACTGTACATGTAACTGAAGGAGGAAACGATAAGGAAGGAAGCCATAAGCTGGGTACAAGCTTTCCTGCCTTGAATGATAAATCTACTGACCCCTAAAAGTGTGTTCAATCATTCAAATGAAAATTAAGCCATTCAGAGTGGTTTGCTGTGAAAGGGTTCTTCATAGGGAAACGTACCAAGGTGGTAGCAACTTCAGGTTCCACCAGGTGGCACTGCATGGAGATGATGGGGCTATAAATACAGTACATGCGGGGTATGAGTGATGTAATCCATAGATTGGGAAGAGGTACTACAGTGCAATAAGGGTTTGGTTCCATGTGTGGAAAATGGCTCCAGAGCAGATGTTAATGATTGGCTAAAAGGAGTGACTGAGCATTTGGGCGTGGCCAAAGACCATAGTGTGAAGGGCGTAGCTGAATCTGAAGGTGTATGGAAGCGTACAGTCATACGGGTCTACCAGCAGTGGCTAAAATCCCAGTCTACAGGAAACTCTCCTCAGAACTGTGCCAGGAAAGGCATCCACCAAATCTGGCCCAACTGTGGCTGAACACTGATGTGGCCTACATCCAGAAACTTGTCCAGTCCAAGGCAAAGTGATTCATGTACTGTCTGGTGAGCTTATTTCCTGTCTACCAGCGAACCTACACGTGTATCCCACATTTCCATGGTCCTCAAGAGGTGATAGTTTGTCAGCCTAGTGTGGACTTTCCCATCACTCTATCATGAGAGGATAAAGAAGTGGTGCTGCTTCTCAGACAGCTTATTCTAGCCTTGTATCAATCATTTTGAAGATGCTGTTCTTGGTTAGATCCAAAAAAAATCCAACACTCATAGAAGAATGCTGGGATAGCTCAAACTCAAACTGTAGGTAGTATGTTGGTGTACACTAACTCAGTAAATGTAATGCACCTTTACTGTTCCCATCCATAGAGAAAGCAGGCTAGTTTTTTGTGGAAATGTTTTGAAGATTGTTATTGTTATCATTTAGTATATATATATATATATATATATATATATATATATATATATATATATATATATATATATATATATATATATATATATATATACTGCTCAAAAAATAAAGGGAACACTCAAATAACACATCCTAGATCTGAATGAATGAAATATTCTCATTGAATACTTTGTTCTGCACAAAGTTGAATGTGCTGACAACAAAATCACACAAAAATCACCAATGCAAATCAAATTTATTAACCAATGGAGGCCTGGATTTGGAGTCACAAAATTCAAGTGGAAAAACACACTACAGACTGATCCAACTTTGATGTAATGTCCTTAAAACAAGTCAAAATGAGGCTCAGTATTGTGTGTGGCCTCCACGTGCCTGTATGACCTCCCTACAACGCCTGGGCATGCTCCTGATAAGGTGGAGAATGGTCTCCTGAGGGATTTCCTCCCAGACCTGGACTAAAGCATCCGCCAACTCTTGGACAGTCTGTAGTGCATGGTGTTGGTGGATGGAGCGAGACATGATGTCCCAGATGTGCTCAATCGGATTCAGGTCTGGGGAATGGGCGGGCCAGTCCATGGCTTCAATGCCTTCATCCTGCAGGAACTGCTGACACACTGCAGCCACATGAGGTCTAGCATTGTCCTGCATTAGGAGGAACCCAGGGCCAACCGCACCAGCATATGGTCTCACAAGGGGTCTGAGGATCTCATCTCCGAACCTAATGGCAGTCAGGCTACCTCTGGCGAGCACAGGGAGGGCTGTGCGGCCCTCCAAAGAAATGCCACCCCACACCATTACTGACCCACTGCCAAACCAGTCATGCTGAAGGATGGTGCAGGGAGAAGATCGCTCTTCACGGCGTCTCCAGACTCTGTCACGTCTGTCACATGTGCTCAGTGTGAACCTGCTTTCATCTGTGAGGAGCACAGGGCGCCAGTGGTGAATTTGCCAATCGTGGTGTTCTCTGGCAAATGCCAAGCATCCTGCCCGGTGTTGGGCTGTGAGCACAACCCCCATCTGTGGACGTCGGGCCCTCATACCATCCTCATGGAGTCGGTTTCTAACTGTTTGTGCAGACACATGCACATTTGTGGCCTGCTGGAGGTCATTTTGCAGGGCTCTGACAGTGCTCCTCCTGTTCCTCCTTGCACAAAGGCGGAGGTAGCGGTCCTGCTGCTGGGTTGTTGCCCTCCTGCGGCCTCCTCCACCTGTCTCCTGGTAGCGCCTCCAGGCTCTGGACACTACGCTGACAGACACAGCATACCTTCTTGCCACAGCTCGCATTGATGTGCCATCCTGGATTAGCTGCACTACCTGAGCCACTTGTGTGGGTTGTAGAGTCCGTCTCATGCTACCGCGAGTGTGAAAGCACCACCAACATTCAAAAGTGACCAAAACATCAGCCAGAAAGAATAGGTACTGAGAAGTGGGCTGTGGTCCCCACCTGCAGAGCCACTCCTTTATTGAGCGTGTCTTGCTAATTGCCAATAATTTCCACCTGTGGTCTATTCTATTTGCACAACAGTATGTGAAACTGATTGTCAATCAGTGTTGCTTCCTAAGTGGACAGTTTGATTTCATAGAAGTTTGATTTACTTGGAGTTATATTGTGTTGTTTAAGTGTTGCCCTTTTTTTTTTTGATAAGTGTAGTTTCAGAGGTTTTGAAGAACAAAGTGATGTACAGGGGTTGGACAATGAAACTGAAACACCTGGTTTTAGACCACAATCATTTATTAGTATGGTGTAGGGCCTCCTTTTGCGGCCAATACAGCGTCAGTTGGTCTTGGGAATGACATATACAAGTCCCGTACAGTGGTCAGAGGGAGTTTAAGCCATTCTTCTTGCAGGATAGTGGCCAGGTCACTACGTGATGCTGGTGGAGGTTCGTCCTTCTTGGTGGTATGCTGACATTACCCTGGATACCGTGGCTCTTGATACATCACAAAGACTTGCTGTCTTGGTCACAGATGCGCCAGCAAGAGGTGCACCAACAATCTGTCCTCTTTTGAACTCTGGTATGTCACCCATAATGTTGTGTGCATTGCAGTATGTTGAGCAGAACTGTGCTCTTACCTGCTAACTGAACCTTCACACTCTGCTCTTACTGGTGCAATGTGCAATTAATGAAGATTGGCCACCAGGCTGGTCCAATTTAGCCATGTGACCTCCCACAGTAAAATGACAGGTGTTTCAGTTTCATTGTCCAACCCCTGTAGCTGTATACAGTGTGTGTTAAGTGAGTATAATTAAAATTGACTATGTGCTTTATTATTATTACCCCCAAAAAATGTAATTCTTCTCTTTTTTCTTAACATGGACGAAGAAACAAAGCTCAGGACTTTGTGTACACGGCGAGTCCAGGCCATGCTTACTGTGGCAATGCTGTCATGTCCATTGAGTATTGCAGAACAAAGCTGTAAATATCAAACAGCACGCAGACAGAACAGAACAGAAATTTTATGGCAGGCTGTTTATTGGGTCATTATTTGTTTGCTCACCATGCGATTGTCACCTCCAGAATATCAGTGCACTTTACCAGGAGATAAATGGCTTGTATTTCCTGAGATCTGCATACCTATTCATTTGTGAATGTTTTGGCTGGACGTTTTAAATAGCCTTAATGGGCTGCACTTGTGAAGAATGAACAGTGTAATTTTAATCAATTGCCCTTTGTCTCCGGGAGGAAGGAGGGGGGGAGAGGATCTGGCCTATTAAATAAGCCTGAACACATTCATCTAAAGGACATTCCGTTTTTTATGGAGAGAGAGAACAATGTCTGCCGCAGATATTTTTATCCTGGCTGGACTTTGTAGACACTCAAGACTTTATTACAGTAATTTGACCTCTTTCTGTTTCTCTCACCTTCAAACTAAGCTGTCTTCTTGCATGGTTTGCAGAATCTCAGGGAGTCAAATGAGGCTTTTTTACACTTTTGTGATTCATTAATTTGGGCATATCGTACCGGACTGACCTCTAATTGGATTACCGTTGGTGTTTGAAGTTCATACACTCATTGTCAAAAGTATTTGACCCTATAGCCACGACTGCAGACATCCACTGAGCAGTGATGCTCTAAATGATTCATTCTATAGACATCTCCCAGGCCGTTACAACAACTGTCCTTAACACCATGTCAACATCACCAAAGACTGCAATGGTGTCATGTCAGACTGTCATGGAGGGACTCAGCATGGCAGCGGGTCATCTTCAAATGACAAGTCCCATTTTTGTCTTGGTGGAGACGACCAAAAAATTGTGTGGAGGCACCGTGGTCAGCAAGAAGATGATTGGTTTGTTGTCACGCGTCACACAACACTACTTACAGCACATTAATACATTACTCTTACAGAGTTACTGTACACCAACACGCTACTTACAGCACACTAACGCATTACACTTACTGAGTTACTGTACACCAACACGCTACTTACAGCACACTAACACATTACACTTACCGAGTTACTGTATACCAACACACTACTTACAGCACACTAACACATTACACTTACTGAGTTACTGTACACCAACACGCTACTTACACTACACTAACACATTACACTTACTGAGTTACTGTACACCAACACACTACTTACAGCACACTAACACATTACACTTACCGAGTTACTGTACACCAACACACTACTTACAGTACACTAACGCATTACACTTACCGAGTTACTGTACACAAACACGCTACTTACACTACACTAACACATTACACTTACTGAGTTACTTTACACCAACACGCTAATTACAGCACACTAACGCATTACACTTACTGAGTTACTGTACACCAACACACTACTTACAGCACACTAACGCATTACACTTACTGAGTTACTGTACACAAACACGCTACTTACAGCACATTAATACATTACTCTTACAGAGTTACTGTACACCAACACGCTACTTACAGCACACTAACGCATTACACTTACTGAGTTACTGTACACCAACACGCTACTTACAGCACACTAACGCATTACACTTACCGAGTTACTGTACACCAACACGCTACTTACAGCACACTAACACATTACACTTACCGAGTTACTGTACACCAACACACTACTTACAGTACACTAACGCATTACACTTACCGAGTTACTGTACACAAACACGCTACTTACACTACACTAACACATTACACTTACTGAGTTACTTTACACCAACACGCTACTTACAGCACACTAACGCATTACACTTACTGAGTTACTGTACACCAACACGCTACTTACAGCACACTAACGCATTACACTTACTGAGTTACTGTACACAAACACGCTACTTACACTACACTAACACATTACACTTACTGAGTTACTGTACACCAACACGCTACTTACAGTACACTAACGCATTACACTTACTGAGTTACTGTACACAAACACGCTACTTACACTACACTAACACATTACACTTACCGAGTTACTGTACACCAACACACTACTTACAGCACACTAACACATTACACTTACCGAGTTACTGTACACCAACACACTACTTACAGCACACTAACACATTACACTTACCGAGTTACTGTACACCAACACACTACTTACAGCACACTAACACATTACACTTACTGAGTTACCGTACACCAACACGCTACTTACAGCACACCAACGCATTACACTTACTGAGTTACTGTACACCAACACGCTACTTACAGCACACCAACGCATTACACTTACTGAGTTACTGTACACCAACACGCTACTTACAGCACACCAACGCATTACACTTACTGAGTTACTGTACACCAACACACTACTTACAGTACACTAACGCATTACACTTACTGAGTTATTGTACACCAACACGCTACCTACAGTACACTAACGCATTACACTTACTGAGTCACTGTACACCAACACGCTACCTACAGCACACTAACGCATTACACTTACTGAGTTACTGTACACCAACACGCTACTTACAGCACACTAACGCATTACACTTACTGAGCTACTGTACACCAACACGCTACTTACAGCACACTAACGCATTACACTTACTGAGTTACTGTACACCAACACGCTACTTACAGCACACTAACACATTACACTTACCGAGTTACTGTACACCAACACACTACTTACAGTACACTAACGCATTACACTTACTGAGTTACTGTACACCAACACACTACTTACAGCACACTAACACATTACACTTACCGAGTTACTGTACACCAACACGCTACTTACACTACACTAACACATTACACTTACTGAGTTACTGTACACCAACACACTACTTACAGCACACTAACACATTACACTTACCGAGTTACTGTACACCAACACACTACTTACAGTACACTAACGCATTACACTTGCCGAGTTACTGTACACAAACACGCTAATTACACTACACTAACACATTACACTTACTGAGTTACTTTACACCAACACGCTAATTACAGCACACTAACGCATTACACTTACTGAGTTACTGTACACCAACACACTACTTACAGCACACTAACGCATTACACTTACTGAGTTACTGTACACAAACACGCTACTTACAGCACATTAATACATTACTCTTACAGAGTTACTGTACACCAACACGCTACTTACAGCACACTAACGCATTACACTTACTGAGTTACTGTACACCAACACGCTACTTACAGCACACTAACGCATTACACTTACCGAGTTACTGTACACCAACACACTACTTACAGCACACTAACACATTACACTTACCGAGTTACTGTACACCAACACACTACTTACAGCACACTAACGCATTACACTTACCGAGTTACTGTACACCAACACACTACTTACAGCACACTAACACATTACACTTACCGAGTTACTGTACACCAACACACTACTTACAGCACACTAACACATTACACTTACTGAGTTACCGTACACCAACACGCTACTTACAGCACACCAACGCATTACACTTACTGAGTTACCGTACACCAACACGCTACTTACAGCACACCAACGCATTACACTTACTGAGTTACCGTACACCAACACGCTACTTACAGCACACCAACGCATTACACTTACTGAGTTACTGTACACCAACACGCTACTTACAGCACACCAACGCATTACACTTACTGAGTTACTGTACACCAACACACTACTTACAGTACACTAACGCATTACACTTACTGAGTTATTGTACACCAACACGCTACCTACAGTACACTAACGCATTACACTTACTGAGTCACTGTACACCAACACGCTACCTACAGCACACTAACGCATTACACTTACTGAGTTACTGTACACCAACACGCTACTTACAGCACACTAACGCATTACACTTACTGAGCTACTGTACACCAACACGCTACTTACAGCACACTAACGCATTACACTTACTGAGTTACTGTACACCAACACGCTACTTACAGCACACTAACACATTACACTTACTGAGTTACTGTACACCAACACGCTACTTACAGCACACCAACGCATTACACGTACTGAGTTACTGTACACCAACACGCTACTTACAGCACACAAACACATTACACTTACTGAGTTACTGTACACCAACACACTACCTACAGCACACTAACGCATTATACTTACTGAGTTACTGTACACCAACACGCTACCTACAGCACACTAACGCATTACACTTACTGAGTTACTGTACACCAACACGCTACTTACAGCACACTAACGCATTACACTTACTGAGCTACTGTACACCAACACGCTACTTACAGTACACTAACGCATTACATTTACAGAGTTACTGTACACCAACACGCTACTTACAGCACACTAACGCATTACACTTACTGAGTTACTGTACACCAACACACTACTTACAGTACACTAACGCATTACACTTACTGAGTTACTGTACACCAACACACTACTTACAGCACACTAACACATTACACTTACTGAGTTACTGTACACCAACACACTACTTACAAGCACACTAACGCATTACACTTACTGAGTTACTGTACACCAACACACTACTTACAGCACACTAACGCATTACACTTACTGAGTTACTGCACACCAACACACTACTTACAGCACACTAACACATTACACTTACTGAGTTACTGTACACCAACACACTACTACAAGCATGCATTTGGTGGTTGTGACCAAAACGTTCCATCAGTCTACAGCACTTGCCTCTGGGTTATTAAACATCCTTCAGAAATGTGCTAACCACTCACAAGGCTCAGACACAACATTAGTCTCAAGTTGAAAAAATTAACCTTTGTTGGACATAATTCATATTTAAATAGGACAAAGACCAGTTTTGGTGGGTATCCCCATAGGAGCTCATAACTGTGAGCTATTGTATTTTCATATGACCTCATTTCTTTTTCCAGTCTGGTGTGTTGCTCCGATGTGTCTTTTGATTCTAGTTACTGTTATGATATTTCAGCTCTCTGGCTTCAGTTTGGGCTTCCCATGTTTAATATTTTACATTGAACAGGCTGGTTATGACGCAGTCAGTCTTGTGCTGTTTATCACTAGGTTGATGCGCTTGATGAAGGTATTAGCAAATGTATTCATCATCACCTTTCAATCTGCTGCTTTATCACTCAGTTTAAACCCGTAACATCTGTAAACCAGTGCGCATGTAAACACACTTGGCATTTCAGTTTTATATATAAAGGGCGTCCCTGACCTGATTTGTAGCTCAGACCTATTTAGCTTTAGTAGACTGATGATTCAGCTCAAGGGGGCGCTTTTAGCCCTCAAGTGGCTTTTGTGTGCATCATTACAATGGAGGAATTTAAACGGATTACACTGCATGCAAATAGATTAATGAAACACATAAGAAAGGCCTGTGGGAAAATGATTTTCATGTTCCGCATATTCACATAGCTTTGAAAACCTGAATAGATCATTAGGTACCATTTCATAATGGGATGGTTATTACTATGTCATGAATCTAAAAGCACAGTGACTCATATACTATTTAAGTTATAGCTACGCTGTACTCTACTAACATGCTCGGATTCAAGGGGCCTTCTTTTCCTCTCCGCCCTGCGCTCCCGTTCGCGTGTATTTGTCATTGGAATTACAATGTCGTGCCTATCAAAAGCTAATCCAGCAAACGGCTCCTCACATCTGGAAGACGAATGGAGCAGACTGTCAGGCTCTTTCTGCATCATTCAACTTCCTGTTAAAATAATGAGCAGCCAGAATAAAACATGGGCTTTTAATTACTCCGATAAAAAATGGTGCCCAGCACAGAGCAATAACACTGTTGATAGTCCATCATCTCCCTTATCGAGGCTGGAGTGGACTTGGAGTTTCTCAGTGGTTGACGCTTGGGGACTTCACAAGCACGATATTAACTATGTGTCCAATAGTATGTGGACACCCCTAGTGCCTTCACAAATTTAAGGTGCTCCCATTGCTGTATAATCACCATTGAAAGGCTTTACCAATGGAAAGAGATGCTCTGGAGCAGCCAAAGCATCAGCTTGACCAAAGCCAAGCCTTGCCTGGAGCAGTATGAAGCCCCCCAGCATTGGTGGGTGGAGTTGTGTTCTCTGGAGTAATGGAGCTTCATCCAAAACCTTTGGGAGTGAGCCAGAACTACTCATCCAACATCAGTACCAGACCTCACTAATGCTCTTGTGGCTGGATGCGAACAAATCCTCACAACAGTGTTCCGACATCTAGTGTAAAGCCGCTACTGTAGCAAACCCAGAACAAGTTCCTTATTATTATCCTTCCTTCCAGGAGAAACGTTGGCCGAGCTGGCATCTACGCTCTTTTGGATATTTAGTGTAGAATGTTTTATTCTTGAAATTTCCAAGACTGTCAAAATGTGCACAGTTAGCAATTAAACCAATCGCCTATGCTCCGCTTCCTCAACATATGGGGGGCTGAGATTGAAATCTTGCTTGACTGCTGATTGAATTTTACAGTCTGAGCTCTTGGAAAAAGATGGGAATTGTAATTACCTCAATGCCGGAACAAGCCGAGGGTACAGGAGCGGTAGAAAAGAGAATGAAAATGAATAGCAGGAACATTACGCAGCACTTAACTCTTCATACTATCCTACAGAGCGGTAGGAGTGCACCAGCAATTCAGGATGCATGGTAGTTAGGTCATTTTGGGAGTGCTAGGCTACAGTTTTAGCCCATGTTTAATAAAAAAACTGAATCTCAGGCTTAATCACATCAGTACATTGGAGTTTTAAATTACTTGTAGCATGCATGTACCAACATTGTGACTTTAGACATGCTGTTCAATGGCTGTTTTCCTTTATATAGCTAAGACGAAGCATTTTTAAAAGAAATGTTGCCTATTAATATTATATTTACAATACATATCTATATTATTGCTGTCATTATTTTACATTATTAATATACTTTGACTGCATTTAATTACATATTGTTGTTAATGATAATTGGTAGTGGTGGTGGAAAATTAGAAGTTTACAATATGAACAAATATGAGCAGCCTAAATATTACATATATTTTCTCCATAGGTTTGTATTTTGTGGGGTTTGTAAGTTTTTGCATGTTTTCTGTTGTGAAAGTCAGACACATTTGGAAACATGGTAGTTCAACATGGTTCAAACTAACGTGGTTCAAACCATTGTGGTACAAACAAGTAAAGACATTTTGGAAAAATATCCATACTTCAGATGTTAGTTTGTTTAACTGTGCATTGTACCATGTTAGTTCGTTGTTATACAGGGAACGCGCCTCAAACATAGCTTTAGTAGGCTGATGGTTCGCCTCAAGGGGGCGCTTTTTGGCCTCTTTTGGCTTCTGTGTGCATCATTGCAATGGAGGAATTTAATTGGATTTCTTTGCATGTAAATGGTTTAAGGAAACTGTAACGGTCACTTTAACGCAGGTGCAGTGCGCATGTGCATGGTGGAAAGCCGGAGCGAATAATGGAGAGTGTGGATGAAAAGCGCGAGAGAGATTGTGCGTGTGGTGAACTGTACTAGGTTGTAGCCTGGGTTCTCCAGCTGGTGTTATCTGGGAACTTGTGACGAGTGAAGTCTCGGTGCTCTCACTGTTCATTAAACTGGCTCCGAAACCCCTTCACCACGTGTTCCCTGAGTGTCTCTTCAGGGAAGCTAAGTATCCACCTCTCTACAAGAGCACCCACCTAACACCATACTTCCATTCGTTACAATACACATAAGAACAGTTATTTTCACTTAAAGGTGAAAATACAAGCCCAGCAAGTCGCATCGATAAATTGGCGTATTGGATTCCTTGCAACAAGCAAGTAGGAAATTTCTGATTTTGAAATTTTTATAGCTTCAGAGAAACGGCAACTGAAAACATGTGTGAACTCTGTGTGAAGATGTTTAATTCTGACATTCAACTATACACCATCTGGTCATTGTCATGTTACTGAGGAGTTTCTTAGGTACCTTCATCTCCAATAGGTTCTACAGACATGACAGCTGGTCCTTGTCATAAGCTCAGAGGGCTATTTGTTGCTATCAAAACTGTCTTTAAGTTTGTGTTAGCATGGAGTGGTGACAGCAGGTCGGTACAGAAAAGTTGTCAAACTGATAAAAGCATTGCAACACACAAAGACAGTTATGAAGTGATGAATTTATCAATTCCCTTTATACAACCATGACGGCGAAAATCACAGTAAAATGGAGGAACCTCATCTTGAGGTTGATGCACGCAGGTTCCTCCCATCTTCCCTTAATACATATTGCGTTTTCCTCTTACTAGCATAATGACTGTGGAGTACACTGTCCTTGAACAACAATGTTTGAGAAATCTTTATGCAACATACCTCAGCAGCCTTGCACATTTCCCATTCAGTGCAATGTACTCTTTCTCTAATGAGATGTGTGTTCCAGTTAGCCGTGGCTATTCCTCCTCCAAGAGGTTGGAGAGTAGAATCATATATTAGTATGGAAAACGTTCAAATTAAAAAAAAAAATTACACTTGTGATGTGATCTGTCTGCTGTAGGTAGCAGATAAGAGATTGGTGTCTGAGTAAGGTTGTAAGTATCAAGGTTTTGAAAAAAGGAACTACGAGGTGCGTATTTAAGATGGTAGTATCTTCATGCTGCTGTAGATGGCGCTGCACAAGGATGATGTGGCTATAAATACATGTGTGGTGTGAGTGAAGGGGTCCATAGATTGAGAAGAGGTGGTACAGTGCATTGAATGTTTTGGTCCATGTGTGGAAAATGGCTCCAGAGCAGATGTTAATGATTGGGCGAAAGGAGTGACTGTATTTGGGTGTGCCAAAGACCATAGTGTGAAGGAAGTAGCTGAATCTGCAGGTGTATGGAAGCGTACGGTCATACGGGTCTACCAGCAGTGGCTAAAATCTCAGTCTACAGGAAATTCTCCTCAGAATTGTGTCAGGGAAGGCATCCACCAAATCTGGCAGTGTTTGAACACTGACGTGGCCAACATCCAGAAACTTGTCCAGTCCATGCCAAGTCCAATCACAGCTGTTATTGGTGCTGATGGGGGCATTACATGATATTAGATAAGTTTATATGTGCCAGTTGCCTGACCAATAGTCACTAACAGCAGACTCTTGAGATGGGATTACAGATTCAGGAGCCATATCAATGTCTCTTGTGACTGTTGTGTACCCACATTCTCTCACAGTTGATATCCTCCTCCTGCTGTTACTTGTGGCTTTCACGACATCATAGTATGCTGATAATTAAGAGGGGCTACAACACCAAAAAATTTCTACACTACAGGTTTGATACCACGTAAAAACACAACATCCAACACATAGAACATCAGAACAGAATGAGCAGAAAATCTCTAGAGCCCTCGACGACCAAGCGTTATCTTTTGTTGATGCTCACACACTTTTGGTTTATACATACCATTCATTGTTGACTCTAGAGTTGGCTCTGGTTTCGATTTACCAGTGTTTACCAGTTTATCAAATGTGGTTTTCTGGATTTGGCCATGGTTTCGTCCTCCCATTCACTGTTGGATCTGGATTTGGCTCTGGGTTCAGTTCACCATTCAGTATTGGATAAAGATTCCCATTTTAAATGCTTAGGATGCACAATCATGGATCACTTGTAATCGCACTGTGAATTCTACTGTACATCGAGGAGTAGGAGTTCCACAAGTTGTCAGTTTTGTGGCAAAAGTGGAATTGGCGTTGACTAATCCCTGATGATGGCATTAACAAAACTACAGGAGGAGGGAATGTTTTGCAACAAGTGACTTTAAACTTCACATATGTCCTTTCCAGCATGTCCATTGCTAACCTTCAGGGAATCAGAGATACAGACCACAGGATTGTATGTGCCCTAGGCAGCCTTGCCAACATGTTGAGGTTTAGAGAACCTGAGAAATTGAGAGCACTGTAACTCAGTGAAAATATGAATAAGTGACTTCAAACTTAACGGATGCAAGAAGCTTTGGAGTGATTCTGGATGGCCAGTTATCGCTCTCGGCTCACATAGCGAACCTGACTCGGTCATGCAGATTCCTCCTCTACAACATCCGGTGGATACGACCCTTCCTCTCTCAGGAGCCCACCCAGCTGCTGGTCCAGTCTCTGGTCATTTCAAGGCTAGACCACTGAAACACGCATCTGGCTGGTCTTCCTCTACGGGTCATCAGGCCCTTGAAACTGGTCCAGAACGCAGAAGCTCG
Organism: Prochilodus magdalenae; assembly: GCA_024036415.1. Lineage (NCBI taxonomy): Eukaryota > Metazoa > Chordata > Actinopteri > Characiformes > Prochilodontidae > Prochilodus > Prochilodus magdalenae. The sequence continues at coordinate 311,968 of JAMWET010002620.1, forward strand.
ACTCAAGTTCACCCACTTTACTCCACTGCCGTGCTCCTTTCACTGGCTTCCTGTTGCTGCCTGCATCAGATTTAAAACTCTGATGCTCGTCTACAAAGCCAAGAATGGACCTGAAGAGCTTCAAGTACAGCACGACTCGACCCACCATTCTTGAAGACTCATAGAAGTCAAGCGTCCAGACTCGTCTCTGTCCTGGCTCCCAGATGGTGGAATGAGTCTCTTGCGGCCTTCAAGCGCAGACTGAAGACCCATCTCTTTATAACGATCTTGAGTGAGTGAGCAGTAGTAGATGTGTAAGTCATATGTATTTTTTGAAATACATGTACTGGGGTTGGACAATGAAACTGAAACACCTGTCATTTTAGTGTGGGAGGTCTCATGGCTAAATTGGACCAGCCTGGTGGCCAATCTTCATTAATTGCACATTGCACCAGTAAGAGCAGAGTGTGAAGGTTCAGTTAGCAGGTAACAGCACAGTTCTGCTCAAAATACTGCAATGCACACAACATTATGGGTGACATACCAGAGTTCAAAAGAGGACAAACTGTTGGTGCACGTCTTGCTGGCGCATCTGTGACCAAGACAGCAAGTCTTTGTGATGTATCAAGAGCCACGGTATCCAGGGTAATGTCAGCATACCACCAAGAAGGACGAACCTCCACCAGCATCACGTAGTGACCTGGCCACTATCCTGCAAGAGGACTGACTTAAAATCCCTCTGACCACTGTGCAGGACTGGTATATGTCATTCCCAAGACCAACTGACGCTGTATTGGCCGCAAAAGGAGGCCCTACACCATACTAATAAATGATTGTGGTCTAAAACCAGGTGTTCCAGTTTCATTGTCCAACCCCTGTACATCTGTTGCACTTATATTCATAATGACCTTTCTTCTCTCTAGGTATGAGTGCTGGGTTGGGTTGCCAGGTAGTGCACTTCTGCTTTATATATGTCTGTGTGCTGATCTCTCTAGGTATCAGCACCTTCCTCTGTACGGGCAGTGTCTGAGCTCATGGAAGGTTAGAACAGAACTCTGAGCACGGTTGTAGGTCGCTCTGGATAAGAGCGTCTGCTAAATGCCTTAAATGTTAAGGTACCGGATTATAGGGTATTATCTGCCTTTCCCAACCACACATGACATTTTACTGTACATATTGGAAAAGCAAAGACAATTTCAAATATCTGATATATGAGGCACCGTAGATTGGCAGAGCAATGTTAGAATGAAACCAAACTCTAGACTAGACCATAACATAATGTGTCCTTTCCAGCGAGCCTGGATGCATTGCCTAGCCATCCAGGAAACCCACATCAGGAGAGATACAGGCCGTGAAAAATTGTGGTCTTTTTCGGTGTTGTCCATCTGGCTACTATAATAATCATGTGATCAGTGACCAGTCAATATCAAGCCAACTCAAGTCAACTAGTCTATTCAGCCCAAATTCTTTGATGATCACTTGTCAGCATAGGAAATAATCAGTCCATCAGTCACTCCAATTGTAAACATGAAGTACATTATACATTAACTCCACATACATTATCTATATATTAACTCTAGCACTGGGAAGAGAAATCATTTGTGGTTGATTGGTTCAATAGTACTGAATTTCAGCTCTCCACACCGTGTTCTGTAAAACCGGTCTTCAACCCACTGATTACATGCTTGTTTCCACAGTGACCAGAGAAAGGGCAATCTATTTAACACGGGCCATTTCCATGCAATTTATCTCTAGAATTGGTTTTAGCGCTGATTGGCTTCAAACCAATTTGGTCTCTTTGATTTGGATTTCCTGGGTGGAAACCAGTGAATATCTCTGGGCACAGTAATTCACCCTGGTGCATAAGAACAACCAGCCCATCCAGGATGAAACGAAGGCGATGTTGACATCTCAACCGCAAAAGCACTATTAGCCAAGCTTCGGCGCTTCTTTATCATGATTCCAATCTGAAGCAAATTAGCATGCAGTTGCTGCGCTGCCACCAATGATGTGAGGCACTTAACAGTGGGAGCAATTAAAGAGAGTTTATCTGGAATGAGTTACTGTGCGGCAGAGATATCAGATGTAAATATGATGGATGATGCAACGTGGATACCAAATTAAAGGTTCCACATCGAGACCTGTGAGCGACAAGCCTGCTAATTGCCGTTTGTCCCTGTTTGTGTGAGCGTTATCCCGACAGCTCTTGAAGCATTGGTGGACCAGTGGTAGAACATGTGCAACACCTGAATGTCCTCCAGTGATTTCCAAAGATCTTGGGATGGAGCTCCGTTGAGACTAACAACATAAAGGGTCTGTGGAATAAGGAAAACATTTGGCTGCGTCTTGTGAGAGCTGTAGCGAGTCAGAGGAGCCAGAGCGAGCGAGGAAGAGCGAGATTTATCTCATCTTCTTATCTCTTTGAGGAATTTAGCCAAGCTCCCCGCTGAGTCTCCACAAATCCAAATCATTTCCTAATTAGCTGAATGGAGGGAGATAGCAGACCAAACGCTCAAAGGGCCATGCCATCTTAAACCGCACACACAGATGCATCCTCATACGCCACAGATGAAATACAGTTAATGGAAAAGTTTGTAGTGCGATTGTTTGGGGGAGAGTGTGATCAATCATATGTGACACATGTGTTTATTGGACATTTATGATAATACGGAAACAAAGCACGTTCTGTATTTAAAGAGAGGTGGTGGGGGGGGGCTGGGTGCTGAGAGAGATTGTGATCATTCATGTGTGGGTGTGACAGGCGTGTATACCGAACATTTACAGGAATACGGAACAAATCACGTACCCTTGTAACGTGGAGGTTGAGGCAGGTTGCAATTGCATAGTGGCTTTAGATAGATAGATAGATAGATAGATACTTTATTGATCCCGAAGGAAATTTAGCAGCCAGTAGCGGTTTCACAAAAAGAACAGTATAAGTATTAGTATTACTAACTGTTTTAAGCTATAAGCTATAGAACTATACATAGTGCGGGTCACTATCGATGGATGTGTAAATATAAATATATAAATATATCTCACTTCGTAAGGAGGCAAGAAATATATACAAGAGTACAAATATAACTGCAGGCTGTAGAAAAGAAACTGTAGAAAAAGTAATAAATAAATGTGCAAGGGACGCGGTTATCAGCAGATAAATGACTGAATGAATTAACATCATAAACATTTTTTTGGGATATGTTTTTTTAAGTGGAGTTGAGTGTCCAGAGGAGTTAAAGATGTACAGATTGTACAGTGTTTATTTGAGTTAGTCCGGGAGACAGGGGTCAATATACAGCTGGGTATTAACAAAGACATGACCATATATTGAGAGACGACATCCAGGAACAAAACAAGATCAAAACTCACAGAGAACAAGAACTGAAAGGAAGCACGGCTAAGATTCACGCAGGGAAAACAAAGACTTCCCCACAGGCAGGGCAAACAAAGGAGTCTTAATAGAAGTCCTAATGGGTTACAGATTAGTCTCAGGTGTAGGAGTGGGTGGAGCCAGGGGGGAGCAGGAAAAGCAATGCCATGCTATGAAGCAACCAGAGGGGGCGTTGTTTGACATACGAACAAGGACAGACAGACATGTGACACCTGTATTGGTTTAATACGGGACGCAACATTTAATTGCCAAATAAAGGCCGATTCCGTATTTTAAGGGGCGGGTGGCAACCCTAACTACAAACCATGTACTGACACCATCCTGGAGTTTAACTGGATTCATTTTTGGTTATGGTTAGTGTTAAGATTAGGTTTTGAGTTGATGTTAAGGTTAGGGTGAGGGTAGGTTTTAGGCTGAGGTTAGTGTTGGGGTTAAGATCAGGTTTTCGGTTGAGGATAGGGTTAGCGTTAGGTTAGAACTGCATTTAGTTTTTGGATTAGGGTTACAATTAGGGCCAGGGGAAGGGTTGGGATTAAATTTTGAGTTGAGGTTAACGTGAAAGTTGGGGTTAGGAAAAGAGCCAGGGCTAGGATTGGTATTAGGTTTTGAGCTGAGATTAAGGTTAATTTTGGGATTAATATTTGGGTCAGGGTTAGGATTAAGTTTTGGGTTGAGGTTAACGTGAAAGTTGGGGTTAGGAAAAGAGCCGGGGCTAAGATTGGTATTAGGTTTTGAGTTGAGATTAAGGTTCATTTTGGGGTTAATTATTTGGTTCAGGATTAAGTTTTGGGTTGAGGTTAACGATAAAATTAGGAATAGGGCCAGGGTTAGGATTAGGATTAAGTTTTGAGTGGAGGTTAGTGCTAGGGGTAAGGGTTAAGAATGGGTAAGTATGGATGTGGCTGAATCCTAAAATCCTGAATGCTTTAGCTTGCATTGCTATAGCTATGCATTGTTGAGCTGCAGGAGCCAGTATGGAAATTCCCACATAGTGCACTATGAAGAGAGCAGGGAGCCAGGAGTCATTTGACCGGACAAAACTTAATCACCTGTAACTGAAATGCACCTAATAGCACGTAGCACCTCCATAAACACAAATACCAGCTGTGATTTGATTCGGCATGTACTGGACAAGTTTCTAGATGTAGACCTTGCATTAAAGAATTGTGCAGGTGGGCCAGATTTGGTGAATGGCTTCCCTGGCACAATTCCAAGGAGAGTTTCCTGTAGACTGGGTATTTTATCTGGTACACTTACATACACCTGCAGTCTTAGCTACTTCCTTACACGCCCAAATGCAGTCACTCCTTTTAGCCAATCATTAACATCTGCTCTGGAGCCATTTACCACACATGGACCGAGACATTCCCTGCACTGTAGCACCTCTTCCCAGCCTATGGACCCCGTCACTCACACCCCGCAGGTATTTACAGCCCCATTCATCCTCATGCAGTGCCATCTGCAGGAGCCTGAAGGTACTACAACCTTAAATATGCAAAGTGGCTGATGTATTCTCTGGTGAGCTCATACAGTATATATATATTAGAAGTGAGATATGAGTGTTTGTCACTCGGGCGATGATTAGCACATGCCTAAACTGCGCAGACGTGTTTCTAATTGCTTTAATGATATAATCTGTGCACAGACTGATGTAATGTAATGTAATGTGTTGCGATGTGGTCAGTAGATGTTTGTTAATGATGAAAGAATGTCTCTGAGCTTGTGCTGCTGTTTGCTCATTTTAGCTTTCGCTCATTATCCTTGCATCTGGAGACCGGCAGCCGCGGCACAGCGCCCAGGACAGAACACCACACACACACACACACTGCAGGTGTTAGGAAACATCAGCTGGGCCAGGTGCCGTGCAATGGTCATGCCAGTGGGAGTGGAGGATTCCAGAGTTTATTAGTGACTCTTATTACAAAACCTGCTACCCACTTCTTCCGATTTGCAACCTTGTTAGTTATTGTTTTCCCCAGTATTTCTCAGAGTCCTGGGCATGATTGAGTAAGTGCTCCAGTGCGTGCGCACGAAAACATTCGCCTTCCTGAAATTACATGTCCAAGCAGCCATAATTTGTTCAGACCGCTTTCCGCAGAGAAGAAACCGGTCCGAAATTTGCAATATCGCATGACCGATTCCCCGCATACCCGACCCATCAGCCATATATTTAAGTCATCTGCGCTTCACTGTTTTTTCTTTTCATTTATCCACCGAAGGTCCCTCGCTTGCATTGGCATTAGACTGGGCCTGCATCCCTCCGGTAGCTTCAGTTAAGGGTTGACAAATTGACTCGAGCCTCTTGTGCGCTCGCTAAATATCCGACATGATGAATTGCATCATTCCCACTGCACCGGCCTAAATGGAGAAGAAGCTTTAATTCTGTTTGAAGGCAGGGGAATACGGCCCTTAAAGGGACTTCACCAGATATGTGACGCTGCACGATGCTTGGGTTTTCCAGTCTGTCCATTTTACCAAATTGCCGGAGATTTTAAAAAAGTGTCAATCAAATTTTTCCCAAAAAATATGGCTATTGTATTTGATAACAAATATGTATTATTTTTGTAAGTGAGCAAATTTGTCAACCAATTATTTGTTAATAAATGCCTATTACCAACCAATTGCTTTTTCAACCATGAAATCAAACACACGCTTATATGCTTGTGTACATAAATCCATACTATAAGAGTCGGTCATTAGATTACGTGCATCTCCTTTATCTAAAAATGGTGTATAAAAATTAACATTAAAAGTTATTAAAAAATCCTCATGAGACTCTCATGGAAGAACAGAAGGTTTCTAGTGTGTCTGCGCTGTAAAAGAAAAACCTTCAATCACATCAAACCGTCAAACCCTCATTTCTAATTTTGCGCAGGAAATAGAAACTACTATCCCCTGTGAAAAGTGAGGCCCAGAAACCTTTGTCACTCTTTGGAAAGGTAGTAGTGTATATATGAGCTCCAGGCTGTAAATAGCAGTTGAGAGAGGCTGACGGTGATCCGCTCACACACGTCAGGGGTGGTATCGCCTCTGAGCATCCATTCAGCCCTTATCCCCTCGCCTTTCCTCATGGTTAATCCCCTCTTTTCCATGCAGTCACCTGCAGCTAACGCTGTCACATTCCACCAGAGATACGTCTGAACACTGCTCTGATGTCAGCTGGTTATCTCGGAAAGAGAGAGAGAGAGAGAGAGAGAGAGAGAGAGAGAGAAACTCCTATTTACAGAGCAGATACCACTAATATTACACAACACTGTCATATAAAGAATTCATAAAATGACTCCATCAATATACCTGTCAGACTGTAAACACTACACACGCTACAGATTCATACTGGATTATAATCTCTCCACAGTTATTACTATCAGACTGTAAACACTACACACGCTGCAGATTCATACTGGATTATAATCTCTCCACAGTTATTACTATCAGACTGTAACACTACACACACGCTTAACGCAACGATCTCATACTGGATTATAATCCCTCCACAGTAAGTTATTACTGCCAGACTGTAAACACTAAACACTACACACGCTGCAGAATTCATACTGGATTATAATCCCTCCACAGTTTATTACTTCAGACTGTAACACTACACACACTGCAGATTCCTACTGGATTATAATCTCTCCACAGTTAATTACTGTCAGACTGTAAACACTACACACGCTGCAGATTCATACTGGATTATAATCTCTCCACAGTTATTACTGTCAGACTGTAAACACTACACACGCTGCAGATTCATACCGGATTATAATCTCTCCACAGTTATTACCGTCAGACTGTAAACACTACACACGCTGCAGATTCATACTGGATTAAAATTCTAGATGTCATTGTCAGCTCTTAAATTATAGTGTGTCTTAAAATTAAAAGAATATGAATACAGCTCAGAAGTAACTTTTACAGAACAGCTCTTTAGCTCTCCATTAAAGGACTCATCAATCTGAATCCAGTTTCGGGTGTTCCTGCTTTACTGCTGCTTCTGCAGCAACCAGAGACCGAGCTGCTCCTCGCAGGGTGGATCTGTTTTTCCCTAAGCAGCCCACGTTTTTATGGATTAGGTCAGAGCACAGACAGTAGGATAAATGCAGCCTTGTAAATAACTCTGCAGCTCCTGTTACATGACAGACCTTTTTCTCAAATTGTTTTTTAATGCTCAGCCTGGTTTGTGTGTTGTAGTGCACTTTTGGAACATGCACACACACACACCTACACACACACACACACACACACGCACACGCACACACACACACAGATCCACACGCACACTCACACACATGCGCACACACACACAGATCCACACACGCACACACACTCACACACACAGAGATCCACACACACACACACACACACAGAGATCCACACACACACACACACACACACGCACGCGCACACGCACACACACACAAGCGCACACACAGACACACACACACACAGATCCACACGCACGCACACACACACACTCACACACACAGAGATCCACACACGCACACACACTCACACACACAGAGATCCACACACACGCACACACACAGAGATCCACACACGCACACACACAGATCCACACACACACACATGCATACACACCTACACACACACACGCACACACACACAGATCGACACACACACACATGCATAAACACCTACACACGCACACACACACACACACCCAGATCGACACACCCACACACACACACACACACACACACAGATCCACACACACGCACGCACACACACACACACACACACACGCACACACACAGACACACACACACACACACAGATCCACACACACACATGCATACACACCTACACACACACACACACACACACACACACAGATCCACACACACACATGCATACACACCTACACCTACACACACACACACACACAGATCGACACACACACACGCATACACACACACACACACACACACACATACACACACACAGATCCACACACACACATGCATACACACCTACACCTACACACACACACACACACACAGATCGACACACACACACGCATACACACACACACACAGACACACACACACAGCTGGGCTGTGCCATAGGTCCATACTGTTTGAGTGAGCACTTATTTTTCCACATGATCCAGCATTTTCCTACAATAATTAATCTCTCCATATTTTTCGCTTGACATCATGATGCAGCTTGTTCTAACAGGACTGGCCGGTACCTGCTAAAGCTAATACTCGCAAATGATTTCTGCTGGGTCACTGCAGTGGTTTTTTTCCCATCATATACACGTCTTTAACCACATAGCTGCTCATCATTATCTTTAAAAGTAAATCAGATGGAACATCATTAAATCTCTCCACGTTGTAAACGGTAGCTGCTGTGTTTTACATCATGCATAAAAGCAAAACTTAACAAAAACAGTAGATAACGTGTTTTTCCCTATGGACAGCAAGAACATGGGGCCAGGACCAAGGCTTTGTAGCGCGAATCTGGAGACTGGAGCCCATTCTGCTGGTTCACTGTAAATTACATTTACATTGCACAAAATAAACCTAGCATTAGGTCTCAGTAACATCCAGGCGCCGGACTGAAACACACAAGGTTTAGGAGAGATGCATAAAAGACTAGTTCCATTAATAACCTTGATCTTTTGCAACGTTGACATGTGTCCAACCCTCGATTAAAAAAACATCAGCATGCTGTATATTTGTTTTCCGTCTTTCTGGAGAGGTGCATACAGCGTTCTCTAAAACACACATCTCTAGGTTTTTGGCTCAAGAAGTCATGTTAGCCCATGGATTCCAGGCCAAGCCCCAAAAAATCCGGGAAAATGCCCCCTGAAATCCAATTTAAACACTGTTGTTTTATCTCCATGGCTCAGTATTGACATTTCGAAAGCTTCCCATGTGTTTTGTAATGCTAAAAACAAAAATGAGTGTTGATTATCAGTGGAGCGATCTCAGCATTTAACCATTCTGTAGCTGGTTCCAAATATTCCCTGGCACATTTAGTTCCGTATCGACATTTTTAATTATACTAGCAGTCTAACTCGGAACCTATTAGTAAACCCAACAGTGTTGCATGTTAATGTGGATTCATTTGCATCAGTCGTCCTCCTAGGCCATCATCAGGGCTCCAGAGGAATGGCACAGAACTGCTTGAAGGAAACATCGAAAGCTTTACGTTAAATGGGGTTTTATTGTACTATGGGGAGGTGGGTAATGCCAGTTTTGACCAAGGAAAGCCTTTGGGGTTTTTTTTTATTGTTTTATGAATTCATTTTGCATGATAAAAAATTCGAGCATGGAAATGACTTATTTCTTTACATCATGAATACAGTGAGACCAATTCAACAGTGTTTTCCTTTGAGGGCTAACTCTGTTTTTTTAACCATTTACTTTTTGCTGCCTGGGTGAATGCAGCCCTCATAGTACGCCA
>JAMWET010002621.1:0-80981 GCA_024036415.1 Prochilodus magdalenae
ACACATTGCTATTCATTAGAAACATAAAATAAGTGTCCTGCGGGATGGGCCGGGATGTGCAACGCGGAGGCGGAGGGAGATGAACGGACGGAAATGGGAGGGGAGAAGAAGGCGTGAAAAAAAAACGAATCCGTGTGTGGAGGCACCGTGGTCAGCACCAGATGAAGTTTGTTGTCAGCGTCCAGAAGAACCTGGTGTCCCTCCACCTCCAACCCACCCCGCACCATCTGCGGGAGCTGGTGTGAGATGTTCAAGCTGCATTGGATGGAGTATAACAGGACTCCATCAGGAACTCTACAATTCCATACCGAGACTTCTGCGTGAAGGGGTAAGCAAACACGGCGGCCCCCGACGCCATACTGAGAGACAGACTTCTGTAATGTGTAGCTCATAAATATTGATCATGTTCAGCAGTGAACATGTGTCACTTCTTTGTGCTTGACATTGTGCTTAAGGTTTTCATGAAGGTCTTATGTGTTTCAGTTGTGCATCGTTCCTGGAGCCAGTGCGTATAACACCCAGTACGCTGCAAGCATAACTCCATCTCTACCCGGTTCCTTCTAGCCCTGCGGAAATGTCTCTGGAGAGTCCTCAGACTAACCGCCATGGGTGTAGACGCACAACGGTGCGTCCAGTGTTGCCCTCTAGGTTACTTTCTATCCAGAATCCACAATGCCCCTTGTCCATAAAACACCCTACTGAGATATAACTGAGCTAATATATATCTTCATACACATAATGCTCATCATCCTTCCTGAAGTGCGTGAATAAGTGTTTGATATACCCCTCTGGGGTGCTAACGCTAATGTGTGTCTGTGTGTGTGTGGGTGGTGTGTCGATGTTCAGTCTCCAAGTGAGTTTTTGCAGGATTGTGGCAGCTTTACCACAACAGCGCTGGATTGGTACGTGAAATTCACTGTTTTGCTCTAAAAATTGACCGCTCCGGACACTCTAACCGTCCGAGAGCACTGACCAAAGCTGTCTTCCAAATCCGGGACCCTTTGTTTGCTTAGAGACCAGTCCCAGTATGAGATGATGTTACTCCCGCCGTAAGCGTGTGTTAGGCTGCCGTCTGATTTTCGTGCGCTGTTAAAACGACGATAATAGCATTTAAAAATGAAACTCTCCCGGAGGTTCTGTATATCCGTATTCCCGCTGCTCTTGTGTAATCATGCCCTAATCCCTCCGTGCATGTTTGGACAAACGTTCGCCAGCCTAACACGGTAACCTACACAACACCGTCCAGCTCGGTGGAGCAGCAATTCCAGACTGGATGATCCTCCAGCATTTGCTCCAAACAGTGGCCGTGGGTGGAAATCCTGAGCGTTCATTCTGATTAGCTGAATTCCCTGTTTTAACTGAGATCCAAAACTTTAACTGGATGTAATCAGATGCTGCTGGTCTCTGCCCTTTTCATAAACGTAACATGCCTCTGGACCGAAGCCAAGTCCAGCCTGTGTGGATATGCAGGTAACGCTGTTTGTCTGTAACTCTACAGCAGACATGATATTTAAGTTTGGTGTGTGGATTAACACACATGATTAACACGACATGAAAGAGACTGTGATGGGGGGAGAGAGGCTACGTTCACACTAGCCGGTGACAAAGTCGCTTACCATCGTCCCATGTTTTGTCCTCTTGTAAGAGTTTTGAGGCCACCTGACATAAACGTAACCTGTATGGTATCTTGCTTGCATTTTGTAGCTAGCTTTTATTGACCTGTTAGCATGGGTGGCTAACCTAGCTAGCTATCAGCTATTTCTTCTAATCGGTATGTACAAAGACGCATCATAATAAACTGGGGAGAAAGAAGAAGACCCAGCAGTTATGAGCCTCGTCCTCCATGTTTACCCAACCACACTTGCTGAGAACTGGATAGCAAAATGCTAGGAGTAACTAAAAAGCTCAGAGAACCGCCACTCACCGAGTTGCAAGTGGTGGGTTTGTCGTGGGTGTGTGTGTTTCATCCGAATGGAGCCTCAGAAAGTTAAATAATCCATGTCTGAAGATTAATAAAAGATGAACTTCGCTTTAGAGGATCAGTTTTAGAGTGGAACTAGCCGAGGGGAGCTAACAGCTATGTGGCTAACCGTATCTTCACGGTGAACTGAGCAGCGTTTAGTAGCAGCTAGCATCATAGAACAGTGGACAACAGTAATAACAGCTCTGAGGTTGAATGTGAGGTAGACTGTGTCATTGTGACTAATGTGGTAATGTGCCATTTTGAAATACAGCCACAACCGCGGCTACAGAATCCTGTGCTCCTGTGAAGACTGACTGACAGCTTGTCGCTCTGTCGCCTGCTAGTGTGGAACCCCAGGGTTACATGCAGCCTGTTTGTTGCTAAACTGTAACTGCTCTGTCCCCCTGCTGTCCTGATTTCAGGGTGACAGATGAAGGCGTGATGGAGACTGGCTCAGTGCTGGAACTTCATGTCCCCTGAAGAAAACTAATCCAGACCATGTCTCTGGACATTCTGAACCCTCACTGGGTTAGAGACCTCTGCTTAACCCTTGTTGTAGCTCTGGATCCGACTGAAGATCTCCCATTTCTATTAGCGATCCAGCTGCGATAACAGTCCCATAGAAATTCAATATGGTTGTGACGTCATAACCATGAGCCGTCTTTTACATATGCCTCGTTCCACCTACCAGCGGCTTAGCCACCCCCATATCTACTGGATTAAAGAGAATATGGGCAAATAATTGTGTAAAAAATCCATTATTAATTATTTTATTTATATTTTTCTATTATATTTTCTAATATAGAACTATAGTGTTTGGACATCAAACAAGATAAAATAAATAAGTAAATAGTAGAATCATGGGACCTTTTAATGCTACATTACGCGGGGAAGAATCTTTATGGTAGTTGTCAAGTATGCTTCCTTCAGGTGAAGCGCTCTGCTCGCCTGCCAGTGGTAGCACAGAGTTAGATGGTGAGGCTACAGCATCAGGACGCTTTAAGTCCGCTGATGCCCCCTAAAGTCCCGCCTCCCTCCTGCAGCAGGGTAAGCCAGTGAAGACGGAGCCGGAGCAGCGAAGACGGCCATCAGCACTTCGACGACACCGGCCAAACCTGCTGCAGGATTTCCAGGTATGCGCCAGTGGACAGGGTGTGCTCCAGAACCCTCGTCCCAACCTCTCCTCACCTCCTCGGAACACCTCCGAGAGAGACGCAGCACCATGTTAAGGTAAAATGCACAACAGCTGCAACATCCAGAGACGTCTAGAAACGATGACTGAATAGTGGACATACGTCATTCTCTGGTAATGAGCTTGTTTCTCCTGTGCTTCGTACAAGGATTCCTCCGTTATCGTGACCCTCTTCAGTTTTCGTTCTTCACGTTCAAATGCATTTTTTCTTCGCATGCAGTTTATTCCTAGAACCATATATGAATGAAATCAAGTGACCCCCAAATTTGGTGTAGTAGAGTGGGGGGGGGGGTAGTGATCCTGGGTGCGACCACAAGCAGCATATAGAGAGAAAGTGCTGGGACGGAAACCCTCTTATTTTATTTCTTTCCAGTTATGAGTACCAGCTGGCTGAACTTGTCCCCCTGGTTCTGGTAGTGAGCTTATTCCTGTACTAAGAAGCTATTTTGGCGGTTCCGGGAAACATGTCATATATGCCTATAATTGTGGCTGTAACTTGCCCTAACGTAACGTGCAGCATCGTGCTAAATGCCTTTTTAATGACCCCTTTCTCCCCTCTCTGTGTGCTCAGGGAGCCCCTCCCACCTGTGTGTAAAGGAGGACCAGTCAGAGATGGTTCATGACCCCTACGAAGTTCCTCCAGTCTCCTGAGCCCGGCTCTCCACGGCCAACAGCTGATGGGACGTGTGCAGTTTTCATTGCGCTGCTGTGAATGGAACTGATCCGTATTGCGGCTGTATGATTGTGGTGCTTTGTACAGGATTCGCTGCTTTGGCGTGGTCATTTTGTAACAATAAACTGCATAAGACTGTGTTTTTTTCTCTGTAAAGCCTCGGCGTCTGCGGCTCTCCTACCTGGCATCGGGAGAGTATTTGACGAGGAAAGCTACAGGAGCTTCTAAAGGCCTTTGGCCTTTGGTCGACCCCACACTCGTCTCCTACTGCATAACAAGCACAGGCTGCACTCAGAACCTGTAAGTGGTGAGGTTAGTGCGGACTGAAACCCCTCCCAGCAAGCAGTGGTGCCCTCCGTGAGTACCCACATGCTGTTAGTGCAGCAACCCATCGGCAGACGGCTGCAAACCCGCAGGACTACATGCACACAGACCGTTACCAACGCCTGCTCCTTAACACCACGTCACCGTCACCAAAGACTGCAGTGGGTGTCGTACCAGACTGTCCCATGGAGTGACTCAGAATGGCAGCGGGAGCGGGTCCATCTTCAGTGACGAGTCCCTGCTTTAGTCTTGGTGGAGAACGCCCAAAAACGAATCCGTGTGTGAGAGCAAACCGTGGTCCAGCACCAAGATGAACTGTTTTTTTGTTTGTCACACGTCCAGAAGTAACCGTGTTGTCTCCCCCCCCCCCCCCCCCCCCCCCCTCCACCTCCACCCCTCCGACCATCTGCAGGAACTGTGTGAGGATGTTCAAGCTGCATGGGATGGATTAATCACAGGACTCCATTAGGAACCTCTACAGCTCCATATCCGAGAAACGTCTCGGTGTGTTGGGTTTAGCGAACAACGGCGGCCAACACCATACTGAGAGACAGACCTTCTGTAGTGTTAGCTCAATAAATATTGATCATATCAGTCTAAACTTTATCATAAGATATGAATCCTGGGCGACCTTTCATCCTCCTTCCCAACACCACCGCCCCCATCACTGATTTACAAAAGCATGTATTTTGCATTCCCTTTCTTCCTCCTGCTGATACGCAGACAAAAGCAGCTTTCATAAGTGGGTTTTTTTCCATTTAATGAAAGCCTACAACGCATGATTTTTGCATCTGATAAGGATCTAGATTACATTCGGGTGCACTGAAAGATCATTAAGGAATAAGCTCCCTGTTGGAGTGCGAAGCATCCGCCAGTGTACCAACGCCATATATGGAAGCCACCATGTGCAGCATCTCCTCGGTTTTCGCCAGTTGTGATCCGTGCCTTCATCAAGACAAGCCTCACTCCTGAAATACACACTGGAGCTTAATGTAAATCCTAACGAGGTCACCATATCACACGGAAAAACTGATATTCCTTAATATTCCTCCGGTGTTTTTTACAGAGTTTGGTTGTGGTATGTAAATCCATATGCAGTAACTGCATGACAGCTTGTTTGATATTCCCTGTTAGCCTAGTCAGTTTAGGGCAGTTTTACCCCCGCCCATTCATGCTGACCATCATAGTGAGCTTTTTGATTCCAATCAGAAACAGAGCTCATGGCGAGTGGAGATGTAAATATTGGAGTTTTGAGGCGAGGCATGATAGTGGAACTGCCCCCGATAAGGCTCATTGCTGCTTGGGCAACCGGGGCATGATGGCACGGTGGCATTATTCCTGCTAGGAATGTCCCCATCATTGTGGGGGGACCAGGAAGTCCATGCAGGGCTACATAAGTTCACCAAAGCATTGAAACGTAGTGGGCACCCGGTGATGGACGTGTCAGGAGGTGGGACCAGTGGACCACCCCATGCCCATGAGTACAACCACACACCATTATAGAACCACCACCAGCCTGCCACAGTGCCATGTTGGCAACCGGGGTTCCCTGAGTCCCAAGACCTTTAGCCGCGAAACAAACTGTCCACCGTGACTCATCACATGCCATGCCCACAATATTGCCAGTCCTCTAGGGTCCATGTTTAGCCAACCTCACTATCACCAGGTGAGGTGCTGTATCCGTTGCGGTGGTGTTAACAGAGGCACTCTTGGTGGTCTTCTGCACCCATATTCCCATGGAAGCTAAAGAACGCTGCAACTGACCTACGGGATATGTGTGGTGGTACTTACCTGCGTGGAAAGCGCCATGCCTGTTCATAGGGACAGTCCTGGCCAGCGGGCACTAACGACAAGTACCGGGAATTCTGTCCAGGTATTTGTGCTGGCCGGGAACAGGGCTCCATGTGCGTGGCTTCACAGGGACAGTCAAGCTCTAATAATTCCATAGTGTGATGGTTCAGTGTGATTCCGGACGTGTCTCTACTGCAACATTTTTGGAACTTCTGGAGGAGATGTTGTGCCCTGGGGATCGCTACCTTAACCCAGCCACATGCTTAAGTGTACTTTCGTCCTCCACTGCTCTAGTGCTCACTGAGAGTTCTCAGAGTGCTGAGAGCCGCTTGCTTCTTGTAAGACCCTGGGGAGACTCTCCAGGTCGTTGTGTGAAACAGAGTAGAGAGCACAACTTTGACTTCTCACAGCGCTCCAGCTCTGCCCAAGGCACCACCCAGCAGCAGCAAGCAGCAGCACACGGCCCCCCCTTTATTAGACACGGAGGGCTCCTGACTTCCAGCCCCTGGAGCCTGGAGGAGAAGGGGTTGGTGAAGCAGAGCTGCTCCTGCTGCTGTCCACGCCAGCTTGAGTTCAGGAACTCGCCGCTATGGACAGCTGGATCTGACCGGGGGGAGCTGATGAGACTTGCTCGTGTGGGGGAGGGCTTCCCTGTAGAACCACTGCTGAGATATCCTAGAACATGACCTAATGTAAGTAAAGTTAATACACTAAGAATCTTATTAATGAGGCACTTTAGAAGCGTTTCCTGAGCTTCTGAAGGGTAAAGCCTCTCTCTGTTTTTACTGTGCACGCGCTGCTAAGATACCGCGCCGAACCGCGTTTCAGGCGCGTTCACACCATTGCCCCCCCCCCCCATCTCTAACTCTATCCATCAGCTCCACTGACCATACAGACACTCTGTAGGTGTACTAGGTCCAGACTGTAGTCCATCTGTTTTCTCTGTATACTGTATTACCCTGTTCTTCAATGGGCAGGACCACCCACAGGACCCCCACAAGAAGCAGGTAGGGTTGTGTGATCATTCTTCTCAGCACTGCTGTCAGTGACAACTGACGTGTTGGTGGTGTGTTAGTGGTGTGTGGTGCTGGTGTGAGTGGAATCAGACACAGCGTTTGCTGCTGGAGTGTTTGAGACACTGTGGTCCACTCCCTGTTCCACCTCTATTAGACATACTCACTTACCTTGCTGCTCCACCTTGTATAACGGACAGTCCAGAGACGATAGCTCCATCTGCTGCTTGCTGCCCAGTGCAGATGGCTGGGTCATCCTCTAGTCCTTCATCAGTGGGCACAGGACGCTGCCCCACAGGACGCTGCCCCACAGGACGCTGCCCCACAGGACGCTGCCCCACAGGACACTGCCCACAGGACGCTGCTCACAGGACGCTGCCCCACAGGACGCTGCCCACAGGACACTGGTGTCTGGAAAGTTTTGGTTGGTGAACGATTCTCAGTCCAGCAGTGACACTGAGGTGTCCAGCAGCACTGCTGTGTCTGATCCACTCACACCAGCACAACACACACTAACACACCACCACCACCGTTCCGTGTCACTGCCCCCCAGTGCTGAGAATGATCCACCACCCACATCATACCTGCTCTGTGGTGGTCCCATGGGGGGTCCTGACCATTGAAGAACAGGGTTATACAGTATACAGAGAAACAGATGGACTACAGTCTGGACCTGTACACCTACAGAGTGTCCTGTATGGTCAGTGGAGCTGATGGTGGGTGCAGATTCAGTAGGAGGTGGCTTTAATGTTGGAGCTGGTCGGTGTAATCACATGGGGCATATAACGTTATGTAAAATGATGATTTGAGTTAGCATAAAGAGTACATACAGCCTGGAGAACATTAATAAACTGAGTTATTAATAACTATACACCATCCTTCATAATAATGACCACACTAGAGGGCTCCCAGTGTTGTTTACAGTGATCGAGTGATCCTGGCAGCTCACGAAGGCAGCACGAACACAGGCGCTGCAGCAGATCGGCACATGACAGCATGATACGGGGCTGCTGATTAGATTCACTAGGCAACCAAACTAACTCAGCGGCCCCAGGTCTCCTCCCTGCCGCCTCCACAGACCAAGCCAAATCAACTGGCCTGCACGCACAGCGAACCTCACCTGAGCTCCTTCACTGCTCTAACCTGCAGGGACCCGTCAGTACAACCCCAAACACAGCTGAACACAGTAACCCGAGAACCTGAACATCCTGAAAACACGAACCGTACGAGGCGCTACACGAAGAGAGATACTAACACGTAGCAGAGCATAAGACAGGCGCTTATTTATATTAACCAACAGGTCGCCACATCCTCCACAGGAACACACGTCAATATGCCATTGTGTTATTATTATTATTATTATTATTATTATTATTATTATGTTCCCTCATCATCAAAACAATAGCTGCACTCAGGAGGAATCACCCGACAGGAATGGAACTTGGTGTGTAGGTTTGGTGTGTTCCTTACCACGACTGTCCTTAACACCACGTCACCGTCACCAAAGACTGCAGTGGTGTCGTACCAGACTGTCATGGAGTGACTCAGAATGGCAGCGGGTCATCTTCAGTGACGAGTCCCGCTTTAGTCTTGGTGGAGACGCCCAACGAATCCGTGTGTGGAGGCACCGTGTTCAGCACCGAGATGAACGGTCTGTAGTCACACGTCCAGAAGACCTGGTGTCCCTCCACCTCCACCCCTACCGCACCATCTGCAGGAACTGTGTGAGGATGTTGAAGCTGCATGGGATAGATTATCACAGGACACCATTAGGAACCTCTACAGCTCCATACCGAGACGTCTGGAGTTGTTTACACTTAGAAAATCAACAACATGTCATGTGACCAGGAAAAGAACTCCAACTGGAACTAGACGGCCTGGTGTTTTAGGATGACATCCAGTCAGATACTGTTACGCTGCTGCTGCTGCTGTCGCCATGTGCAGGTTCCCTGTATGTGATCTAAACCAGTCTCGGTTTTCCGAACAATAGCTTTTTCCTAGAAAACTGTGTTTACTCGGAAGGCGGAAACATGGCAGTAGCCTGAGGTGTGTGCACTGTAATCGACCCACAGACCTTCCAGCACGTTCCACAATCGCACAGGCCTCGGTGAAGATAGTGCTCTTTGTTATCTTGCTCATTTCCCTGGCAAATGAGGCTCTCAGTCCAGGCTTGTGTGTGGAGGCCTGTAACTTTATGGACCTGCTCTGAAAAGCCACCTGTGGACTCTAATTCACTCCACCTCTTTACCACCAACACTGCGCCGTTTGATCCCCTGTTTAGTTGAGTCCAAGGCTAGGCCTAGTCCAGTGTACAGCAGCTACACAGGAACTAGCACTCCTAACAACCACCTGGAAGACCTGGTAGACCCACCAACACTGCCCCTAAGATAAACAGCACCTAAAGCTTTCATCTCTGACAGAGGGGAGAACATCAAGCTCCACTCCTCCTGCCTCAGATCTGAACATCCACAGGTGTTTCTGCCCATCCTTCCTCCACTGTGAGGAGACTCCTCAACGCCACAGAGGTCTGAAAGGAGGTGTAGCTGTTCAAGAAGCTGCTCACCGAGAAAAGGAGACGCAAAAAGGAGACCAGGACAATGGACAGACCAGTCCAGACCCTCAACCGCTAGAGAAGAAGCAGGAAACGCTAAACCAGCTTCTCAGACTGAACTTTGGAGGTGCATCTCTCTGAGGAACTGAAAGCGAGTCTCCTGAGATGAATGGAAGGTGGAATGAAGGTGAGGAGCCATGTTTCTTGGTTGATGCTACTGTGTAGCTTTCTACTATGGAGCTAACGAGGCTACGAGGCCTACTACCACTGGGTTAGCATTGTGGCTACGTCAAAGTTCTGAGAAAAAGACGTGTGCCATGTGTAAGCAACCTGTCAAATTCATACCCCAAGCCACAGGGGGCGACACATTCCGAGTTCATCATCCAACCTCCTCCGTTTCCTCTCCAGCAGAGTCTCCAGCAGTGGGGAGCTGCTTTCATCGTCCTGTCCTTAAATGATCTAACCGGGAGCAGCTCCTTCAACACGAGGGTAGAATACGCCGTCGGGGCAGCAGAGCTACGTCTACATCCTCTCATGTTGGACTGACTCCACTCCTACTGCACTACAATGACTCACTATCACCTCTTCAGGACCGGGGCTAGCTGGCTAGCATGCTAACTTAAGTAGATAACTTTGAATACATGATCCATGGACATCTTTGAGACACCCTCATAACTGATATTCCTTCAGATTCTGTTCATCAGTGTAGAAAAATTTCATATCGCTCCTTTAAGTGTCTCAGTGCGCTCATGATCCAACTCGTCTCTTTCTTTCAGATGAGCTGCTTGGAGCGTCGCTTTAGACGCACAGCGCCCACTCACGGTGGCAGTAGGAACGAACTGGTCACTGCTCCGCTCCACTCCAGGGTAAACGGGTGGTCACTCCCTCTCCATGTGCTGCAGCTGGTGGCCTGGCTGATGTACAGCTTCCTGGCCATCGGCGGCTTCGGGGTGTACATCCCGCTCCTGCCGCCACCATGGAACTACATCGCATACGGGGTATGCTACACCTCATGTTACAGCATAGCAGCGGTAGTTTCAAGTTGTCCGGCGCTTCAGGGCGGCCCTTAGAGTCAGTTTCCCAGGCTTTTGTTATTGTACTAGTTTCCTCACATCAAAGCAGAATTTTCTAAACTACACTACACTGCCGAAAGTATTCGCTCGTCTGCCTTCACACGTATATGAACTTGAGTGACATCCCAGTCTTAATATCAGCCACAGGCTGTGAAATAATGTCGCCCCACCCTTTACAGCTATAACAGCTATAACTCTTTTGGGAAGGTTTCATCCATCAGACTGCCAGACGGAGAAGCGTGATTGGTCACTCCAGAGAACACCCCTCCAATGCTCTAGAGTTCAGGGGCGGAGCTTTACACCACCAGTGCATTCCACGCTCTGCACTGGACTTGGTGATGTAAAGCTGGGATGCAGCTGCTCGCCATGGAAACCCATTCCATGAAGCTCTACACACTGTTCCTGAGCTGATCTGAAGGACACATGAAGTTTGGAGGTCTGTAGTGATGGACTCTGTAGACAGTTGGTGACCTCTGTGACCTATTCCTCAGCATCCGCTGACCCCGCTCTGTCACTGTATGTAGTCTAACACTTCCTGGCTGAGTTGCTGTCGTTCCCAGTCACTCCCACTGTGTTCTTCTAATCTCCCACTGGACACCTGTGGACATGGAAGTGATTAAAACACCTGAGTTCAGTGATGGATGGGGGTGTGAATACTTTTGGCAATATAGTGTATGGAGTTACATATAATAAACACAGTTAAATATAAATATGCATGGAGAAATGAACTGTTGACCTCATGGGTCACCTATGAAATACAAACTCAGGCATGGTCAACCACATGAACATACATTCACACCATACGGCCTGGTGCCAGTTTGGATGGGCTCCACTACACATGCACAGTTAATCTGCCATATAAACTGGCATGGCATTAAAGGGGAACGCCATCAGTGAGTGAGAGCGGGTTTGGTGCGAGGTGGTTCAGATGTTCTGTACAGTGGTGGTGATAGGAACCAGGGTTCTCCATGTCTAGAACACACATACAGACACTGTATTGACTATCTTAACCACCAGTGAACCTACACGTGTCTTCTGAGTGTGTATATTATTTATGTATATATATATATATCTTTAACTTTATCATAGCGTCTCAGACATTCAGCAGCGTATTCATAACCATGTCATGTAGTAACTTTCAGTGAGGGAGCTTTTAGAGGGGGACGTCTGGTTACCTTCACCACCACTGTAAACAGTTCTGACTCAGTAAGTTTCTCTACAACCACATTTCCATTTACAGGATTTAGCTGACACTCTTATCCAGAGCGACTTACAGGGTTAATCATATTACAGGGAGGCCAGTGCAGTGTTAGGAGTCTTGCCCAGGGACTCTTATTGGTGTAGCACAGCATAGACACCCAGACTGGGCTTCGAACCCCAGTCTCCTACGGGTGGTGATAGCTCCCTGGCAGGTAGTGGTGCTATCCGCTGAGCTACACAAACCACACTCTCTAGCCTTACACCAAACCCCTTTGAACAAGCCTGTTTACACTTAACCATTTAATTTTGCAGGAATTTGGGGAATTCTGGTGGAGTTTCCCTCCCTGGTGGAATATTCTGTATAATTCTCTGTTATGGGGTCAAATGGGCTACTCAAAACCCCTAAACATTCAGGCCTGAATCCCGCAGACCTGAATCCCACAGGCCTGAAACCCAGCAGGCCACACGCATTCCTGAATCCCACAGGCCTGAATCCCACAGGCCTGAATCCCACAGGCCTGAATCCCACAGGCCAGAATCCCACAGGCCTGAATCCCACAGGCCTGAATCCCGCAGGCCTGAAACCACAGGCCTGAATCCCACAGGCCTGAATCCCGCAGGCCTGAAACCACAGGCCTGAATCCCACAGGCCTGAATCCCAGCAGGCCAGACGCATTCCTGAATCCCACAGGCCTGAATCCCACAGGCCAGAATCCCACAGGCCTGAATCCCACAGGCCTGAAACCCAGCAGGCCAGACGCATTCCTGAATCCCACAGGCCTGAATCCCACAGGCTTGAATCCCACAGGCTTGAATCCCACAGGCCAGAATCCCACAGGCCTGAAACCCAGCAGGCCAGACGCATTCCTGAATCCCACAGGCCTGAATCCCACAGGCCTGAATCCCACAGGCTTGAATCCCACAGGCTTGAATCCCACAGGCCTGAATCCCACAGGCCTGAATCCCACAGGCTTGAATCCCGCAGGCCTGAATCCCACAGGCCTGAAACCCAGCAGGCCAGACGCATTCCTGAATCCCACAGGCCTGAATCCCACAGGCCTGAATCCCACAGGCCTGAATCGCGCATGCCTGAGTCCCGCAGGCATAAATCCCACCGTATAAGCAAACTCAGACTGTGTGGAGCTTTAGCCTCTACAGCTGGGTGATGTCAGCGGCCAGCCCGTATATACTTCACTGTAAAGGCCATAAAGACTCTGTTCATCCACACTGGAGCTTCTTTATACCAAACAGAATCAGACTGTGTCACCACCAGAGTGGCTTCTCTATCTAGTGACTAAGGCTTGTTGAACTGACACCCCCCAACCCCCTCCCCACCCCCCACGGTCCTGTCTGTCAGTGCTGGACTCTCACAGGCCTTCTGTTGTAACTGTATGGCCTGCATTCATGTCCCGGGCTGGGTTAAAGGCTGTACATGCCATGTTAACGTCATGTTCTGTACGCAGGTGATTGGTACGGCCTTTGTCTTACACTTGCTGACTCATCTGGCGGCGGTGACCGTAGACCCGGCTGACCATAACGTCCGGCTGAAGAAGGATTACTCCAGCCCCATGCCTGTGTTCGATAAGAAGAAGCAGCGCTCGGCACTTCATCCACTACTCAGCACTGCTAACCTCGTGTGAGCCCCGTGGACGTGATGTGCACTGTTTTAGGCCAGATGCATCTTCTCTCATGCATTAGTACCTGAACACTGCTTCTTTAGACGGAAGCTAAGAGGCTAAACACGTTTGAGTGCACTCACTGTGCCGCAACTGCAATTGAAGCTACATAATAACCACACTTTGTTTTAAAAACGGTCAGTTATCTCTGAAAGGAGGCATGCAGATCATTTCTACATGTGAGCTTTAACACCCCACATTGTGTAAACACGAACTAGGCAACACACCAGACACGGAGGCTGGGGAGTGCGTGACTTTTGTGTGTTGCGGATAGGAAGATTACAAGGTGACACAGGATGCACCACCCAACACGCTAATATAGAAGTCTCGGTTATGGGAGCTTGTAGAAGTTCTCTAACTGTGCCGTTGTCCTGGTGATAGTTATAGATGCTAGCATGTGCAAACGACGAGACAGCAGACCGTTGCCAAACACTTTGGTGGATGAACACACTGGCCGGCGATCCTCACCATCACACGGATTCGTCTGGGGGCTGTCTCCACCAAGGACTAAAGCGGGGACTAGGTCATATGGAATGATGGACCTGCTGCATTTTACTGACGTCACTGCCTATGGACAATGTCTGGTGACGACACCACTGCAAGTCTTTGGTGACTGGTGACGGTTAGGTGGTGTTTAAGGATCAGTCGTCTGGTAACAGCGGTTCTGTGTGCATGTTAGTCCTTGCAGTGTGCCAGCGCAGCTTGTCGCGATTGGTGCTTGCACGTAACAAGGATGACTCAGGGAGTACACACCACTGCTTCGCAGCTCCTATGGATGTCTGTAATCGGTTGGTGTTTGGGGTCAGTCAGGTACAGAGATATACGCACCTCGCGACACCCGCTTGCTGCAGTGTGTCACATGCGCAGACGACTGCTGAAATGTTGGACATGCATTAAAGCCCGTCTCATAAAGTCAAAACCTGGACACTACCAAAATTTAGCATCCTGATGCTGGTTGACATTCCGCGACCCGCGGCTTGCAGGCACTTTGTTCTTTTAGCAAGCGGGTGAGTGTAGAGAAAGCCTTGTATATACGGTTCACTGCTGCTTTACTCTGCAGGGGACCTAAGGTTTGAAACACTGCTGGCGCCTGCCAACTAAGTGCATCGCAGCGCTTTGACCAC
Organism: Prochilodus magdalenae; assembly: GCA_024036415.1. Taxonomy (NCBI): domain Eukaryota; kingdom Metazoa; phylum Chordata; class Actinopteri; order Characiformes; family Prochilodontidae; genus Prochilodus; species Prochilodus magdalenae. The sequence goes on from JAMWET010002621.1 coordinate 14,581, forward strand.
CCACGAAATGGTCCCAAAACAATCGCTGTACTAAACTGAGGGAGGAGGAACTACTGGTAAGGACAACAGCGGAGGGAAGAGAAGAGAAGAGAGACAGAGGAAGATCTTAAAGGGCGGTAACCTGCGGGTAACATTTGAGGGTTAAACAAAAAAAGATATAAAAAACAAAAGCCCACTCATTTTATGTGTATATGCCTATTCAGCCTACAGCAGCTCAGGTGACGTACAAGGGCGACAGCCCAATCCAGATAAATGAGCCCTCATCAAGCTGTATGTTAGTGGATTACGGGCTCTCTCTTTGATGTTCCCGGCAGACTGGGATCGTGCACGGTTTTCCGGATGCCTATAGATTCCGAACCTTGTGTATTCCTTTCTCAGGCTGTTCTTCCTGACGGTCCTCTCTGCTGTGTTTGGAGTGTTCCTCCTCGTTGTGGTCATCCTGTTCGTCTTCATCGAGCACTTCGTGAGCCCCACGACTCTGCGCACCGCAGCAGCCTTTCAGAGTGAGTGTCCCTTTAAAGTGAATGACTCTGTGTGGCCCTCCGTCTCGGATCACCCCTCGACCTACTCTACCTTTACCTGCCGGTAGGACGTCCCCTACGGAACAAGGCCTGATTTAATAATAGTACAACTGGGAAACCTTTTCACTGTCCACTCACGATGAGTAGTATGGGTAAATGCCGAATGTCCTTTATTTGGTATTATAACAATACGCGATTTGTTCCGTATTTTGAACACACGTCACTCACACATGACCACGCCCCCAACCTGCCCCCCCGTCCCTTATTTCCATTTCTGAAAGGTGGCAACCCTAGAGTCAGCGTATACCCGAACATTCAGTTTACTTAATTATGTCTAATTTTAGCTCATTATTATTAATTTTATTATTTATGTGGAAGGATACATCGCCCCAGCATTGTATTCCTATTAGCATTGTTTTGGTAGCATTGCTCCGCTAGGGTTTGCTATTACACAGCAGTATACAAAGCTATGCTAGCTGGCCCATAACTGACTTTCATTCATTGTACTTTAGCCTTCGTGAATCGTATAAAGCATTCATAAATCTCTCCGTAAAGATGTGAAAATGAATGTGACGTGGCTAGCTCAAAATGCTATCATGGCTAACAGTGTTGCACAAAGCTAACTGGACCCAGTTCATTCATTCCTCACTTGCCTGAGCTTCTCTAATCTCTGTGTGCAGACTTGCAGGGGGAATTTGGGACGTGGTTGGCCTTCCTGCCCCTGGCTACCGTGTGCAGACACAGCTCTGCTAGCCTCCTCATCGTGTGTTAGGCCGTCGCCGAACCATTCGTCGGTTGCTCTGGCCTCGCTCCTACTGCTGTGCCACTTGCTGGTCTTCCATATATACCTGTGTAAGTGTACGAATCCCAGGCAGCCAAGAAAACTACTCAGTTCTCGTTCTAGATCTTTCTCTGTGCTGAGAAGAGGAGAGTCTGCAGCTGATAAGTGTAGTCACGGTCTTACACCAAAGAAGACACAAACAGTTTGGTCCCAGTGGGCTCTAGTGTTAGCTAGCTACAGCTAGCACACTTAGCTAACGTTAGCTCCCACTGGCAAACACCAAACTGGCTCTTTGGGGAGGCCCTTAACTAGACTGTGGGGATCACAGGGTGTTTCTTGCTATGAACCCGCATGTTCCGGTTGTTAGCTGGTTTATGTGCTGTCCAGCTAAAGCTAATATAGCTAGCCCACAGACTATTTCGAGTATCTGCAAAAGGCTAGTTTGGCTTTCCCAGTAGGTGCTAACGTTAGCTAGGTTAGCTAGCTAGCTACCATTAGAGCCCACTGGCACCAGACTGTGTGTAACTCAGCTTATCTCCTGTTTCTCACCACAAGGAAAGGGCTAGACTGATAGTGGAGTAGTTTTTTGGGCTCCTGGATTTATTCAAGTAACAAGAGCCTCAGCCACTGCATGAAACTCATCCTTAATAGAGCACCTGAGTCTACCAGAGGGCTAACGGCGCCCCTGAGGAGAATCTTCAGCCTGCTAAACACTCAGGTAGAAGAAGAACAGATAACCTGACGTGTAGGAGGAGTTGTTATACGGTGTATGCCGGCAGAACCTCATATCTCTGGTTTTGAAACGCCTGTTGGTCTTTATGTTATGATATGCTTTTCATGATAAATGGACTAAAGGAAGTTGCCCAAAATGACCTGGACAAAAGCCTGGTTCAAAAGTACAATATTTCCTCGTCCTGTACATATATATATGTGTGTGTATATGTAGTCCAGCTAATTTCCTGTCCCTCTCTGTCTGTCTCTCTGCCTGTCTCTATCCGTGCAGTATGTAAAGGGATGAGCACGTATGAGTACATAGTTACAAACGAGCATTCAGCTACAAAGCTGCAGAGATCAGGGGGGCGGAGACACACAGCCGAGCCGAACTATCACTGGAGCCCAGGTAGCATGTTCTACATACACCCAGAACACACTACGCCATTTCTTTATCCCTGTGACCAGCCCTCCAACTTTCCTTAGCATTCCCAACTCCACGTCGCCTCCCACAGGAAAAACAAAAGCGGGTCAGCTGGCTATAACGCGTGCCACAAAATAGACAAACCGTGCTATAGCGTTGTCACCATCCCAAACTCCACCCACTCTACCAACGGCAAACAGTTGGGTTGACAGGGGTCTGCCACAAGCACTTCCTGTGTGTTAGACCCCCCCCTTTCTTTTGGAATTCGGGGTTTGTAGAACTGGTTTGGTACTGGTAAAAGTATTTCATGTCTTGTAAATAGTTTTTACCTTTATAATTTTTGTTTTCTTGTATATTTTTATTTGTAAATTATTTATTTTTTCTATTTTGTTTTCTTGATTTTTTTTGTAAATTTTTTTTTTTTTTGCAAATTTGTTTTCTTGAATATTTTTTTTGTAAATTATTTTTACAATTTTGTTTTCTTGAATTTTTATTTGTAAATTATTTGTTATTTTTGCAATTTTATTTTCTTGAATATTTTTTTTTTGTAAATTATTTTTAATTTTTTAATTCTATGTTCATTTGTTTTGCACTGCTTGGCAACTGTAACTAACACTACAGTGCACTGACATGATTAGAAGTTCGCTTCCGTTTCTACGGTTATTTCACCAAAGCCAGGTAACGAATGAACAGGCACGCGTGGAAATATCAGTGAAAACTGGCGAGAGTTTGGCTTCTTGTTGGATTTTGACTCGTCGGGGACCTGCACACTGAAAACATACTATCGTTGTTTGTGTTTTACCTTTACAGGCCTCGGGTCCCTTGTGATATGTCAATTTGACTGTTGATTCCATTCCTTGTCCAGTCGAAAATCGAGGTGCTGCCCTGTTATGGTGGTGCCGTATGTTAAACTTCACCAGTTATGCATATTAACAGACTTATGTGGAGGTGTGCAGATGATGAGCTACATAAGGGAATGGCTCCGTATGGGCCGTGCAGGTAGTGGATTTGTTTACCTTTGAGTTTCAGGAAACAGACTTCAGGTAAAGGTGCTAATGATTAGCATTGTTAGCATTGTGTTAATAGTGTTTTATCCCTCTTTGTAGTATCTTCAAATACCAGGACAGGAGAGCGATGTCCAGTGGACTCTCAGGGCCCATCTGTTCTGAGGTCATTCAAACGCTCTCTCCTGATAATATATAAATATATATCCTATAGTGATACAGTTCATGAGCCACAGCCTGTACACTGTTTTACTGTAGATGGAACACTTTCCTCAGGCAGCTGATGGAGACAGTAATCCGGACTACGGTTCCAAAGCATCAACCCAGATTATACCAGGTAAGATCCTGTAAAACGGGGGAACTCCGCTTTGATAAGGAGAGATAACGTTGCTGCATGCTACCTGGGATGTTACTTTAGATAAATAGCTTTACTTGAATACATGTGTAGATGGTTTACATTATGACTAGAACTGATATACTGATCACATCATATATGGGTCAGGGAGGTTAGTGTAAATGTAGGGGTTAGGGGGTTTAGTGTAAATGTAGGGGTCAGGGGGTTTAGTGTAAATGTAGGGGTTAGGGGGGTTTAGTGTAAATGTAGGGGTTAGGGGGGTTTAGTTGTAAAGTAGGGGGTTTAGGGCGGTTTACGTTTAAATGTAGGGTGTCAGGGAGGTTAGTGTAAATGTAGGGGTTAGGGGGTAGGGGTTTAGTGTAAATGTAGGGGTCAGGGGGTTTAGTGTAAATGTATGGGTTAGGGCGGTTTAGTGTAAGTGTAAGGGTTAGGGGGGTTTAGTGTAAAGTTTATGGTTAGGGGGGTTTAGTGTAAATGTTAGGGGTTCAGGGGTTTATTTAGTGTAAATGAGTAGGGGTCTGGGGGTTTAGTGTAAATGTAGGGGTTAGGGGGTTTAGTGTAAATGTAGGGGTCAGGGGGTTTAGTGTAAATGTAGGGGTTAGGGGTTTGTGTAGTGTAAAAGGTAGGGGTTAGGGGGTTTAGTGTTAAATGTAGGGGTTAGGGGGTTTAGTTGTAAATGTAGGGGTTAGCGGGGTTTAGTGTAAGATGTAGGGGTTGGGGGGTTTAGTGTAGATGTAGGGGTAGGGGGGTTTTAGTGGAAGATGTTGTAGGGGGTTAAGGGGTTTTAGTTTTTATGTTGTAAATGAAGGGGTTAGTGTTAAATGTAGGGCTTAGGGGGTTTAGTGTAAATGTAGGGGTAGGGGGGTTTAGTGTAAATTGGTTAGGTGTTAGGGGTTTAGTGTAAAATGTAGGAAGCGGTAGTGGGGTGTTTAGTTGTAAACTGTACGGGGTGTAGGGGGTTTTAGTGTAAATGTAGGGCGTTAGGGGTTTAGTGAAATGTAGAGGTTAGGGGGTTTAGTGTTAAGTGTATAATGGGGTTAGGGTGTTTAGTGTAAAGTGTAGGGGTGGTTAGGGGGTTTAGTGTCAAATGTAGGGGGTAGGGGTTTAGTGTAAATGGGTAGGGGGGGGCGGGTATAGGGGGTTTAGTGTAAATGTCTAGGGGTTAGCGGGTGTAGTTGTAAAGGGTAGGGGTTAGGGGTTTAGTGTAAGTGTAGGGGTTAGGGGTTTAGTGTAAATGTAGGGGTTAGGGGGGTTTAGTGTAAATGTAGGGGTTAGGGGTTTATTGTAAATGTAGGGGTTAGTGTTTAGTGTACTGGCACCTACTAGAGCGGAGCACTACTGAACACTCTGTTGTCTTTCCCTGGTGTGTGTATATGTGTGTGCTGGTTACAGGTGAGGCTCCGGATGGTTGGTGTCCCCCAAGTCATGTGGAAAGCACCCAGGTTCTCCAGCAGAGGAGCAGCAGCCAGCACAGTGAGGGACATCCCATCGTCCAGAGTCCTCTGGGCACCTCCATCATAGACACCACTGTGGTCCACCAGCAGCTCATACACTGACTCATAGCAGCGTACAGGAGCTAAAGCCAGGGTCCTCAGTCTCCACTGCTGTAGTCCAGAGAGCCACCCTGTGGAGAGTCAGAGCAATAACATGGAGCAGTCACATGCAGAGGGGACGTCCGGTCTCTTTTGGACTTCATGCCTTTTATTACAGGTTATGTTGGTTTATTAAATAAACAGAGATGGCTGGAATTAAGGGAAATTTCACGGAATTCTAAAATTCCTGTATAATGTACTCATACTACCTGAGGAGCTCTGAATCTGAAGTTGAGACGAGCAATAATCCATAATCATAAACCTCCTGCTCTACATGCTAGTGATGATTTATAATGAGGGCCCAAACTCTCGCTGAGCTGAGTCTCCGCGGTACTAAACCTACAACATATACCACACATCATTTTAATCACAGGCTGCATCAAATACAATCTTCCTAAGATGCTGCTAAGTGGTTGCTGGGAAGTTGTTATGATACTCTGTGTGGTCACTAGGGTGTTGCTAGGTGGTTGCTAGGGTACCCCAGGTGGTTTTAAGGTTATGCTAAATGACTGCTTCAGTATCTTGAGTGGTTGTTGCTAGGTGTTGCTATGGTATACCAAAACGGTGCTAGGGTGTTGCTAGGTGGTTGCTATGGCACTCCTGCTGGTTGCTATGATATTGCTATATTATTGTAATCATATTACTGTTGCCATGATATTCCAGGTAGTTGCTAAAGTGCTGCTGAGTGGTTGCTGTGGTACATTATGTGGTTTGTAAGCAATGCTAAATGGTTGCTATGGTATGCCGAGTGTTTTTAGGTTGCTGTGGTATCCCATCTGGTTACATAAGTGTTGATAGGTGGTTGTTATGGTATCCAAAGTGTTTGCTAGGTGGTTGCTAGGGTGCTGGTAGGTAGTTATTGCGGTACTCCAGGTGATGCTTAGGATCTTGTCAGGTCGTTGTGACCATATCCCTGAGGGTTGCCAGTTTGTGACTGCGGTACTCAGTAGTATATTGCTAGGCCCTTGCAACCATATCCTGGTAACTTGGTTGCCTAGAGGGTTGCCTGTTTGTTGCTATGATACTCCAGGTGGTGACAAGGATGTTGCTAGGCCGTTGTGACCATTTCCCAGTGACTGCCTGGGGTTGCCAGATTGTTGATCTGATCCCCAAGGCTGTGGGTAGCATGAAGATGGTCAGATAGATGAAGATGGTTCAGATAGTCAATGAAGTATCTATATGTGTGTTCTAGACATGGAGAACCCTGGTTCCCATCACCACCACTGTACAGACCCTCACACCAAACCCCTCAGCTTGCTGTCGACCCAGTGGGGTTCCCCTTTAGAACATGAGCTCACTACACGACTGCTTCCTGTAGGTCTGGATTGGGAAGAGTCCTGGGGGACACGCATGGCCTGCGCTTAGACAAGCAGGAGGAATGCAGAAGCGCCACCACACGATGGAGCTGTTTCTCTGTGCGGAGTTCCTGAATAGTGCGTGTTACAAAACCACATGCGTGCACACATCCGTCAGCTGAAGCAGAAGTCCAGAATTAGAGCCTCGCTCAGCCTCCTCCGCTGTGTTTATATCTCTGTACTGATTTCTTGTTTCTCTGGTGGTCTCCTGAGCACAGGCCCACTCTACACAGGGAGCAGCATTATGTAACCTCAGGACAGCGGCAGCTTCCTTAGACTTCACCAGGACAGGAGCACACTCTGTGTTGGGCCAAAGCCCCACATACCCTTGATTATGTTCTTGCTTGTCCAGCACCAAACAAACCCCCCTATCTAGTGCACTACACGGGTCATTAAATAAAGACGTCTACACTAAATAGGGCCCTTCATCTTTAATAGACATTTAGGATGCAGCCCTTCACTTCATTGAGCACCAGAAGGTATATAGATATATATCCTTGGTTCTCCAGGGGTACTATCTAGAACCATGAACAACACATTAAGAACCCTTTGCATGCTTAAAAGTTTCTATGCCTTGTAAAATGGCTCTTCAGGCACCTTTTTGGACATGGTTCTATATATAGCACCAAAAAGGGTTCTGCAGTACATCAGGTTTGTAATCGTTTTGTTGGTACTAGATATACAGCCATGTACAACACATGCATCATTAATCTGAAGAACCTTGCAATGAGTTCTACACAGAACCAAATCCCTCACTAAAGAACCCTCGAAGCGCCATATTTATAGTTTCTATACTGTATGCGCTCCGTAGCCCCGCTTCCATGAGTGACAGGACCTCAGCCAATCAGCGAACAGCTACATCGGCGCCTTAGCCAACCAGCAACCTCCCGCCCGCAGCCAATCAGCGTGCAGCTCACCGGCCAACCAGCGAGCTCTCGTCCCCAGCTTCCTCAACCAATCAGCTTCCTCCGTGGCGCAGAGCGAGGCAGCGCAGCGGCTCGGTTCACGCGGACCGATTCGGCGATGATTCAGTGAGGAGAGAAGCGGACGGAGGAGCGCGCGAGCGAGCGAGCGAGCGAGCGAACGGGAGGCTGACAGGTAAGCGCGCGAGAGAGAGCGCCCGTCCTCTGTTCTTGCATCCCTGCCACCCCGCCTCCCTGGTCTATAGAGGCGATCTCGCGCTGTTGCCATGACACGCGCGTGTTGTTGTGTTGTTGATGTTTATGTTTATGTTTATTTGTGTATCTGATGGCCGCGGTCTGGCTTTGTGGCGCGCTCGAGCTCGCGCTCTACACTGCACGAGCGAACAACAACAACAACAACAACGATCACGTGGCACTCCGCTTTCCCCAGGCACGTTTATGTAACAGCGGAGCGAGCGGACGCCGTGCTGGGCTGAAACGCGAGGCTGGATCTCCGGGCTGGGGTTGAATGCTGGGGTTCGGTTATCGATGTTAGAACCTGATCTCCTATCAGCTGATCATGCACGAGCGATAATGTGTGGATGGTGCACGTGATGGTGTATATGGTAGGTCATATGCAGTAGCCTAGTGCACATCAGTGTTGCTCAGCCCGGGTCCTGGAGGCACCCTGTCCTGCACATCTTAGTGTGGAAACCCTAGCTTTAACACTGTGTCCTGTATTACCCTGCTCTTTGTCAGGACCCCCACAGGACCACCACAGAGCAGGTAGTATGTGGGTGGTGGATCATTCTCAGTACTGCAGTGACACTGACGTGGTGCTGGTGCGAGTGGATCAGACACAGATCAGACACTTCACAGTGCTGCTGGAGTGTTTAGACACTGTGTCCACTCACTGTCCACTCTATTAGACACTCCTACCTTGCTGCTCCACCTTGTAGATGGACAGTCAGAGACGATAGCTCATCTGCTGCTGCACAGTGCAGTGTTGCTCATCCTTAAGTCCATCATCAGGGGGCACAGGCACTGCTCACAGGACGCCACCCACAGGACGCCACCCATATGACACCCTTGCTGAGTGTCAGGATTCCCCCTCCTGCTTATTTGGGATGGTTTTCCGAGGACGTTCTTTGTTCTCCTTCCAGCTGTTAATACTGTGCTGGACATTTCTGAACCCCATTCCTGTCATTCCAGCTTCTCCCTTAGTGGTTTCCTTTGATTGATGACGGACAATAACCGTACCCTTCTGAAACACAGTGGCATCTTTCCCATGCCATGTGTAAGCCCACCGTACATACGAGTCCCCTGGGAATAAAACCTTCCTAATAGTGTGGAACACCTCCACCAGCACCAACAGCTGGGTTTGGATTTGGCATGTACTGGAAGTTTTGGGATGTAGGTCACATCAGTGTTCAGACACTGCTGCAGAATTCCGCAGTTGGTCCAGATTTGGTGAATGCCTTTCCTGGTTCCTACTGGTTGTTCCAGATTGTCCCACAGATTTCCAAGAGGGTTTAAATCTGGGGATTGCACGGTGCCAGTCCAGATGTGTGAGTGCTCCTGAATGTTCATCATTCCAGTTGGTCACTTTTGCAGCCCTGTGAATGTGGGAATACCGGAATCTTGGAATACCGGGATAAGAATGTTACGTTCCTTGGAGAGATGTCGAGTGAAAGGCATATCCTGGTTGTCTAGCAACTTAATACAGGCACTGTGGTTCAAATGTACTACCACCTCAACCAAAGAACCCATTTCCACGGAATTCGAACACCTCCAGAACATCACAGAGGGGACTCCCGCTTTGTCCCGGGAGCTTAGGTGTGGTGTAGGAGGGTGTAGTTGTTCTTCCAGGGGTCTTGAACACTGACGCGATGATGATCCTGGCTCCATGTACAGGGATTTGTTTTCCCCCGTATGTCGTCTGTGTAGACGCGCCTGGTGCAGCCGGGTTGTCCCAGATATTCCAGGTCTAGGCTTCAGTGCACTGGCCTGAAAAGTCGCCGGCATCTGCCGCCAGTAATTAAGCTCAGCCCACTGACTCCTCATTTGCATATTCCAGGGCCGGGCCGGTTAGTAGGCCTGGATCAGCATTGGGCTTGTTTTTGTTCTTTAGGGTGAAAAAGACCAACAGAGTAACTTTAAAGTGACACAGGAGAAACATACGGAGATACGGAATACCGAAAGTGGGAAAAGGGCCGCGCAGTACAGCAGCAACCGCTGCTACCACCCCAGTCCGACTGCTTCTCGGAACGAGTGAGCTTCAGCCGGCTCTGGGAGGGAGTTCTCACAAGCACAGGAACGTGCTGATCAGCGACCCTCTTAAAGGAATACACCAGCGGATCTCTTACTAACGGATCCCCGCCGCACCTACACACTCCCGGGCCAGCTGAAGCCAGAGGGTTCATGTACGGCTCAGCTGAAGACATTCAGACTCCGCCCACTTCATGTGTTCTCTCAGTGACAGGATACGAGGGTTCTACCATAAACACTGCATGATTAAAGGGTTCTATGCACCATGGAAGTGCTCTTTGGGCTGTTGGAGAATGGGTTGTATATGGTTCTATATAGCACCAATTAGGGTTCTGAAAGGGTTCTTCGAACCAACAGCAAATGTATTGTATATGGGGTTCTTTAATAGAACATTATGGAAAAGGGTTCTGCAAGTGTTCTTTAGGCTGATGGAGAATGTGTTGTAAATGGTTCTATATAGAACATTAGACTGATAGAGAGTTTGTTGTATATGGTTCTATATAGCACAAATAAGGGTTCTGAAAGGGTTCCTCAGACTGATGGAGAATGTGTTTTATGTGGTTCTATATAGCACCAATTAGGGTTCTGAAAGGGTTCTTGGCCCAAACAGCGGATGTATTGTATATGCTTCTTATATAGAACATTATAGAAAAGGGTTCTGAAAGGGTTCTTCAGACCGATGGAGAACGTGTTGTTTTTGGTTCTATATAGCACCAATTAGGGTTCTGAAAGGGTTCTTCAGACCGATGGAGAGTGTGTTGTTTATGGTTCTATATAGCACCAAAATGGTTCTGATAGGGTTCTTCAGACTGATGGAGCATATGTTTTATGAGGTTCTATATATAGCACCAAAATGGTTCTGATAGGGTTCTTCAGACTGATGGAGCATATGTTTTATGGGGTTCTATATATAACACCAAAAAGGGTTCTGAAAGGGTTTTACAGACTGATGGAGCATGTGTTAAATATGGTTCTATATAGCACCGATTAGGGTTCTGAAAGTGTTCTTCAGACTGATAGTGTGTTGTATATGGTTCTATATAGCACCAAAATGGTTCTGAAAGGGTTCTTCAGACCGATGGAGAATGTGTTGTTTTTGGTTCTATATAGCACCAATTAGGGTTCTGAAAGGGTTCTTCGAACTAACAGCGAATGTATTGTATATGGGGTTCTTAAACAGAACATGGAAAAGGGTTCTGTAAGGGTTCTGATAAAGTATGTGTTTTATGTGGTTCTATGAAGCACCAAAAATGGTTCTGCAGTAGTTACAATGTCCAGCCTGTAACAATAAAAGAACCCTTTGTTGTTGGTTCTATATTTAGAACCATGTACAGCACTCTGTCCATCATTCTGAAGAACCTCTTTGTAAAGGCTCATCATTATGGCCAAACAGTTCCGGGTTTGGACCATCTGACCAGAGATCACGCCTCCAGAGGGCCAGGACTTTGTCCTGGGACCCAACCTTAGCCATGGTAGGGCTCTTTTAGCAATGGACGTAGACCCCTGGTGGATGCTACCTGAAGTCCCTTTGAGGTTGTCTTGGGGTTCCTTGGTTCCCGGACAATGCAGTCAGCATTTAGAATGCACATATGCTACGGTTGCTGAGCATGAAGAACCGGACTTGTGGAGGTCCACAGTTGGACAAAGGTTCTAGTACAGACACCCCCAGCAACCAACTCCTACTGGGGACATTTGGGCAATCAGAAGCTTCTAAGGGTCACTACACTGAGTTCTACACAGTTCTGTACAGATTCAGACTGTTTAGGGAGCCACCGGGAACCTGAGAAGCTGGAGTGAAGAACATTAACGTGGTTCTGTGTCTCGTCACGGCGTTCTAGGGCCGGTTTACAGTAAAGGCTTCGTGCTTCTGGAGCTGATGTAAAGCTTCGTGGAATTCCTACACTGGTGACACACTACAGAGAGTCTGCTGGCATCAGTTCAGAAGATCTCCCGTGTAAAGCTCTTCTCCGAGGCTCTATATTACCCTCCCTCCCTCCCCCCGAGCGAGCGCCGGCCCACTGCCCGTACAATAGGGCTCATTAATCAGCCACGGTAAATACGACTCCGTACCGGCAGGGTGTGAATGGATAGCCGGACTGCGTCAGCGACCTCCTAGGCTCTTCTGTCAAAGACGTAAAGAGGAATCTCATTTGCATAATTCAGGAATTACAGAAGTTTATGGATTTTAAGTGATTGAGATTTGAACGGCGTCATGGTTTCACGGAGTGGTGGTGAATGGAACCAGGGAACCAGACCCAATAGCCTGTAGTACCTCTACCAGCACGAGTAACAGCTGGGACTAGATCTGGCATCTACTGGACAAGTGTCTGGATGTAGCCACACCAGTGTTCAGACGCTCGTACATCAAGAACTGGTCAGGTGGTCCAGATTTGGTGGATGCCCTCCCTGGCACAGTTCCAAGGAGAATTCCCCATAGGCTGGGATTGTATCCACTGCTGGTAGACCCGTATGACCGTACGCTTCCATACACCTGCAGATTCAGCTACTTCCTTCACACTATGGTCTTTGGCCACGCCCACATGCTCAGTCCCTCCTTTTAGCCAATCATTACCATCTCTGGAGCCATTTTCCAGACATGCAACGAGACACTCCCTGCACTGTAGCACCTCTTCCCAATCTATGGATCCCGTCACTTACACCCCGCAGGTATTTATAGCACCATCATCCTCGTGCAGCGCCACCTGCAGGAGCCTAAAGGTGCTACCACCTTAAACACACCCGGGGACTCGTATTTTGTCTGGTGAGCTTATCTTCCCATATTGTATTCCCTTTCTGATCATCAGTCTCCAGAAAAATCATAAGGCCAAATACAAAGTAAAAGGGATTTGATGTGAAGCACAAAATCAGCATACACCCATATACAACCAAATCCAACTGTAAAGCTGAGTTGGCCCTTTTCACTATGATGGAACAGATTCTGTTCTATACATGTATATATATAGGTCATCTATCCGCCATCTTGGAACTACTGTTTACTACCACTGTGCAGCGCCCTCTGTTGATGTTGTATCCTTTGATGTTACTTGGTTCCAATAGAAGCTGGTGCAAACTCAGGATGGTTCCCTGAATAGCACCAAGGTTCTACAAAGCCTAAGCAGGACCGGTTTAAGAACGAGGATTCCATTGGTGGAAAAGAGCTGTGGGAATATCAGGTTGAGCTCATCTGTTTCAGATGGACGTGGCCTTGTTCCAGCTCATATCGTTGCTGGACTGCCCTGGAAGTGGAAGTGTTTGATCACAGCTGCTGACCGAAAAGCTTCCATCGGTGTTCATCCCTGCAATGACTCACTCCCTCAGAATCTGACCACATGGGCTGCAGAGTTATACCATCTTATAGAAGTTATCCGATGTGTCCATGCCAGAACACCTGGCAACCACTCAGGTGGTGGTGCTGGAAATAACGGTTGTACAGTGTTCTAGACACGGTGACCATGCCTGTCAGATACACACAAGCGCGCGGTGATGTAATGCAGCATGATACCAACAGGGCCATTGTCACACTGCCCACACCTCAATGGTGTTTCCGATAAAATGGCCAACTACAGTTGAGGGCATCACTGACTAGCAGCTCAGTGGCTCTGAAATACTCCAGGGAGGAGTGAACGGTGCTGGGAATACTCCAAACATTAGGGCAGTGCAGTCGTGGCATCGGCCCTACTGGGATTAAAGCGGTGCATGTGTGGGTTAGCAAGGCAGCGGTCAGTGGGCGGCGGGGGCATTGTTGGTCAGCTGGCAGGGTTTCAGTCTTGCGCAGATCCCGGGCTGAGAGACTGTAGCAGATGGATCCCACTGCATGCCTGGACAATACTCACTCCTCCGTTAGGCTGCACAGTGTAGGACACATTGCAATACGTTAAACACACTGGCGAATCAATAACACGACATAGCTACCGATATGAAGCGCTATTAATCCTATATATATACACATATATACACACACACAGAGTGGGTATATACAGTATCAGTCCATATCCTGATACACCACATCTACTCCTGACGTAGCACAGTATGATACTTCTCCATATCTCCACCTCTAATTTACCAGAAGGAGGTGTGGGAGTGCGGTGGTGTTGGGAAGGAAGATAAAGGTGACCAGGATCAATAACTGATGATAAATTTAGACTGATATGATCAATATTTATTGAGCTACACATACAGAAGTCTGTCTCTCAGTATGGCGTCGGGCCGCCGTGTTTGCTAACCCAACACGCCAGACGTCTCGGTATGGAGCTGTAGAGGTTCCTAATGGTGTCCTGTGATAATCCATCCCATGCAGCTTGAACATCCTCACACAGTTCCTGCAGATGGTGCGGTAGGGGTGGAGGTGGAGTGACACCAGGCCTTCTGGACTTATGACAACAGACCGTTCATCTTGGTGCTGACCACGGTGCCTCCACACACGGATTCGTTGGGCGTCTCCACCAAGACTAAAGCGGGACTCGTCACTGAAGATGACCCGCTGCCATTCTGAGTCACTCCATGACAGTCTGGTACGACACCACTGCAGTCTTTGGTGACGGTGACGTGGTGTTAAGGACAGTCGTGGTAACGGTCTGTGTGCATGTAGTCCTGCGTGGTGCAGCCGCCTGCCAATGGTGCTGCACTAACAGGATGACTCATGGAGGACACCACTGCTGGCTGGATGTCTGTACTGGTGGGGGTTGGGTCAGTCAGGTACAGCGATGAGTGTTCCTCTACACCTCCCTGCCGTCCCGTTTACCCATTACATCAGCGACCCGGCTCCACCTCCATCAGCCCTTTCGCTGGCCTCGCGCTCTGCGGCCGCCCGGGCAGCGAGGCTCCCGCTGCACATTTCCCTGTTATAAATAGCCTGCGTTTAAAATAGGCCAATTTATTGTCTAAGCATTCATCTGTGCAGAGCATCCCCAGAAGGCGAATGCATGTAAGCATGCACTCATCCTCACACATATTCATCTCCCGAGATATGTGCTCTCTTTCCACTCTCTCTGCCGCTCTCTTTTCACGGAGCGCTTTCAGTGGATAACACCAGATGTCTGCCTTATTAAGTGCAAACATAAGAAACACGGTTGTGCCAGTTTGCATTCCAGAGCTCAGTTAAAGGAGCAATATGCAAGATGATGCCATCTGTCAAATCCATACTCCTAACAGCTCCTCCTTCTCTTCCTCCATCTTTGCTCATGCTGGGTGTTTTTTTTTTTTTTTTTCTGAAGAAACACAGCATCAAACTACATCCTTTTCCTTTCCCAGCTTTGGAAAGTGGGACCAATGTTAACTAGTTTCGGCATGTGCTCTTCTAGCCAAGAGTGGACATCTTCATCCACTCATGTGGGGACTGAAGGCAGACTCGACACTACAGTGACTCTATCGCCTCTTGAGGTACAAAAGGGTATTACAGAAAGGACAGGTTGGGGCTAGCTGGTTAGCATAACTCAAGCAGATATCTGCAACGTGAATCACACCCCTTTGACACACTGTCGAAACTGATTTCTTCCCACTCTGCTTATCCTTCTAGTTATTTTGGAATGTTAAGAGTTGTGTCATCTTACATATTGCTCCTTTAATCCAAGTTTTCAAATGGAGTCTCAGCATTAAGTTCAAACACGTCAGTGTGTCCTAACAGTGTGAGCCTTGGCGGTGCCACAGCCATCTGTAATTAGAAGTCCCAGACCGCATAATTGTCCTATTGTCTTTTTGGGTAGGTAGGGTGGTCCTCCCTCTCCCATTGCGGGGGGCTGATGTAAGAGAATCAGCAGTTAGCGTATGTATTTTTTTATGTATGATATTCTATAACACCGTATACGATATCCCATACACTGTAGTGGATATATGGCATATAGCTGTGTATTCCTATAGACTATATATTTGATTGACAGGCAGAATTTGATAAATTCTTTGGTCCCAGTTTGTAGTTGGTACTTGCCAGAGATCCTCTGAACTCCCAGAAGTCAATTTAAAAGTGACTCGGTGAAATGCATGCATAGACAAGCCGGCGCTTTTCCACAGGAATCGGGTCACACTCGGGAGCTGGGTGGGACTGAGTTACTCAGCGTATTCCATCAACAGCCTGCTGCAGAATTACGCAACTCCAACGTGTAGATCAGTTCCTGCTATAAAGACGTACGTACGGGCTGATGCAAGATGATGGTGCAACAGACTAATCGATTTAACTTCACCAAATTCAGCAGCCGCACGGAACCTTAGCAGAACCAGAACCTTACATAGGACTGTGCATACAGCTAGGAGTGCACCAGTTGCTAATATAAATAGAGTCCTGCAGCTTCATGCCCTTACTCTGGCAACAAGCCAGCCTACATATCGTCGCTGTCCAATGAAAGACATGCATCTTCACTTTTGTTGATTTTTACTTTGGACCAACAGAAATGGCCCAACCCTCTGGTTCCATTGACGTACATTAAAATGAAGAAAGGTTTCGCCCTCTCGGGTAAAGATTGGTGTAGCTTGGTGTAGCTCTGCAGATAACACCACTACCCACCAAGGAGTCAACAGCACATGTGGGAGACTGGGGTTCGAATCCCGGTCTGGGTGGCTACGCTGTGCTACACCAATAAGAGTCCTTGGGCAAGACTCCTAACACTACATTGGCCCACCTGTAATGTGTAATGTGATGTAATCAGCTAAATGCTGTAGATGTAAATCTGCCATGTTGGAGACATTGGAAGATTGCAAACCCAAACCTGGGCAAGGCATTTCTCAAAGGACGAATCGATCAGGGTGCTGTTTGGTAGGGTCACACAACAGATTCAACACGGCGCTACCATCGATCAGTGCTTGGTAGGGTACAACAGATAACACCGCTACCTTCCAGGGTGCTTCCGCGTCCAGGGGAGACTGTGGTTTGATCCCCAGTCTGGGTGAATATGGGGAAGGACTCCTAACACTTCACTGGCCTACCTATAATACAGTTAGCCTTGTAGGTCGCTCTGGATAAGAGCATCAGCTCTGTAAATGTAAATCTCTATTTGTATTTCTTCCCATGATCTGCCGTTCACATGTTTCCAACAGAAATAGCCTGGTTCCATTGACTTCCATTAAAGTGGAATCTGTGTTTTGACTTTTCCTGTAAGGCTGCGATTTTGGAGATACTTGTTTTCCTTTGGACGGTGATAGTTTAGTCAGTCATGTACCTTAGCAACTGGACCAAAGCTTTGTGGTACATTGTAAAAGGTGTACCACAAAGGTGTATATGTAAAAGGTGTGTGTGTGTGTGTATATATATATACACACACACACACACACATAAATATATACATACACACACCTTACATACAATGTATATATAAAACCACACCTAAAATTTACTTTTAGCTTATTTCGTATGCTACTGACAAACAACCTCAGAAGACTGAACCACTGCTGTACAGTGAGCCTTGGTGAGACCTATACCTTTGCTGACGAACGTCCCAACTGCTTATGCTGCACCCCAGAAACCGTGACTGTTGTGAGGCGATTTTGTCCCAGGAGTGATCGTGGGCCCAACCGTAGCGCACCCCTTCATCATAAACCTTTGCATCACTTGTTTTCCAGAATGATGAGAAGCTGATTACGGGACCGGGACCTAAGGGGACACTTAACGGTTAACGCTTGACTGCCTCGATCCGGCCCGGCTTCTTTGACCAGCGAAGAACTTATCCAGCTATTGTGTGGGTGCAAACGTAGCTAGTGATCTCTGCCCTGTGATAGTCAGCGACGTCGCTATCTGTAGCGTGGAGAGTACCAGACAAGACTGGCACGTCTCTGCACAATAGGCCTACAGTACTCCTCCGGCTGAATGGCATTATTGAGGACAACTAATAAAGGTTTGTTTCTCAGGACAATGAGGCGTAAAACTCTGAGCTCTTGAATGGGGAGGTCTTCAAGTGGATTTTGAGGAGCCGCTTGTGCATCGACTGTACTTATGGAGCTCACTTCTAGTCTATTGTGCCGTACAGCGGAGTGATAAATGCAGATTTGAGTCGGTGTGGTCGCAGTGCCAGCGTTCGGGAGGAGCGGGAGGAGCTGACGGCGAAGCGGCTGTAGCAACCCGTGAGTGAGATCATGCCAATGTTTGGTTTTGGAGGTGAAGGTCTGCTCGTAGCCGGCTGCTGGTAGCTAAGGACCAGTGCATGTTTTATTTTATGGTGTTTGGCTGAGCGGCTCGAGTGCTGCTGAGCTGAAACAGCTGAGGAAAAAAAAGAAGCTTCAAGTCTCTTTGTGAGGGTGTGTTTTCTCCATGGAAACGATGGTTCTCTGAGGTTCTCCTGGCTGCAATGTGGGTCCGCTATGGGAGCTGCTGGGAGGTGAGCGATGTCTTTGCTGGACTGCTGCTTAATAGGCTAGAACTGGAACATAAAAGAGAAAATAACTGAGTATTAATCATAGTTGGTCTTCGTTTGTGTCCTGTGGCTCTTTTATGGCAACAATAATAACAGTGATGAGCGTCACACGGCTTTATGGCCAAACGGTCGATCGAGTGACTCCGGCCAAGACACTTAGGGGTTGTTTGATTTATGGTTTAAAACATTCCCACGGCTATAAATAGTGGCCTTAGGGTTACCTGCACTCTTAAAGATGGTTCTTGCCAAGTTCTCTAGTAAAGACAACGGTTCTATTAAGAACCATGAACACCCAAGGAGTCATTTGCATGCTTGGTTTGTGACATTTCTCAGATCCATGGGGAAAAAGTTGGATATTGTTATTATAACCTTCAGCAGAACCCCAATATGGTCAAACAGGTTCTGTGTAGAACCATACCACGTTTTCCATCAATCTGAAGAACCATTTCACCAAGTAAGCATGCAAAAACGTTCTTATAGTGTCCATGGTTCTATACAGAACCACAGTCTTTACTGAAGAACCCTTGAATAACCAGCTCACTGGTTTTGTTTTCAAGCCTACAGGTAGTTTTTATTTTGTGCTGGTCAAACTGAACATTTTGCTGAACCGAACGTCCCCAACAAGGAACGACTGTAAACATGGCAGTTTCGCTGTTACTGTAGTTTGCTGTGTATATAATATGTGCCAGAACTTTTTTTTTTTCCACAAAAGCGTAAATTAAACACTAACAATGCATTAAAAAATACATATATATAAATAAATCACCAAAATATTATTAGACCAGGGGTGCCCATAGGCTGGCATATAACACACGTGAATGTTGGTGCTGATAAGTGAGATGCTGAAGTCTACCAGGCGTGTTCTGTTGTTCTGGACATGGTGAGTGTGCACAGGCCGTGATTAACCTTCATAAACGACCATCTCATGGTCATAGAAAGCCCAGCATTCGGTTACAGATGAGTACATTTGTGTACGAACATCAATCAAGACCACTCTCAATCTTTAATCTCCAGTCACTACAGCTATGAGCCTTTTCCCTTATTTTGGTAGATATACCTGAGAAGATTAGACACGAGATTCACCTCTGTGAATGTCCAAAACTGGAGTTCACAAAATTGATTAAGTCACAGATAACATTAGACACCTAGCAACCACCTGGAAGACCTGGTAGACCCACCAACACTGTCCCCACCAGATAAACAACACTTTCATCTGACAGAGAGGAGAACATCAAGCTCCACTCCTCCTGCCTGAGATCTGAGAACATCCACAGGTGTCTCTGTCCATCCTTCTTCCACTGTGAGAGGACACCTCAGCGCTACGGCGGTCTGAAAGGAGGTGTATCGGTTCAAGAGACTCCTCACTGAGAAAAGGAGACTCGCACACCAAACAAAGAAGCTGCTGGTGTTCTCAGAACAATGGGCTGACCACCTCACAGTCTAGAACCTGAACACCACTGGGTTTTGTTTGACACAATACTAAAAACTTTCAGACCCGTGCTGTTAATGTATGCAACGCGTATGTATCATTTCTGTCCTTCCAGTTTTACCTCACTACCCCCACGGCCTTACGACAGGTTTAGGTTACTGAGATCTGAGAATGACAGGAGAAGCCAGATGCGAGTGCTGACAGTGAATCCAGTTGTGCTGATGTCGTTCGTCATGGATTACTTGTAAAGGCTTTGTGTGCCACAAGCCGTGGCATGTGCACCGCGCTCATAAATCAGAGCGGTGTGCCGCCGTGGCTGCAGTGAATGTGAAAGTGAAAATTTGACTGGCAGTACAAATTACGGTCAGACGGTACAGTACTTTGCACTTTGATTGCACGTCTGGGACATCACGTGTCTTTCTTCGAAGGCTGTGTTCAATGCAGTCAGTCTCAGAGCGGCTATTTCTGCGCTTTCAGTTGCGCCCGGAGACAGAGAGAACGCGCTGACCCGAGCCACGCTGAGGTGAGGACAGAGAGCGGGAGGGGACCCCGAGGGCCGAGGTGAGACTGCACTTTCGTTGTCTTTCAGTCCCTCCTATTAGAGCATGTGAGCCAGCTGTGTGTGAACGTCCTTCCTCTGCATGTTCCACATGTGAACGAGCAAGCTGACGTAGCTGGGATCCAAAACCTTCTAGGCTGCTGCTGTGTCACCCTGCAGGAACAAGACACGGCACTCACAAATACAAACATGCCTAGTTTCCCCTCGAGCTAGTCCTGGTGAGTTAGCTTACCCTCTAACCGCTGCATCAGCGCTATGAGCGCGTTAGCATGTTTCAGCATTCACTGGTTCTTGTTTGTAGAAAAGGGAGCTCCCTGCAGCGGCAGGGGAAAGTGTCTGGCGCTTCGAGCATCCATCTGATCCCTGCTAGCACCGTGGCTGACTGGCCCTGAATTCCACACGAGTCTATTAATAATGCCTCACCTCAGTGCCAGAGCACCACATCTGCCCATTCAGCTTCATACCACAGCCTGCTATCTCTACTGTCCTTTTCACACGCGCCAAACCTGCACAGAGCCGGCACAGGGCTGGGCAGCACCCGCTAAAAGCTGCCGATCTGGAATATTACCGTCATTACAGGACGTTCTGATGTGTTACTCTACTAGCGAGCTTTACCTGAGCTTCATTTCTATTGAAGTTGCTGCCTCGGGCAGACCGCAGTCTAACAGCTGACGTGTTCCTTTAATGTTTCCATCCTTTCGTTTTATTGTTCACATTCAGAGCAGCTTTGGATTAAACATGAAGCTTATATGCTTATAAAATCACCAGACAAAGCATTCGTCCCCCTCTGTGTTTAAGGTGGTAGTACCTTCAGGCTCCTGCAGGTGGCGCTGCATGGGGATGATGGGGCTATAAATCTCTGTGGGGTGTGAGTGACGGGATCCATAGATTGGGAAGAGGTGCTACAGTGCAGGGAATGTCTCGTTCCATGTGTGGAAAATGGCTCCAGAGCAGATGTTACTGATTGGCTAAAAGGAGGGACTGCTTGTGGGCGTGGCCAAAGACCATAGTGTGAAGGAAGTAGCTGAATCTGCAGGTGTATGGAAGCGTACGGTCATACGGGTCTACCAGCAGTGGATAAAATCCCAGTCTACAGGGAATTCTCCTCGGAATTGGGCCGGGGAAGGCATCCACCACATCTGGATCACCTGACCAGTTCTTGTTGTACTTGATGTACGAGTGTCTGAACACTGATGTGGCCCAACATAAGCTAATTTTTAAGGACAGCTAACGCTAAGGCCCAGTCCCGTTTCATCCCTTTTAATTGGACTCAGCGAAGTTCAGTTTGTAGGAAACTGCATAGCAGTTATAGATTTATTATTATAGTGCTTATATAACGTGGCACTACATGTTCTCTGTTGGCATGACGCATATCATGTATTGTGAAAACGTCTTGAAAGCTCTTTATGATATTTTGGCATCCACCCACCGCATTACGTGCCACATTCCTTTTGCGTGTGCATGTGTGTGTGTGTGTGTGTGTATGTATGTGTGTGTGTATATATGTGTGTGTGTGTGTATATATGTGTGTGTGTGTGTGTGTGTGTGTGTGTGTGTGTGTGTGTGTGTGTGTGTGTGTGTGTATATATGTGTGTGTGTTTGTGTGTGTGTGTGTGTGTGTGTGTGTATGTGTTTGTGTGTATGGTGTGTGTGTGTGTGTGTGTGTGTGTGTGTTTGTGTGTGTGTGTGTGTGTGTGTATGTATTTGTGTGTGTGTGTGTGTATGTGTATGTATGTGTGTGTGTGTGTATGGTGTGTGTGTGTGTGTGTGTGTGTATGTATATGTTTGTGTGTATGTGTGTGTGTGTGTGTGTCTCATGTGATAAGCGGACTTTCCCGCCTAACATTTATGTACCAGATAAGCCTCTTATCACATATCTCCTATCAATGGCACTTACAGGCGCAGGCCCCAGGGATCTAATTAGGCTCATATTCAGGATCACAGTGGCTAGATGTAAATAAAGATACCCACTAATCTAGGTTTCCCACAAATCTGCTATACAGCTTCAGTGGAAGGGTCATAATTCTGAATCTTCTCTGGAAAAAAGTGGCAGAACCGCAAATACCAAGTGGGTACTACAGCGCTTGGTGACGGACGCAATGGCAATACCAACATGCACAAGCTTTAATCCTGTTTCAGGCAAAGTCGTCCGGCCCTTTACTGTGATTCTAGATAAAGGAGGAGAAGGAACTCCCAACCTCCCACCATAATAAAGGCCCTGCAGTTCCCAGAATTGGCTAGGGAAGTTCCTCCTGGCAGTTTCTACTCAAACACCCAACAATCAACATTTGAAATTCACTACAGAGCAGCGTCACATGCCCGTGCATAATGAGCAAGACTGGGCAAAAGTCAGAGACCACCCTTCACTTATATCTCAATGGAGATCTGCCTGGGGACATTGGATACATATAGATCGCTCCAAAAGAAGCTCCTGGTATTCTCACAACAACGGACTGACCACTCCAAGTCTAAACCTCAACACCACCGAATGCGTTTGGGTTATTTGGATGCTGAGAAGAAGCAGGAATGTTAAACCAGCTTCTAAGACTGAACTTTGGAGGCATGGGCAAATTTGTAAAAAACCCTAGTTTCCTGAAAATAAAATAAGGGAGCACTGAAAATTTGGGACCAAAAAAAAAAATAAAGGAACTCACCACTAGACATCTGCTCAGTAGGCAAGTTTATGATGCTCAGGATTGGTACTGATTAACACTTTTTAGCCATTAATTATAATTTAGTAAATGATTAACTTATTATTATTTATTTACTGCCTGGTGGAAATAGTTACCAAGCAGTACTGAACAAAAACACGGGAATGTAAACCGCAGCGATATGTTGATGTGCTCGGTTGCTGTTTTGATAATTATTACTCCATAACGACCGACATAATCAACTTATAAACCACCAACATTCATTACTGTAGTCAAGACCAATCATGTTCAACTGTTGTTTTCCACCTGGGGGGTCCGGTCCGGCCCAGTAGGCCCTGGTGAAAAGTACAGGTGTTTAGTGACCTGACAGAAAGTTATAGCAATACACTTGTAACCACATATAAATTTTAAATATCAACAAATATTGTTGATCACTGGCAAAAATAAAAGATTAATATCAAGGCTAACCTTTAGCTAGTTATGTTTATTCATTTTAGGCACAACCAAAATAGAATAAAAGCCAGAAGTGGACTCGTAGCTTTGCTTTGTGCTGCATTGATCTCTACAATAAAGCTTTACAACCCAATAATTTACATAATTCAGTGACTAAACACACACCACCATCCTAAGCTCCCGCACTGAGCCCGAACTCCATCCTCTCTTAGAGGCCGACGCTAGCTTCCTATTCGACAGGCTAAAGAGAGAGGAAAAGCTAAAGGCAGCTTCTTGTTCAGATTTCCACATTCCACCTTAAATAGTCCAGCAGTTACATTATGGGATCTGTGGATGCTGCACCATTTAAGGTGGAATGGGAACACTGAAACAAGAACGCGAGCTTCCGTTTCCTCTATTCAGCCTGATATCTGGTGCTCTGCTGAGCTGATTCCGGAATAACCTTGGTGTAATTTAAGGATGTGGTCGTTTGTTTGTGCAGTTGCAGAAGTTTGGGAACCCCAGATGGAGTGAAAGTACGGTTACATTCTGGTTCTGTAGATATTCATCGATAACCACATTGGTTACCGGAG
Organism: Prochilodus magdalenae; assembly: GCA_024036415.1. Lineage (NCBI taxonomy): Eukaryota > Metazoa > Chordata > Actinopteri > Characiformes > Prochilodontidae > Prochilodus > Prochilodus magdalenae. Next base: position 38,494 of record JAMWET010002621.1, read on the forward strand.
ACAGAGGCACAGTACTCAGCTGGTCTCTACAACAATTTCCGAGCCCAAGTTACAAACGAGACCGAGACCGGAGTCCAAATGGCATCAAGATCTGTATAGACCCACCAAGACTGCTTGTTCATGGTCTCGAGTACCACAGTTCATCACTACCAACATTATTACCATGTATGCTACCGGTGTAACGTGCTCAGAGTGCAGAAGAGCACACTAGACTGGACACCTAACAATTACAGAGGCATAAAATGACCAATAGAGACCCATCACAAGAAGTGCCTTCGGTTCCCACTTGTTTGTCTTCCTGAACTGGCGGTAGAAATAACTTTCCTGAAGTACCTAAATGCCTAAATCTATTCGGTGTCTGAACTCTGGATCCCACACCGCCATGAAGACGTGAGTGTCCCGTCCTCAACCGCAGCCCCTTGCTTTAGTTGACAGGCAGCTAAACCCGTCTCCCATAACCACACTGACAGGAGATCCCAGGTTATCTCTGTTTACTGAAGACACTAGGAGTAGGGTAAAGCTGGGAAGGACATTCTAGATCCAGGAAGAGCTGAACAAACAGTACTGACATGGCACGAGGCTCGGCTAACCGGTAATAATGCAATACTAAATCATAATGGCAGGAGCAAGGAATGAATTCTGCACATACGACTTAGCACAAGAGCGATTAGCTTTCAGTAACTCGATCTGCCAAGTCCACTTTTAAAGATGTGCAAGTTTCACAAGTGCTCGTCAATAAAGCAAAATTAACAGGAGAAAGTCTCTATACAAATCAACAATGCCATGTAAGCCAAACTGTAGATGTTTAGGATAAAACTGACTCACACTGATGACATCATCAACCCAGGATGAATTACATTTCTCAACAGGTATACAGAACATTGCCAGTAGGTGGCGCTGATCGACTAAAGGCTGGTACAGTGAGGTTTGTTTATTTGACAGGGTGGATTATTCGCCCGTGGGAGTAAGAGCGTTAGAGTTAGGTCTGGGTGTGAAAGCTGTTTGTTACCTTGCTGCTCTCTTTCTCCTCAGCACCATGGAAGAGTTCAAAGTTCAGACCGCCAAGCACCCCGTCCCAAACAGCACGCCCCTGCGGCCTCCTAGCGAGCACTCGAAAGAGCGCGCCAAGCGTCTGTCCACAGAGTCAAACGGAACGAGTGAGGGAGGCGCGGGGGCCAAGACGCCGGTGGAGCTCACGCCGCTGGAGGAGGCCTTCCGACGCTTCGCCATCCACGGGGACACGCGAGCCACGGGGAAGGATTTGCATGGCAAGAACTGGTCCAAGTTGTGCAAGGACTGCGGCGTCATAGATGGCAAAACAATCACGCTCACGGACGTGGACATAGTCTTCTCCAAAGTCAAGTAGGCCATCTTTGTTTTGATCTGTCTATAGCTGTACCGGGCTAGTTTTACTGGGAGGCCTATAATCTAGGGCATCAGAAGTACTGGTCCTCTTCTATTCCAGGAACGCTGTGCCCATGTACGGGCTGCTGTTGTTACGTAGCGTGGTCCAGATCGTCTGTGGGAACGTTATCAGGCGGCACAGTATTTTGGTTTTTCCGTGACGGTCACCATGTCGTATTAGACAATCACTGTGCTTTAAATTCTTGAAGGGTCTTGGTCGGGAGACTGGCCACACTACACGCTTGCTGCTGATGGCCATTCATGCCCTTGTGCGAGCTCATAGGTCACTGTGGAGGAGGAAATGGTCAGTCATGGCTACAGAAGCGCTGTGAGCTAATATGTGAACTGGTTCACAGAAGCAGTTTAGACTGCGGCTGTAGGGAGCTGCTGGGGTTAGCACTTAGCCATTAGCATACTGTAGTCCTGTTAAATTCTGAGTGGATGTTATTAATACATGATCTGTGGCTCCTGACAGCAGCAGGGTTCACCTTTCTCTTCTCCGGGTTTACATTTACATGGATGGCATTTAGCAGACGCTCTTATCCAGAGCGACTTACAAGGTTAATCATATTAAAGGTGGGCCAGTGTAGTGTTAGGAGTCTTGCCTAAGGACGCTTATGTAGCACAGCGTAGTCAACCAGACTTCGAACCCCAGTCTCCCACATGTGGTGGTGGCTCTCTGGCGGGCAGTGGTGTTATCCGCTGAGCTACACCAACCACAACTGTGTTTATACATGTGCTCCAGAGAGCCATCTATTGGTCAGTGTTAACGAACACGTCGTAGGAAACTTCAAACTAGGCAGGAGAAAACACAAAATTCGGACATGCTGGACTTTCCATTGGAGTGTCATGGGGTGTCCCAGATACCACATCGCTGTTCTTTGGTTATGTCCTTTCCTCTTTGCTCTTTACAGATACTCAAATTCAGCTACGATGAATCTGTAATAAGATTGGGCTGAATTAGCCTGTAGCCTGATTCCAGCATTACTCAGCTGAGCTACACCAATATGAGACCCATGGACCTATAGTGGTCAGTGAAACACGTTAGCATGACAAATTAGCCTTTACTGTGAAATAAGAGACTCATTTCTGAATTGCGATCCTGATTATTATACATATTATAATATATTGTATTACAATAAATAGACTTTTAAAAAAGCAGTTAATTTAAAAATGCTAAATTAGTAAGGTTTCCAGCAGGGGAGGGTTGGGGGCCCTACTGATGTTGCTCCATTTGAGGTCCACTGTCAGAGTGCCTGAAGCTACAGGTCACGATAGCACATTCTGAATAATCCTAATGTCTTTAGGCCAGAGTGACTCGATGTGGTCTAAACCAGGCCAGGTTTTTTTTTTTACTGTGACCTTACCATAGAAAAGGGACAGCTGTATTTTCACAGTGCGGAGGACTTGTATCTACAGAGCATTTAAAAACTCTCGGGCGGTTGGTGAGGTTACGTGCACCGGGATGTGGAGGAGTGATTTTGAGCTAGGCTCTGTCCAGGAGATTTGTTTCGCCCTGACTGAACCCCCAGAATAAAGATTATTCTGCCTGACAGCGTCGGGACACGGTGGGCTCAAAGCAAGCCAGCGCAGACACTCGCCCAGCGACGGCATTAATGCTCACTCACTCACAATATGCATGTAGGAAGGAGAGGATCGTTCCATCGCCGGCCAGTTAAAAACACAGGTCTGTATAGTGAATGCTGCGTTGCTGATTTTGTTTTAGAGGTGAAGCTGCTTTTGCTGCAGACCTGACTGTTTGGATGTGCGACTGCGGCACAACGTCAGCATAAGAATGTATGTCGCTGGCTTGTGTGAGTGTGCTCACTGGTTTTCATACACTTTCAGGACACGGAATTACAAACAATGTAATAAACGAACTGCAGCACCAACAAAATCAACCTCGTCCTTAAAAACTCAAGTAGGATTTGCAATAAAGTTGCGTATACACGTCTTACTACATATATGCACTTAAATATGCGGTTGGTGTGGCTCAGCGGTTAACACCACGACCCACTAGAGAGCTACCAACCCTATGTGGGCGACGGGGGTTCGAATCCCAGTCTAGGTAGCAAATGCTGAGCTACACAACACGTAATACACATGGGAGGACGTTATAGGAGCCGAGCACTGTGATTTTCTGATATTTCTCTAGGCAGGTAGATCCTGCGAGGATTGTTGCAGCCCTGGCTGAGGCCCCTTGGTCACATGACCCTGCAGGTAGTTGTTTAAACACACGGCCTTGACCGTGGAACTACCACTACTGGAAACCACATAGGTCTCCCTGCATGCGCCAATATAAAACGTGCCACCGTCTAGCAGTGTGTTACTGCATCTGACGGGGGAAGCAGAGCACTCGAGAGGACACCACTCGAGCCGGTACAGCGAGTGTCAGAGGACAACAGAACTAGAAAAGAACAACGACTAGCAAAGGCATTCACGTTTACAGTAAATGAATGACAGCAAACTGGATATTCCTCTGTCCTGACGGGAGCCATCATGGAAAATTCTGCAACCGTGAATAACAGTAGCTTTCGATTGTGGGAGGAAATGTAAGAGGGATTCAAATAGGGATTCAAGGTTGTGTGTGTGTCAGCAACAAGGGATGTATATAGTGGGGTCAGCCCCACATATACACATATCAACATACAGTGGCCCAGACGAGGAACACTGACCAGGAAAACCTCTCTCACACACACCCCAACACCCAGCACGGGTGAACCGGTTCGCTTTATTTACACATACATGAAACAAATTAACCTGAACTCAACATACACAGGCTTACTCAGCCCTCTGTATGGGCCCTCCAGCCCTCGGGCTCTCTCGCTCCCTTGTGTGGGGCATGTAGGCCACATGTCCTCCCGCCCTGTCCGTACTGGAGAGACGCAGTTTATCAATTAAGGCACAATGCCCCGCCTTCTGATCCCAAACACCATATTTGTACATACATTAAAACGTTGCAAAGCCACTGCAGCAGATCGTCTTTTAATCACGAAGTATAGCAGCACCAACAGACATTAAACGTCATCACCAGCAGAGATTCACTTTACAGCCGACTGCAGAGCCACATTCTCTCAGGACATCAGGTTAAGGCACTGTGTGCACGCAGTGGCTCGCTTTAGGGCTGCACCATATCTTACTGCAGTTATATTGCTGCCGGTCGTGGTTCCGAAATCATTTGGCATCCCTCACAGGGCCCCAGGTCGGCCACTGGTATGGCACAGTTAAAGACCAGCCTGCATTTATGTGGTCGCAATGGTACATCAGGTTGCTTCCAGCGCTTCCTGCTATAGACTGGGTCTCCTTTGTACACCGCAACAATATAAAACTGCTGTAAAACATTAAAAAGTCTGTCCACCAATAAACGTGGTTCATCTTACTGGGCTACGTTTACACTAGTATACACTGCAGTCATTTACTCACACCCCTGAGCCATTTCTCATGCTGTATTAGCATTAAGCTAATGGTGCCACACTTTCATATGAGAGGTGGAGATATGGCAGAACCGTGGCACGTCAAGAGTATATGCACACACACACCTTGGTTTAGACCCTTGTCTGGACTTTCAGGTGTGAAAACATCCTCCCACGTTTTTATCAAAGCCATTTTGCATGTTAGCTGATAGCTGATGTGTGTTGCATAGCGGTACATCGCAAGAAGACTAGTCCAGCATCTCCTACAGAGAAGCCGAGCAGATGGACCAAATCACAACAGGTCCGGGATCAGCTGAGAACCGGTCGGTGCTAATGGTGTAGTCTAACGGCTGTTTCTGCACTGAATCCGATAAAACACTTCTGAAACCGTCAGGGACCTAGTAATGACAGATGCTGGTAATGAACCGAAGGCTTGAGGCAATGGGGGATAGAAACAGTTGACTGGGGGGCTGATAAAATAAAGGCGGTGACATGCGTAGGCCTGTGATACCACTGGCTACGACCCTAAGGAAGCAACTGCGTCATCAGTACCGCAAAGTTTCCACATTAAATCTCATGAATGGAGATGAATGAAAAAACACTTAGCAGGGTCTTATTGCTACGAGCGGTCAAGAGCTTCCACGACATCAATACGGCAAAGGCCAATATCCCCATCACGAGTTTTCAAGCAGCTCCATCCAAAAAGGACGTTAAGGTCACCTTCATTACTACAACCAGAACCAGAACAGTCCCAAAAGTTGGGTTTCTGTGCAGCTCAGGCAGCATTTTTGAGACACTCACCTCTGTGTTCTGTTTTGTGTGATTTACAGAAGAGCTTGTGACTCACATGCACACATACGTACACACACACACACACACACACACGGCCCGCCGGGAGTTGGAGAATTTCCTCTGTGACATTACGCAGTGTGGAGCAGGCGGAGAGGAATGGTGCGCTGAAGGATCACCCAAACAAAACCGCCCGCTCGCCCAACAGCTCAAATTAATAATAAACCCAAAGGGGGCGTGTTTACCCAGGCCTGTTGCTATGACAGCCAGGGTTACTCAGGGAGACCGCAGGCTTTATGGACTTTTGTTTAGGTGATTCATCACCACGGCGATGGCTGTTTGTATTTGTGTTACTATGCACTTTTTGCCATTGAAGTGAGATGTGGTGCGGTGGCCCTTTCAGGGGCGAACACGTTCGAGGAAACACCATAAACATCCAAAAGTGTTTGGAGTGGCAAGAACGCTGTACCTGCTGGTGGCTCACTCCAAAGGCATCCGCAACCTACACTGGCAAGTCCGAGGGAGCTGATCAGATGCATGTGGCATGCAGTGATGTTTCTATCCCCAGTGCAAAATATTAACAATGAATCTGGTGGTACCAAACAAGACATTAGTAAGACCTACAGCTGCTCAGGAGCCGCTCTGATTTCAGACCTCGTCTGGCGTGGCCCCATATTCTAATGAGTATGTTTGATTGACATCCCTGTCCAGTGCAGTGGCCCCCAAAACCACTTATGCAGAATGCTACAGTGGGCAGTGGAAATCAGCGCACAGAGCGGTACAACGGTATCCAGTGCAGAATGGTACAAAGTGCAAAAAAAGTATGAGGTGCAGTGCACAGGTGGTGCACAGCAGGGTGGTACTGCAGTGCACTGCAAAGCAATGCATAGAGCAGTACAAAGGTATGCAGTGCAGTAGTAAACGGTACAAAGTGCGGACAAGTATGACATACATTGCAGGCTGTATGTAGTGAATTGCAGAGCAGTGTGCACTTCGCTGTAGGGTGTGCATGCAGTGCATGACAGTACTCAGTGCACTACCGGAGCAGTATTCAGTGCAGAACAGCACCAAGTGCAGAAATGCACTGCACTGCATACTGTTCTCCACTCAGTACTAAAGTGTACAGATTAGAGAACAGTGTACAGTGCAGTGCAGAATGGTATAGAGTGGAGAACAGTATGCAGTGCAGTGCGTAATGGTATAGAGTGGAGAACAGTATGCAGTGCAGTGTGTCATGGTATAGAGTGGAGAACAGTATGCAGTGCAGAATGGTATAGAGTAGAAAACAGTATGCAGTGCAGTGCGTGATGGTATAGAGTGGAGAACAGTATGCAGTGCAGTGCGTGATGGTATAGAGTGGAGAACAGTATGCAGTGCAGTGCGTAATGGTATAGAGTGGAGAACAGTATGCAGTGCAGTGCGTAATGGTATAGCGTGGAGAACAGTATGCAGTACAGTGCAGTGATGGTATAGAGTGGAGAACAGTATGCAGTACAGTGCAGTGATGGTATAGAGTGGAGAACAGTATGCAGTGCGGTGCAGTGATGGTATAGAGTGGAGAACAGTGTGCAGTGCAGTGATGGTATAGAGTGGAGAACAGTATGCAGTGCAGTGCAGTGATAGTATAGAGTGGAGAACAGTATACAGTGCAGTGCAGAATGGTAGAGAATGCATAATGGTACACAGTGAAGAATGGTACGAAGCGGTGAACCTATGTAGCACAGAACTGTATGCAGTGCAGTAAATTGCACATAGTGTGGAATGGCATGTAGTGCAGTGCATAAGGGTGTGCAGTCCAGTATGCGAGGGCACACGGTGTAGAGCGTTATGCAGAGCAAAGCCATACACACCTGCACAAGTTCAATGGCAATGCGCAGTGACGCGAGAACACGGTTCTTATTCGTGAGTCAGACACTACAGATGTCTTGTGTTTAAATGATATCACCCTGAATAAAACTAATCCCATTCCTGATATACTTCCTTATCTTTGGTGTACGTCACTGCTCATCACAAAACTGAACCGCCAGTGAGATAGTGTGTCTCATCACAGGGACGTACCATAGTTGGAAAGGACGTTCAGAGATTCTAGACTTTATTCTCTCAGACAGTGTTTTCCCAAACAGGAGAGGCAACTCGGACTGCAGGCTGCAGCGGGGCAGCCCTCAGAACCGGCCTGTTTGTGTTATCGCACATGGCCGTGTTTATTATGGGTGCTGTTCTCCTTGGAAACTCGGTTCAGATAGAAGCGTAGGCCATTCCGCTCCAGGAGTAACAGCACAGGGTTCAGCGTGACTACAGTTTCACCCCTCCCTCAACTTTCCATCATATCTGTCATCACTGAGGAGTCACAATCCCGTGCTCTCCAGCCTTACACTGTTTGTTTACCGCACGTTGTGTACAGGACCATCGATTAACTGTGGCCTCTCTTCCTTTGCTCCCTTTTTCTAGGAACAAATCTAGCCGCACCATCACGTATAGCCAGTTCAGGGAGGCCCTCTCCGAACTGGCCAGGAAGCGCTTCAAAGATAAAACCAGCGAGGAGGCGGCGGAGGAGGTTTTCAAGATGATAGAAGGGAAATCGCCGATTATAGCTGGAGTCACGGTAATGTTGGGGGGTGGGGGGGAGGAACTGACCAAATGAGAACAGTAGCACTAGCTAGTATGGGGTCAGTTAGCAAGTAGCACCACCTTCTATCTCTTGTCGATTGTCCAGTTTATCAGCTCCACTGACCACATAGAACACTCTGTAAGTGTACAGGTCCAGACTGTATTACCCTGTTCTTCAATGGTCAGGACCCCCACAGGACCACCACAGAGCAGGTATGATGTGGGTGGTGTATCATTCTCAGCACTGCAGTGACACTGAGGTGGTGCTGGTGTGAGTGGACCCCTTTAAAAGAGCAGGATGAAAATAGAAGTGTTTTAATAAGTCTTATTTCCTTGTGTGGTGAGCTTAGGGTACAGGTACATATAACATCTCACAGGGAAACGAACCGAAAGAGAGCTGTAGCGCTAGCTACATGAGCTCAGGAACTTTATATGAACAGTTCATTTACACCCATACAGTATCTCCCAAAAGTAAGTACACCCCTCACATTTTTGTAAATATTTTATTATATCTATGTGGGGCACTGATATTACACTGTAGCTCAGCGGATAACACCACTACCCGCTAAGTAGCCACCACCACACGTGGGAGACTGGGGTTCGAATCCCGGTCTGGGTGACTATGCTGTGCTACGCCAATAAGAAACCTTGGGCAGGACTCCTAACACTACATTGGCCTACCTTTAATACGATTAACCTTGTAAGTCGCTCTGAATAAGAGCGTCAGCTAAATGCAGTAAATGATACTAGGTAGTCAGTGTACATCTTGGATAATAGTGTAAATTTGCTGTGCCTGTCTACACTGCTGGTACTGAAAGTGAGTACACCCCTAAGTGAAAACAGCCAAACTGGGCCCAAAGGGTCGATATCTGTGGCCACCATTATTCTCCCGAACTGCCTTAACTCTCGGGTCTGGAGTTCACTAGAGCTTCACAGGTTACCTCTGAAATCCTGTTCCACTTCTCCGTGAGCACAACATGGAGCTGGTGGATGTTAGAGACTTCGCGCTCCTCCATCTTCCCCTCAATAGGGTTTAGGTCTAGAGACATGCATGGCCAGTCCAACACCGGGGAGGGAAAATGCTAATTGGGCACAAGTGGTGTACTCCCTTTCGTTGCAGGCGGGTTTAGATATTAATGGCTGGAGGGCATTCACATGTTGTGGGATCAAGTCCCACCAGAGTCGGCCTGCCAACCGTAGGGTCGCTGGTTTGATTCCCTGAACTGACAGCCTTTCAAGGAGCAAGACGCCGTAAAGGAGCAGGTGTTTATTTGCCTTTATCAGTCAACATCAGTTTAACTCCGCCCACTCTCTCAGAAGTTCTAGGGACAGTCAACTGCTTTTTGAATGAGGAGAAATACAAGACCAGCCAATAAAACCAGAGCTCATCTACATATAGTTATCAGTTTTAAAAGGCACAGACACAGCCTGTTTAACTTGGAGGGAATAAGTAGAGGTTAAATAAAAGCCATAAAGATGCTATTAATAGACCTCAGCAGGAAAAACAGAGCACCAAAACAAGCCTGGAGAAGGTCATGGAAAAAGGGATGAGTGTTTGGAGGGCAGGCAACTGCACAAACAAAGTAAACAAAAAAATAAAAATAAATCTTTATAAAAGTCCATGTGCTAAACTTTGCTCGTCTCCTCCTCCTTCCCCAGAGAGCCGTGGCGTCCCCCACCGTGTCGCGGCTGACCGACACCACCAAGTTCACAGGCTCCCACAAGGAGCGCTTCGACGAGACGGGCCGTGGGAAGGGCAAGGCAGGCCGCGTCGATATGGTCGACACATCCGGCTACGTCTCGGGATACAAACACGCAGGCTCGTACGAGAAGAAAGTTCAAGGCAAGCCCCAAGCCAAGCCCATGTGAGAGATTCCCTGCTCCACAAACGAACAAAAACAGGAAAAAGCACAACAGGATAGTATTTTCCATTTCCGACTGAGGGTATGTGTATATCCGCTTTTGTTTCTTCTGTGAATGAGATCCGATTTTCCGTTCCTTTTCCTATGCTGTCTGAGAACTGGAACACTGTTTACAGAGACGTCGCCAGCTGGTACATTCCTGACCAAATCGAAGGTTACTACTCTCAGCCAAAATCTCAGAGAGGCAAATCGGGAAAAGTGTCGTAAGAGCAAAACAGGTCTTAATGATATTTGCCAAGAGCTGCGAATGATGCCAGGATCAGTAACCACAAACAACACTAACGTGGCTACAATATCGAACATTCTAGTGGAGGTTTTTGATTGTGCGTTTAGGCTGCGTTCACACAGCAGGTGACAGTGGCCCAAGTCCACACAGCATGTTTCAAATCTGATCTAGAAGTCTGACAGCAGTCTAAACAGATCACACTCCCAAACAATGACAAATGACGGATGCAGACGCCACTTCAGGTTTCAGTTTCATTTTTGGAAAGCAGCACAGACGCAATCACAAACCCAGATAGCAAAGTGGTTCTGGCCCGAATCCGGCCCACTTGTCACATGGATTGAAGGCACTTCAGTGGCTGGCCACTCCTGATTCCAAGAGGTGAGCCGCATACACACCATATCAGGGCCAAGCCTCACGTAGGCAACTTGTCTGTGTCTTTCCCAGACGTGGACAAGATCTGTTTTTAAAAAAAAAACAAAAAAAAAAAAAAAAAAAACACAACAACATGTGGCTACATGAGTTTTTATATATATAGGACACTTTTGGCTCATGCCCAGTTTGCCAGTAGGCTTTAATGCTGTAGCTGTGCCAGAGATGGACCAGATCTGTAATAGAGGACAGGTGGGCCAGTTTTTTAAAACGAGTCACCTTTGACCTACCAGTGCCGACTGTGGGTAAGCAGTGCCATAGCTTTTCCATGCTACCTGGCAAGTTCTTATGACCGGCAGCTGGGCTTACCACACGATCGACTTAGCTGTAACAGGGGCGCATTATTCAGCCGTGGTCACTGCTTGGGTCAGCATCCCTCGTTTCTTTTAACTTTGATTTCAGGCTTACCGTCTTTGACACCACGGCCTCACCCACACCGCGCTCTGAACATGGCGCAGCTAGGATTTCCCCTCTGGCTGCTTTTTGAGTCACACTGCCACATAATCATACACATATTGGATTTTAATACCACATATGAAAGTGGCCTAAATCGGAATCGATCATTTCAGATTTCACACACACTGCCACGCAAATACACATCTGGATCACATATCATGGATTGAATTTGGGCCACGTTTACCCGCAGTGTGAACGCAGCCTGTGATATGATGTGCATCTTGTGGCCTCTTGATAAGGGTGAATATGATTTAGCGTAACAGTAACGAGTGTAAAGTTCACAGTTCATTTGGTGGTTATTTTACTTCGTGTTTAATATTGACCTTTCTACTTGTGTGCTTTATTGTGCATCTTTCCTCGTGCTCGGATTAGATGTGTAGATGTCTCTTTTTGTCTTTCCAGAAAAGTAAAACTTACTGCCCAGGTTTAACCTACTGCCAAAAACCCCCCATGACCTAACGCACTGAGCTTTAACCGATTCTACTGATCATTTTCTTCTGGTAAAATCTGAGCACATATTTTTTAATAGTAACAGAACGGTTCATATGCTCTCAACCGCTTGTTTGGTGCATAAAAAGAAGTCACTGGTGATTGAGATTGTATAGCTTAATATTTTCTCGATGTTTCTATCCAGTATTTACGATCAAAATTATTTAAAAGTGTATCTGTATGTATTTCTGATGCTAATGCTTGGTGGCATAATATAAACACTGGCTGTTAACTTTCTTTTCCTTTATGTTCATGATGCCCAACACATATTTAAAAAAAAAAAAGAAAAAAAAAAAAAAAGAAAGCACCACGAATGCACTGAGGTTAGAGCGGCCGGGAGCAGGAAGTTACTTGCTGTAATGCTGTTTAGCATGTCTGCCCACAGTGTCTTGGTTCAGCTATGCACTCTCTTTTTCACTTCCTATCAAGTCCGACTACTAAAGCTGCCTTCACGCTGAACATGGGGATATAGCTTAGAACCTCCGCCCCCTGCTCCTTAAAGCCTATAACCTCCCAATCCCCCCGCCCCCTGGCCCTTATAGCCTAGAACCTCAACAGTGCCAATTTACATTTAGATTTCTGGCATTAACAGACACTCTTAGCCACTTACAGCTGACATTACACAGGTACGTGAAGGTAGTACTAGGAGTCCTGCCCACAGACTGTTATTGGTATAGTGTAGGTGCCAATCAAACCCCACTTTACCAAACAATATAATGACCAGCGACAAAACACAACCGGTGGTGCTTGACAAACAAAGCACAGACCACATGACCTTGGGTGATTACAGCAAAGCATCAATAGACCATGTAATTATTAATCATGTCATTGATTAGTTCTATTAACACAATATGGCAAAGTGGCAGTAATACCACCTAGCAAACTGATCCAAGTTACATATATTCAAATATTACTTGCTTATCTCAAAAGATTTTTGGCCGCTAATATCACATCGCTAGTCACATCATGCTAGCTAGTTCTGATACCATAATATAACTCTCCTGCTTCTATTTATATCACTGCTTTTGTGCGCTGCTGAATGTGGTTTCTTGCCGAGAGCAGGTGCTGTCGACGGCGGCTGCTCGCCAGGAGCTTCAGTCATCATTGTGTTTCCTGCTCCTTTCATTTAAATGATGTGACTGGTAGCAGCACCTTCAACATGACTGATAAGAGGGTAGAATACGCCGTCGGGGCAGCAGCGCTACTAGGGTGGACTGATTCCACTCCTACAGTGACCCACTATCACCTGTTCAGGTACAAATTCTCAGGAGCACAGCCGGAACAGAAGGAACACTTAGGAATGTCAGTGTAATTAGATCACGTTAACTTTGAACCAGTAGTGTCAAATTCTTTCCTGGAGAGTGGCAGCCCAGCACAGTTTGCACCCACAAAGAGGCATTAAGTTTAGCGATTCTAATTTTATGTCCCCAGTATAGGCCTTTTCCAGGTAACTGCTTTATAGACACTGTCACAGTCAAAGTGGTGTAGGAGCAACTTCACCAACCGCACTCAACAACTCACCAAACTGCGATTTGTCGGACCAACACTGGAGCCCTGGGTGTGTCTTTCTTTAGTTGTAGGTCAAGCAGACCACTTTTTCCAGCTTCAGTCTCGACCCCTAAGTTGTAACATTGATATCACAGGACACTGGAGGCTTGTTCTTGGATTGATTGGTCTACAGGCAGTTCACAAGCCTAGTCGTTATGATACTAGGACATAAGAACGGTTAATCGTTCTGTTACTATACTGCACTGGTCTTGAACATACTACTAGTAAAGGAGCGGACAATGCGGCTTGTGTTTAACCAGAAGCAGACCAGAGGGAAGTTCTCCCAGAGCTAACGTGAGTCAAAAGCAGCCATGAAACCCCCAAGTACAATTTTGGACAGTGGGTTTAGAATTAAACCTATACATTTATTTATATATCAGTGTGGTATAAGCCGATGAAAAGATGATGTGCAAGTTTCACTTTCAGCAAACTTACCTCTGCTTTTATTTTGGTAGTATGAACAGACAAGCTATCTGTAGCCAGACCTCTGCACATGTGTGAACTCTCGCTTTGCCAGAACCATCTACCACTGCAGGAAAAGACGATGTGACGGACAGGCGAGACGACCAATCACCAGCTTGCTATTGGCACGACAAGTGTAGAAGGCGGCAATACTGAAAGCGGCGTCGCGACTTAAACATCCCCTCAGGAAACATAGACGTATAGGATGGGCGTCTGAGACTGTTCACTTGGCTGAACTCAGCTGGAACAATAAAACTGATTCATGTCTCACCAGCACAGAACCGCACATATGGATGTGTGTGTATATGGGAATGTGTGGACCATCAGAGCCCATCAGAATGCAGAACCTTGTCAGGTGTGGACAGGTTAGCACACTGAAGAAGGGGTAGCCTTTGCAGAACAGCTGCAAGCTACTGTTAGCTAGCTAGAACATCAATGGCACGGTACGGTAGCTGACCATGTATTTTGTGAAGAGCTGTAGAGATTTACACGGATGGGTCACAATGCTAGATGGCATTTTGGTATGATGGTATGTAGGAACGATGAATTGAACAGGACTAACTATGCACTCTCGTTAATGGAGCAGGCATGCAGCAAGAGTTTCGGTTCTGAAGATAGAGAAGACAGTAGAACACCTGTTCAAGCATATTGAGGGTACTGGCACTAGCTACAGAAGCAAGCTGTAAGATGAGGCATCCTGGCAAATTCGTAGTCTACGCTATAGGGGGCAACAAAGCAAGTGGTGGGTGGTGTTCACCCCTATCATAAGAAACAAGGGAATGCACAGTCCCTCCTCCTTCTTCATTTCTTACCAGTTTAGAAGAAACATTCCAAGTTCATCCTCCCTTTCCTCTCCAAGAGTGTCTCCAGGGGCGGAGCGATTAGGGCAGCAGCTGCTCCCCAAGAGCTTCAGCCATGGTGTGTCCTGCTCCTTTCATGGTCTCCCTGTCCTTCAATGATCTACCCGGGAGCAGCTCCTTCAGCATGACTGATAAGAGATTAGAACACGCCGTCGGGGCAGCAGCGCTACGTCATCCTCTTATGTTGGACTGATTCCACTCCTACAGCGTGACTCACCATCACCGCTTCAGGTTCATAGCGGTATTACGAGACAGGACAAGCCAGGGCTAGCTGGCTAGCATGCTAACTTCAGTAGATAGCTGTGCAAAACCATAGACGTCATGACCATTCAGCCATTTCTTCACATTCTGTTGATCATTGTAGTCCATCCTGGAATAATTCAAACCAAAAATCTTGGGAACATTATTTGGATGTATAATTGGATTCAGTGCAGAGCAGTGAAACATGTACGTTGATACACATCACCTCCCCAGAAAGATCGTTGTTGGTTGACTACGGCTAAACACAGACTTTCTGTCGCCCACTAAAGACCCCCAGAATCAGCAAACACAGCACACCCCGCGTTCAGCGTGACAGCAGCTTAATGCACAAGACTTCCATAACTCTGATATCATGGCTTAATAATAAAATCACATGGAATTTAAAACTTCCATAACACCATTAATTCCGTACACAGAAATAGTGAATTTTTAGTAATATCTGTACTGTTGATCAGGTTCAAGCCTCAGACTTTTTTTGAGGCACAAAATGGGGAAAAAAAATGCTTTAAAAATTGTTTTAATATTTGTAGTTATTAGGTTGCAATTGATACAAGAATGATACATCAGGGCGAATTAAATTGCAAAAATATTAGGAGCATTTTTAGCATTTTTGTAAAGATCAAAGTGAATTTATGATTATTAATAATAATAATAATTTAAAAGGTATGAACTCAAATATTTCTTTAAAATACTTCTTGTTTTCTGGGTATTAGAGGTAGTAATTTAAGAATTGTACATCACCTTGCTGCATTTGTTTTTTGATACGTGCAATTATTCCAGCCCAATGTTTACACTCCAAAAAAAGCACTTCAGCTGAATAATATAACATGCAGCGAAGCTCAATTTTCCCTCACTGGTCCGTTTTCTGAAACTGTGCCAGTGCAAACACACGGAAGCAGCGCAGAGCAGGTTTCCTAAGAGGAGATTATAGCATGTACAGACATATTCTTCTACAGAACATCTATTTTTCAGATACGGTGGCGCACTGTTCCTGCTAGTACCTGCTTAGGACGTGACATATTTATATGGAAGCGTGAGTTAGGGATATTGTTGTTGTATTTAACTGATTACTTCTGATGTTTTTGTTTTATTTGTGTGTGCGTGCTTCAATGCCAAATACTGTAATCTCTCTGTTTCGAGGAACAAATGTCGTCTTATTTTTTTCATATAACTATTTTATATGTGTTACAGTGCCCTGCTGCATGTTATGTGGTCATGGTAACGTTCAAGACTTTAACTTGTCCATGTTTTGTAATGTTGTTCAGAATAAAAAGGAAAAAAAAAAAAAAAAAAAAAGGAGGACAAAAAGAAATGCTGATCTGAGGAACCGCCTGGTTTCCATTTATTTCTCATTCAGGCTCCGGTAGGACGCATCCCTTGTTTCACTCTATTACATCATATCACAAGTATTACTTGAAGGGGAACTCCACCCAAAAGCGCATTGCTTTTGATGTGTTTGGCTTAAAACTCAAGCTTAATAACAAGTCAGCTTTATTTTTGGAGTTCCAAACTTTCTGGATTCATGGTACCTTATCCGTTAACGTCCATATCCGGAATTTAAAATGTTCTTCGGGACATATGTGCCATCGGTTTGTTTGAAGACATCGATGAAGAATTTAAAAACCTTATATTTGAGTTATTTTAGCCATTTCGACTACTAATAACGTGTACAAACCACATCATTGGATGGACACCCACTCTACATAACTCTACAAGTTACATATACGTTTTAAAACTATGATTGTTATTATGACCATAACAAAATGTTTATGTGGATTTCAATGTACATTTTTACAACCTGATAAAATGAGGTGTTGTGAAGCGGCTTCTGATCTTTACATTGCAGTACAGAGGTCACTCCAATAACACACGGTTTATACCTGGTCTCTTCATGTGTCCTGGGTATTAGGATTATGTCTGCAACCAAAATGCATTTACAACAGCGTACAGATCCGCTCAAACCACCTCAGGAGATTATCCGAGATGCATTTGAGCCACATGTTCAGTGCTTCTCAGTGCAACCCAATCCCCTCACAGTAGAATCCAGACACCTCCCAGTATAACACAATCCCCTCACAGTAGAATCCAGACACCTCCCAGTACAATACAATCCCCTCACAGTACAATCCAGACACCTCCCAATAAAACAAGCCCCTAACAATACAAAACAAGTCCCTCTCGACACCACCCAGACGCCTCCCAGTGCAACACAAGCCCCTCCCAGTACAACCCACACTTCTCCCAGTAAAACAAGCCCCTCCCAGTATAACCCAGATTCTTCAAAATACCACCCAAACCCCTCCTGGTACAACCCATACGCATCCCAGTACAATACAAACCCCTGAAAGTACAAACTGAACACTTCACAGTACCATCCAGACACATCCCAGTAAAACAAGCCCCCGCCAGTACACAACAAGCCCCTCCCAGTACCACCCAAACCCTTGTTGGTACAACCCAAACTCTTCCCAGTACAACACAACCCCTTTCAGTACAATCCAGACACCTCCCAGTAAAACAAGCCCCTCCTGATACCAAACAAACCTCTCCCAGTACCACCCAACTCCTTCTGGAGTAATGCAAACTCCTCCCAGTACATAAACTTCTCCATGTAGTGAGTCATTTGGCATGTGACCCATGTGAGAGGGAGAAGGGGGTAGGGGGGTGATGCTCATGCCTGGGGACCGGAAGAAACAAAATGCCCAACAGCGAGATAGACAGACACGACTGTGGAAAGCGAACTGCAGATGACTGAGGCTGAACATTACAGTTACAGCATTTAGCTGACGCCCTTATCCAGAGCGACTTACAAGGGTATTCATATTACAGATGGCCAGTGTAGTGTTAGGAGTCTTGCCCAAGGACTCTTATTGGTGTAGCACAGTCACCCAGGCCAGGATTCGAACCCCACATGTGGTGGTGGCTCCCTGGTGGGTAGTGGTGTTATCCGCTGAGCTACACCAACCGCAGAATAGAACAGAAATGATTGGTAACGAACCGCCTAATAACAAGCGCGTATTTCATCCTACACAGTAACCGCGTTTCAGTCTTCAGGCAGCTGTATGTCATGTATTCATTAATCTGTTTAATGTGAAAATAATCTTCTGTATCCAACTAGAACTAGACTATCCACTAGAGCTAATTCTGTGCCACTAATACAGCCTGAACAGCTTAAACTGCCAGCTCGTTCTATGTGCATTGTTCCTTTAAGGCCCGTCTCCCTCGCGGACAGAATGAGTTTTGGCAGAGAGAAATGACCGATACCGTTTCTAATTTCAGTCCGCTGCCAATGACCTCATTCATTGTGGTCTGCGTGTGAAGCCTGTGTGGAGAGTGAGCATCAAATTCACAGCACAGCTGAGAAAAGGACGAACTTTCCAAACGACTCACGCAGCACCACCAGTAAATACTAAAGCGTAGTTCAGGTTAAAAGACACAGAACAGACCCCCAACAGTTCACCACAGCGGTCACAGGCAGGAGAATTACCAGACTCTAATATGGCAGCCCTGTGGTTTCAGATTATTAGTTTGAAGCTAGGAAATGACAAACTAACAAGCAAGGGTGTTTATATTCAAATCCACACTATACTCGCTACATGCCATGACAACAAGGTCAAAGTAACAAGGGTACCTTGTGTTACACTTCCGGTGCGGCTGCTGATCCACTGTTATAGCGTACAACCACCCCGATAACCCACATACAATATGAGTAGTAGTATAAAATGTTCAGCTAGGGGGCGTCACTGTAACTGGAAGAAGAGGAGGATTCCACTTGAACAGCCGCGCTACCAACACAACACAAAGCTCTCAGAGTGATGGGGGGCACCATATAACTTACACCCACAACTTCCAAAGAAGAGTACCTGAGTCTGTGGCTCAAAGAGCTACATATAAAACCTCCATCCCAACGTACGTACGTCTGCTCTTACCATTCTGTGGAGGGGAGGCAGAAACCAGAACATCCTTACCCAGAGAAATGGCTTGGTTATGACGTTCCGGTGAAACGGACACATCGGGCGCTTGTCAGGCTGTCAGGTAAGATGTTAGCCTAGGTGCTAGCTGCTCAGCTATACTAGGAAATGTTCAACAGCTTGTGGGAACATCGGGTTAGCATAGCGACTTCACGATCAGCGTCCACAGCAGTAGCCTCTTTCAGACTTTACACACGTTGTTTACTTTGGACTGCAGAAGCAGAGTGACCGGCTTTCAAACGTTAGGAAATAGACATATAGACAAATACACATCTCCACAGCTTCCTGGGCTGTAACCGCCCATACCCACTGTGGCTCAGGCAGCTGGCTTGATTTGGGTTTCCACTGGCTTTCAGAAATATAATTCACCATCTCGGTGTCCGAATACACGGTCGACCTTCCCATCATGCAGGCACTGATATGCTTCGGGACTTTTATAGTTTTTGCCTTCCGAGAGCACAAGGTAAATGAAAACTTTGTCATAGGTAACCTCAGCCACCTTTTCATCTCATCCACCCTCTCTTATGTCCCATGGATGAGGTCATGTTGTCCCATTTGAGTTTCTCCCATGTAACTTTGTTACAACACAAAGGCAAAAGAAACAAACACCTAAAAGTGGGTGAAATAAGTGAAATAAGGCGAAAACAGTATAAATAATTACCCTATTTAATAAAGTATATTGTATTTGTAGTATATAATATTTAAGATTCTTCAAAATATATTACTGCAAATGTAGCTGTGGGTCTTAACCTTCAGCCAGAGAAAATGGCGGTGGGTAACATTAGGGAGCTAAACACAGCCCACTCCGAGTATAACTGTGGGTGTAGTGGTCATAGTGGGGTGTGTGTTCATCAGAATGAGCCTCAGAAAGTTAAATATACAGGTCTGAAGATTAATAAAAGATGAACTTGCTTTAGAGGATCAGTTTTAGAGTGAAGTAGCCGAGGGGAGCTAACAGCTAGGCTAACCGTATCTCAGGTGAACTGAGCAGCGTTAGCAGCAGATAGCTCTAAACAGTGGGTACAGTAATAACAGCTCTGAGGTAAATGTGAGGTAACTGGTCATGTGACTGTAGTAGTATACCACAATGTAGGTCAGAACCTGTTACTGTACTGTATACCACACACGGGGGGGGGTATACAGTGTGCAGTACATACTACTGTAGTGCAGTCATTTAACAAAGGCTCTGAGGAAGCTGACAGACTAACCTTAGTCTCCAGCGTTAGTCTCCATCTCTTTCAGCTGATCAGAGAGGAGTTTCTGTTCCAAACGGATCAGCTGCTTCTGCAAGGATACATTCTCCTCCAAAACGCTCCTCAACTGCTCATCAAGCTGCTCCTTCAGAACAAAGACAAACGTTTAGAAAGAGGAGTCATATTTACCAAGTTAGGACTTAATTGAAAATTTATTTCTGTAATAAACTAATCTCCCGGCTACTTACTGATTAAACATCTGTGTAACAAATGGAAGGATGACCATGTGGGTCATTTAAACATTCTAGAGTACTTTTAAAATAAACAATATCAGTTGTATCGCCCCCTACACTTAGGTGTATTAGTGTATTACAGTCTGTCAGAATGATCGTGTGGGTCGTATCGCCCCCTACACTTCCTGTAGTGTATTACAGTCTGTCAGAATGACCGTGTGAGTCATATCGCCCCCTACACTTCCTGTAGTGTATTACAGTCTGTTAGAATGACCGTGTGGGTCATATCGCCCCCTACACTTCCTATAGTATACACCTCTGAGTAGAACTTACGACAGCGGCGTGTGCTCTCTGTAGTTGCCCTGAGAGACTCTGTATCTCTGACTGATGCCGCCTGTCCTGCAGTTCTGCCTGGGTGTTCAGCGTTTGGATCTTTTCTCTCAGAACCTTCATCTCCTCCTCTCCACTCACAACCTCCTGCTCCATCAAGCAAAGGATACGGACAGCTTGCACTGCAGACACAGGTTAATAAGCAAAACTTACGTTAGCTGGGGTTTACACAGCATACTCTATGCAAATTGCTGGGGTAAAACTTTCCAGTGCTTGTTAGGTTGTTAGTTTTTCAAGAATACTTATGTTTCGGTGTCCATGAGTAAATCCAGCCTCTGTCCGGAGGTAGTTCACTTACTAAAGAAGTGTTTGGTGTTGTGGTTCTTCTTCTTCCCGGCCCAGTACTCATCCACCAAGCTGAGAAGCAGCTCCATGGGTTTCTTATAGGCTCCCTGAGAACAAAGCCAGCATATAATAAAACACAACCATGCAAGAGGAAAATATTATCAAGACATGAATGTAGAGTATTGTAATGTGTAGTGTGAATAATTAATGGTGCAAATCACTGGTGATTTCTGCTGGATGCTACGGGGAGTATATTTGATTTATTTAGTTTAAATAATAATAAAAATAAACCACACTGGTGATGGTCTTCTTTCCTACATAAAGTGCATTTGAATTACAGTTGTGCTAATCCGTTAAATACAGTGACAATTGTGTCATAACTTATGCGATTAAACACAGTAGTATTTATCACTATGTTTAAGAAGCTGACAGTCTGTCTTTTAATATTTTGACAGTACAATTATAACTTAAATTGAAATTGTTTTCTAGAAATTGAGCCAGCTGCAAAGAAGCTGCCATTTTGGCTAGGAAGACCAGTGTATGCTTTATCTGGCTCGAGGCTTGAATGCTACCTGTACCACTGAAATACCTGTGGTCGTGATGTCACAGTGGACACACAAGTTTGGCAGGCAGTTCACGTGTGCCATGGTATTTAGTAAAACTCCCTACTTCCAATGCATTAACAGCGGTAATAATAGTCTATAAGACTCCAGAAACACCGCAGCACCTGTGAATTTGGAAATCACATTCTTTCAAATGGCTATTTTAATATAAATTTGGATATCCTTTTAGCCCTACTTTACCTTTTTGGGTGTTTTCCCGTTTGTTCTGTGGGGGTTGAACATTTTAATATAAGTTAACTTCAAACACCAAGTAATGAGGCCAAACCGAGTAACTCTGATTTTCCACTGGCCTGTATTTTTAGCTGTAACGAACCAACTTACCTTGTCCAGCTTGTCTGCTCTCTCAGGTGTAAGCGAGGGTCTCTGTGGACCTCCTTCATTTTCACACTTTCTGTATGTTAGTCTGGGAGGGTGCAGCACTGGGTTTCTTCTACTCTCAGTGAAATCTTTCACCACCTGGGCTTCCCGTACTTCTCCTATAGCATTTAGAGAGAATGAAGCACCATATAACCATCAGGATATGGAAATGTCTGGAAAACCATGGAAACAGATCATATTATCTAACAATCTGTAAAGAAAACAGCAGAACACTGAGTGGAGTATTCTCAGACAGACCCAGACTACCTTTTACAACTGGGATTTTGTTGCTGGGATGCGGCGTGAAGTTGCTCTCAGCCGGTATTCTGCTATCCATGAGGCTCTTTGCTGGTTTTTGCCATAGATGTTCAGGGCTGTGTCTTATTACAGACGCATCCAAGAAAGTGACTCTTGGTGCATGGTTTGCCTTCAGAGAAGGCCGCCTCTGGAGAGTGTGCTGGACACCAGTCTCTGTTGAAAGCCAGTAAAAAGTACATCATTTGACATAATAAACAACAAGTTACAATATTTCCTCATACGGCTGATTCAAGTCAATGCAGAGCAGAAAACCCGGACCCCCGGAACTGGTGTTATTCAACACTCAACTGAACAATTTGTGCTGACAGACATGGAGAAATGTCGCCCTCTTGTGGATACACAGTTACAAACAGAGGGACTCACCGTTTTTACTGTGTGCTTTCCCTCGACCTGGTTCAGATCCCTAAAGAGGACGAAAGTAAGCATGGTCAAATACGGATTAAACATATTCAGCATGTGTGTTTTAGTGACCAATAATTAGCTACAAAAAATATATTTTATTATGAGAAGATTAAAAGAAGATGCACCTGCTCATGTGAAGATGGCACGTCAGAATCATAGCTATTAATTAAATGTATAATTTCAGAGGGATTTTCTGGAGAAAAAAAAAAAAGAAAAGAGAGAGACAGATTAGAACAGATTAGGAATTTGACTATTCATCCACATACTGCATAAATACATGCCTAAAAAAGACTGAAGACAGACTCACTGGTAAAATTTTGATTTAAATGGATTTAAATTGAGATTGTTTTCTAGAAATTGAGGCAGAAGCTGTGGGGTTTTTTGGCTAAGAAGACCAGCGCATGCTTTATCTGGCTCGAGGCTTGAATGCTTAATAACTGTGGTTGTGATGTCACAGCCAGTTCCCAGGCGCCATGTTATTTGGTAAAACTCCCTACATACAATGCATCAACACTGTTAATAAGAGTCTATAAGACTTCAGTAAACACTGGAGCACCTGATAATTTGGCACTTATTCGAACAGCTATTTAGATGAATTTGGAATCATTTTGGATATTCTTTCAGCCCTGCTTTGACTTTGAGTGTTTTCCCGTCACTGATCTCCAATAAAGCAGTGGATCTGGCTGTGTACGGTGTTAACACCGTTATTAACCCACAGTGCTTAGTATGCATATGTGAGGTACCAGTGACCTTTCATAGCCTACCTGGTGAACGAGTGGACGCTCGTCTAGTGTTCTTTCCAGTCACTAAGGAGCCTTCTCGAGTCTCCGTGCTCCTGTCTTCACTGTATTTGTGGTTTAGAACCGTCTCTTCGTTACCGTCTCGCAGAGAAAGTTTCATCATCATCATCTTGTTTACAGAAGCGATCCTCTGATCACTGCTCCTGTCAAAAATAATCCAATAGAAAATTAGTTAGTAAATTATTACTAATCAGTCATCTACTCCTCTATTCGACTCATATTACATATTTTTATGTTTTCTACTTCGTTATCTACAGTGCTTTTTGTAGACCGACTTTCTTGTATATATTTTTTTGCTCCATTGTAGTAAGCGAGCTGTATTGATCTACAGAAGACTGTATTATGTATAGTTTATAGTTAATAGTTCATTGTTGCTGAGGTGGTACTTATGTTTCACAGTGTATAACCTGTTTTTGTATTACTGTGCTGCATTATGTAATTGTGGAACTGCTACTGGCTGCAAACTTTCCCTTGGGATGGATGAATGAATGAATAAATAAATAAATAAATAAATAAAGTGTCTATAATAAACAACTTCTGATTGATAAGTTAATGGAGTGGGTAAATCAGTCTACAACCTCAAACACTATCAACGCAGGGTACAGCCTTAATCTCTGTAAAAGGTCTAGATGGGCAGAGAGACTCACCTGGTCTCCCTCTCCTCTATGAAACACTGAGACGTCTGACTTGGCCTGGGCGCCGAGGCGGTGGAAAAGTGCATCAGAGCCGCTCTTCTCTCTCTGTCTCGAACAGCGCAGTCATCTGTAAAGAAAGAAACAGACAGAAATGCCCACATCTGTATTTACATAACATAAAAAAACACCGGAAGACAAACTTGTAGATTTAAACAGCAACATTTTGTAGGAGACGAAACCATTAGCGACACCTACAAACTCAAAAATAAGTTTTCACGCCTCAGCATGTAAAGCCAGCACAGAAGTTATAGGGCCACATATCCCCATCCTCCTCCTCTGTTGGGAGAGCTTGACGTAGTACGTAAACACTGTCAAACGCTGTTGCAGTACCTTTCTCTCCCCAGTGCATATATGAAAACTAGCCTGCAGAAACAGCCTGAGTGACAGAAACCCTAACTGAGTGGCAGTGTTAGTGTTCAGTGTGATTCTTGATTCAGGGATAATGATCACACACGGTTGTAGTTAGCTTATCATTCGCTAACGTTTCGTACATAAACACTCTATAGGCAACTAGTAATTCTACAGCAGTGTAAGCCTACCCACTCACATTCAGATACCAACGGCTGTCCTTTAATTCAACCCCTAAACTACAACCGCAGGTAACATGACCACAGTAAAAAGTATTTAGTGATGAATGGTAACATACCGAGTGTACGAAGCTTGGAGATGGCGTGGACTAAGTACAGGCGGTAGTACGGCTGTTTCTGTACAACAGGATTAAGCCTCAGGTCCACCTCCTTCAAATTCTGAAGTTGGCGAAGAGTCAGGACGTCTTCAAGAGACGATAACCTGTTGTAGTACAAGTTCAGTTTCTCCAGCAGCTTTAAATGCACAATTCCCTGCAGGTTTCAAACAAGAGAGAAAAAAAATGTAAATCAAATCAATCACATTAACAACTGCATAACCAACTACCTACAGTTAATGCTGAGGACGTCGTGCTTTGTTGGTGTCCCTGCTGGGGTGATAAGGTGTTCAGTAAGTGTGTTTAATCTGCAGTTTAGTGATTGGTTTTTGAAAACCAGGACAACAATATATCACAGGCAGCAAAAATGTGGCCCACGTTCCCCATTTCCATCTGCTCCACTTGCCCGATGGGTTGATGGCACTCGGGTGGATCTCTCCCGGTAGCAAGAAGCGGACCAGATCTGTTTTGGGTCAGGTGAGCCAAATGCATGTTGTAAATATGTGGCAGCACAGCAGACTGCCAATGCCAACAGTGGGCCAGCAGTGCCATATCTTGCCAGATGTGGCTCACATCCGCCTGCTATCTGGGATCTAGTCAATTTAATTTATGCAGTGGTGAAAACATGGCTAAATGAACAAAACACTAAAGAAAAAAACATTTATGGTGCATCCCTACATCAGACATGTGAGCCAGTTCATTAAATTATCAATTATAAGGCACAAATAAATGTGTGTAAAAAAAAAAAAAAAAAAGTTTTTGAATAAAACAGCCCTGTGCAAGCAAAGTGATACAGAGTCGGCTTAGTGTGAAACGGTTAAAATGTTCAAAGAGACTTTACTAATTATTCAAACCACCAGTGAACCTACACGTCTTCTGAGTGTGTATGGAATATTGATGATGAAAATCTGGAAAACCTGGAAATACTAAGTTCCTTTGGGGGACTATTTGACCTCACAGCGCCCTGCAGCGTGTATCCCTCCACCATGATTGGAGTTTAAGGCTGAGATCTTCTCCACACTATCATAAACAGCGTCTCAGACATCAGGCAGCATATTCAGAACCACCTCATGTAGGAACTTCCTGTGAGGGAGCTTTTAGAGGGAAGGTCTAGTTACCTTCCTGTGATGACTTGGCCAAGCAAATATCCAAGTCATTTTTCAAAAGTTTATTTGTCAGCTTTAAACGGTGCATAAACAAGAGGCCACCCACTAGGACAGCGGAAAGCTGAGGGAAAACTGACTTTGCAAAGGTTATGTGACTTATTTCTTCCAATTCTTTTATTTCTTTTCTTTCATTTTAATGCCATGGAGGTCTACCAAAGATTTTGCAGGGGGCTGTGTGGACAGTGGCATACACAGGGATTCTGAAGTTATGATTCTGTACAATAATGATCAACAATCTATGTCAACAATTTATCAAAAAAAGAAACATAAATAAGTAAATATGGAGTGAGGCACATTCATCCAAGAGCTTTGGCATTTTGAGGATGTTGGGAAAGCCTGGCAGGATGAAAAACAAACCTGGACACTATTTTTGCAAACTGTGTTTTATAATCATTTAAAAAACATTTTTAATATAAAACATTACATATATAATATGATATATTAGATATTATTATACCTGGTATACAGTATATCACCTCCCTCAGCTCCACTCGGACAGTGCTGTCCTGTGAGGGGTGTAACTCACCTGAACGGACTGCAGCGCGTTATGAGAGAGATCCAAACTCTTCAGACGGACAAAATTCTTCAGTGAAATTCCCAAATGGCAGATTTTCCCTGTTTCATACGACCCGGGGAGACTCAGTGACCGAACATCTGCTGTGGTGTTAATGACACAGTGAATCAGAGTTGAGTAAACCAGTCAGACTCCAGCTTAGACTCACATCCAGGTTAGAACTGCCGGCTAACGGGGTTAGCTAGTCATGTTAGCATAACGCTATCAAACTACCTCAGACTGAAAGTCTTCGAAAAATGCTCTTGTGACGTAATTAAACTAATCTTAAGGTCGCTTATTAAAGCATGTAGTAATTAGAGAGTTAAACGAAGCATGTCTTTACCCAAGCAGTTGTGCTGAAGGCTGAGCTTTTCCCGAATCCACTGCTCTGTTATTGACGAACCGTCTGCCGCCATGGTTTCAAACTGCCGGAGAAACAGGCGCACTGCGCATGCGCATCACTCCTCCGTAAAATACCGTCAAAACAGACATGTATGATTAACTTTTCTCTCTGACTGAAAACAGTGCTGACCACCAAACACAGCGTTATTAAACCATAACCTGATTATAGCTAAACTAATACTGTTATTTAATATTGTGTGAATAAACAGAGGAGGGGTTGTGCTTACCTGGGGAGCTCCACGTTGCTAGTCAAACACAACCCTTAAAGGGGAACTCCACCAATTTCAGAATTCAGTGCTTGAGCTGCAGATTCATTCTGAGTGAGCTTTGTTGTAAGATGGTTCAGATGCTATTTACAGTGCTGGTGATGGGAACCAGGGGTGACTATGTCTACAACACAACTATAGACCCCTTGTTTGTCTGTTTAACACTGTGCCCTGCATGTATCCCTCCAACATTAATGAATTCAAATACATTATTGTTGTTATTATTTTAATGCCAGTTAAATTTAATGTATTGGTGTGTATGTAGACGAAGACACCGATTAACGTTGCTCATGCAGGTGGATAAACATCTCTGCAGGTTACTCTGAGAAGCTGCTTCCCCGGTCTTACAGCATTAGATGCTAACCTGTGTTGCTCGTTTACTGACTTAGTGGCTGTGACTCAGTTTT
This sequence comes from Prochilodus magdalenae, assembly GCA_024036415.1. Lineage (NCBI taxonomy): Eukaryota > Metazoa > Chordata > Actinopteri > Characiformes > Prochilodontidae > Prochilodus > Prochilodus magdalenae. The sequence continues at coordinate 66,103 of JAMWET010002621.1, forward strand.
TATGACTTCTGCACAGCATGCATTTAAAAAGATGGTTCTTCAAGGGTTCTTCAGTAAAGAAAAAGGTTCTCTAAGGAACCACGGACATGTATTTGCACACTTAGAACGTTCTTTGCACATTGACATGGCTCTTCGGATTGATGGATAAGGTGTCGCACATGGTTCTCTATGGGACGTTGCAAGCTTCACATCGAAACTATAGAAGAACCATTTTCATGCTCTATAGAATCATCTACAACACTTTCTCCATAATCTGAGGGACCATCTCACCATGTTCAGTGTTCTTTGAGCATCTATATAATAGCATTTTCCTTAACTTAAGAACCCTAAAACACCATTATTATTATTATTATTATTATTTATTTACTGTTATTTTATGTATTATTATTATTCATTTGATTAATTATTATTATCTATTTTTCTTATTATTTATTATTATTATTATGATTATGATTATTATTATTATTATTATTATTATTATTGGCCTTAAAATCCATTCAGGGTGGAGGGATACATGCAGGACGTGGTGCGGCAAAAAAATAGTCCCCATTCATGAGCATTCTATACAGTGTAGGTTCACTGGTGGTTGGATAGTGAAGAAAATGCCTCAGTGTGTGTTGCAGATAAGATGCTCCCTGGTTCCCATCACCACCACTGTAAAGCACATCCGGGTCTCTGTGTGCAGCTCCACCACTGAGCTATGGAGAAATTTAGCCAAGCCGGTGGACTTCCCCTTTAAACAGCACGTACTGTTTTCATCACCTTGAGCCCAGGCTGTTCCAGGCCACGCCCCCTCGCGGCGCTATCATGTGATTGGTGTTGTGCTGTGAGCTGTGCTGCAGGCTGGCAGTAGCCAGGGCGGCGGTGTGGTGGAGAGGAGGGATCGGTCCAGCTGCTCTGAGTGACCACAGACCTCCCTGTCCACGCGGACAGGATGCAGGGATGCGAGGATGTCTGAGCGCGAGCTGATGGAGGCCACGCTGCGTGAGGAGGAGGAGGAGGGTGAAGATGAAGAAGGAGAGGAGCTGACACTGCTGGAGATCCTAACGCTCTATAACCAGCCTATAAACGAGGAGCAGGCCTGGGCGGTTTGCTATCAATGCTGCCGGACGTTGGCGGAGGTAGGCGCGGGGCGCTCAGTTCTGGACCACCACCGGGGGGTCATCGAGGGTCCAGGCGACGTGAGGATACACAAGAATGGCACGGCCAGGCTGCACGCTGCAGGTAAACACTGGGAAACCGTCCATCCACCAGCGCCTGGCTGGAACTCCCCGTTCCAAGCGCCAGAATGCAACTGCTGCACCATTTAAGGTGGAACGGATGATTCCGTTATAGGGCTGGCGAATGGGAAGCCGAGTTCAGCCTCACAGCTGGACTGAAGCCTGCACTGATCGTGCTGACCAATTTAATGCACGTGTACTGTTTTGACGTCTCCGGTGCATGCGGGTTGCAATGCATGTAGCATCACTAGCTGCGCCAAGATGCAGCCAAAGCAGGGGGCTCGTTATATAACACGGGTCCAATCAGGCATGCGGGGGACCTGTCCACCATTCTTATGGACCCAGGTCATATCATATCCTATAGGAGGATGTGGAACTTTAATGTGCCATAGCTGCATAAAGAACAATGAATGGCATATAGCACTCAGTGGTCTGTCTGGGCTGTGAAATCCAAATATACTCCAGTGTAAATTCATATAATACAATTAATGTCCCCATATATGTGTGTATATATATATATATATATATATATATATATATATATATATATATTAATGTGTGTGTATAAAGCTATATGTGTATATAAATATACATATATTAAAGCTATATGTGTATATAAATATACATATACATAAATATACATATATTAATGTGTGTATAAAGCTATATGTGTATATAAATGTGGATACAGTTAGCGAACAAGCTATTGATATATATATATATATATATATATATATATATATATATATATATATATATATATGAAGGATATTTGTGATGTCACAAAATCCAAAGCGTTGAATTATGTGTAGCTTGTTCGCTGAAACTGTGTCACGCTGTGGGTATATATGCGCCTCACCCGTCTGGAATCATTCGTTTCCGGGTCGTATAAGGCTCTGTGTTTAACAAGCCTCTCACTGCTTTGCATCCTCAAACAGACAGAGCTCATGTAGTTCTGCTCTTAAACCGCGGCACTGTCAACATACACGCTACATAAACACCGTACAGGAACAGCTGTAACCTCAGGGAGACCAGCAAGCCGCACACAGAGGTCCAGACTCCCTCCAGGGGGCAGAGATCCAGGAACTCAGTGTTGTAGTGTAGATATGGGAAACAGAGGTCTTGGCTTGTAACGTAACGCTGTCTGGGGTGATTGTGTACAATGGCAGACGCAGTGCTAGAATTAGCATCGCTAGCGGGAGCGGGTTACATGTTCACACATTAATACAGTCACTCCTACGCTGTACTGAAGAGCAGCCGTGTCAGAATGCACTATGGAGGTCACTGCTATATCCAGCACTCCCACCAGTGCACCACTAACACCAGTAGGGCTTAACTCACCCTGAACACTAAAACACCAGTAACACTGAAACACCACTAACGCTGTAACACCAGTAGGGCTTAACTCACCCTGAACACTAAAACACCAGTAACACTGAAACACCACTAACGCTGTAACACCAGTAGGGCTTAACTCACCCTGAACACTAAAACACCAGTAACACTGAAACACCACTAACGCTGTAACACCAGTAGGGCTTAACTCACCCTGAACACTAAAACACCAGTAACACTGAAACACCACTAACGCTGTAACACCAGTAAGGCTTAAATCCTCCTGAACACTGAAACACCGCTAACGTTGTAATACCAGTAGGGCTTTACTCACCCTGAACACTAAAACACCAGCAACACTGAAACACCACTAACACTGTAATACCAGTAGGGCTTAAATCCTCCTGAACACTGAAACACCACTAACACTGAAAAAACAACGACTAACCACTGCATTAACCACCAATAGTGCACTGGAAAACTCACCCTGAACACTAAAACACAAGTAACACTAAAACACCACTAATGCTGTAACACCAGTAGGGCTTAAATCCTCCTGAACACTGAAACACCACTAACACTGTAATACCAGTAGGGCTTAAATCCTCCTGAACACTAAAACACCAGTAACACTGAAACATGACTAACACTGTAACACCAATAATTTTATTTTTATTTTCATTTTTTTTTTTTTTATTTTTATTTTCATTTTTACATATATTTTTATATATTTATGTTTATTTTATTTATTTAAATACTGCTGTCTGGGTTAAACTGGGTCCTTGGGTACCACAATTTCGTTCCACCCCATGTACCACATGTGATGCGAATGACAATAAAGTCTCCTTGAATCCTTGAATCCTTGAATCCTTAATGCTTAACTCACCCTGAACACTAAAACACCAGTAACACTGAAACACCACTAACACTGTAACACCAGTAGGGCTTAAATCCTCCTGAACACTGAAACACCACTAACGCCGTAACACCAGTAGGGCTTAAATCCTCCTGAACACTAAAACACCAGTAACACTGAAACACCACTAACGCTGTAACACCAGTAGGGCTTAAACCTTCCTGAACACTGAAACACCACTAACGCTGTAACACCAGTAGGGCTTAAATCCTCCTGAACACTGAAACACCGCTAACGTTGTAATACCAGTAGGGCTTTACTCACCCTGAACACTAAAACACCAGCAACACTGAAACACCACTAACACTGTAATACCAGTAGGGCTTAAATCCTCCTGAACACTAAAACACCAGTAACACTGAAACACGACTAATACTGTAACACCAGTAGGGCTTAAATCCTCCTGAACACTGAAACACCACTAACGCTGTAACACCAGTAGGGCTTAACTCACCCTGAACACTAAAACACCAGCAACACTGAAACACCACTAACACTGTAATACCAGTAGGGCTTAAATCCTCCTGAACACTAAAACACCAGTAACACTGAAACACGACTAATACTGTAACACCAATAGTGCTTAACTCACCCTGAACACTAAAACACCAGTAACACTGAAACACCACTAATGCTGTAACACCAGTAGGGCTTAAATCCTCCTGAACACTGAAACACCACTAACGTTGTAACACCAGTAGGGCTTAAATCCTCCTGAACACTAAAACACCAGTAACACTGAAACACCACTAACGCTGTAACACCAGTAGGGCTTAAATCCTCCTGAACACTAAAACACCACTAACGCTGTAACACCACTAACACTGTAATACCAGTAGGGCTTCAATCCTCCTAAACACTGAAACACCGCTAACGTTGTAATACCAGTAGGGCTTTACTCACCCTGAACACTGAAACACCACTAACACTGAAACACCACTAACACTGAAACACCACTGTCACAGTATAAACTACAAATGGACCAGCATATGGAGTTAAAACTTGCTGTGTGCTAATGTGTTTCCTATCACTGTACAAAGAAGCTCCATCTGAGATTTTGGGTGGTGTTAGCTTCTAGAACATTAGCCTCGTAGCTCCAGAGCTAAACCCACCTTGTCCTGACTGAGGGGCTGCACTTGGAGAAGATTGTGTGTTTGGTTTTTGGTCTGGACCACCTTTAACAGAGACAGCCAGTCAGTGGCCTAAGCTTGGTCTGCAAAGTGTCGCTTTGTCCTCACATCACTTCGTCATGCCTGTCGGGAGACGTGATTGAGGAGGCCGGACGGTGAACGAAGCAGATTCCAGAGAAAGCCGCCGCTTGTTTTGCTTCACTGGGAACAGCGTCCTGCATACTGCCTGGTTGTGGTGTTTTCTGTGGTGGATATAAAGTACTGGTCAATAAAATAAGGGTCAGTTTATTCATATAATACAGTATAAAGAACAATATTTGCTATTTTTACTTTTTGATCAACGGAAGTCATGAAATGAGTTCCTCATTGTCTGCAGAACTTACAGGTTCATTCATAGTAGATTCTGAATAATTCATAGTGGATACTGAATAATTCATAGTGGATGCTGAATAATTCATAGTGGATGCTGAATAATTCATAGTAGATACTGAACAATTCATAGTGGATGCTGAATAATTCATAGTGGATGCTGCATAATTCATAGTGGATACTGAATAGTTCATAGTGGAGACTGAATAATTCATAGTAGATGTTGAATAATTCATAGTGGAGACTGAATAATTCATAGTAGATACTGAATAATTCATAGTAGATGCTGAATAATTCATAGTAGATACTGAATAATTCATAGTAGATACTGAATAATTCATAGTGGAGACTGAATAATTCATAGTGGATGCTGAATAATTCATAGTAGATACTGAATAATTCATAGTGGATACTGAATAATTCATAGTGGAGACTGAATAATTCATAGTAGATGTTGAATAATTCATAGTAGATACTGAATAATTCATAGTGGATACTGAATAATTCATAGTGGAGACTGAATAATTCATAGTAGATACTGAATAATTCATAGTGGATACTGAATAATTCATAGTAGATACTGAATAATTCATAGTGGATACTGAATAATTCATAGTAGATACTGAATAATTCATAGTAGATGCTGAATAATTCATAGTAGATACTGAATAATTCATAGTAGATACTGAATAATTCAAAGTGAATACTGAATAATTCATAGTGGATGCTGAATAATTCATAGTGGATACTGAATAATTCATAGCGGATACTGAATAATTTATAGTGGATGCTGAATAATTCATAGTAGATACTGAATAATTCAAAGTGAATACTGAATAATTCATAGTAGATACTGAATAATTCATAGTGGATACTGAATAATTCATAGCGGATACTGAATAATTTATAGTGGATGCTGAATAATTCATAGTAGATACTAAATAATTCATAGTGGATGCTGAATAATTCATAGTGGACGCTGAATAATTCATAGTAGATACTGAATAATTCATAGTGGATGCTGAATATTTCATAGTAGATACTGAATAATTCATAGTGGATGCTGAATAATTCATATATCCAAACATTCAGCTATTCAGCTATATTTGTCGTAAGGGGGAACGTGCTGGTTTGCTGTAAGGCTGTCAGGGGTTGGAGAACGCCATAGGCTGCGTTCACACACCAGATAGAAGTATCCCAGATCCCATTTTCCTGATTAGCCTGTGTCTCTTAAAAGCTCCTAAACTGACCCGCTTGTGCGAAAGGGCAATGCTTCAGGTGACTCATCTGAAGATTTCCCCTCCCCCTAAACAGGGCACGTTGTTTAGCCACGCCCAGTTTGTACAGAAACATCAGCCCAGATGTTTACGAGGCTGTTACAGAACAAGCGTATGATGGACAGGGAGCTGGACTGGCGTAGATGTAGCTTTAATTCCCATCCGACTCAGACTGAGCCGCCTTGCCACAAATTAGACACTCGGATCTCGGATTTCTCTATCCATACGAACCGGAGTTTCTTCTGTTCATACTGACACACAGATACACATCCGAGTCACCTATGAGGACAAAGATCAGATGGACCACAGTCAGACCCTGTTTACCCTGCAGCTGTAGTGCTACCTAGGTGCTATTTCAGGCCGGGCATGATTATCCCGTTTCTCTGTGACGGGAATGCTGTGTTAATAAGGATCATCATAAACTCCACAGCTGTCCGTCTCATTCACATTAGAGTAACAGCAGCGTGCTCAGCGTAGTCATGTGCTCGGTCGTGCTCGTTGTCTCGTCCAGCTCTGACTGTCCCTCTCTTCTTCTCCCTGCAGGTAAAGGCCAGGCAGCATCCCCAGCAGTGTGGGTGAGTGACGCTCCGTTTCCGGTTATCCTAACCCTAGCACTGACAACCCCTGCATTAACACTACTGACTATGTGCTGGTGTTGTAGTTGTGATGGTGTCAGATGAAGAAGAGGTGTAGTCAGAGTTATTCCAGCCCTGAGAGTGAAATATCGTATAACGCACCACCACTGAGCCTTCAGAGAGGATGGGAACGCTGCTCTCCCAAACAAAAGTATTCCTTCACAATCTGTGGTGGTCCGCCTCGATCCCAGAGTGTTTCCATACACGCTAGTCCCACAGTCATCCTCAGGCTTCCAGGCTGGAATGTTGTGCTGGAAGCATGTTATTCCAGCATTCCTCCATCACAGCCATCATCTCCGGGCTCTCGGCGGACGCTAAGGTCAGGGCCGGTCTGGCTGAGCGGAAATGCCACCCTGCGACTCCACCTCTCTCCCATATCACCAGCTGGTGACATTTAGAGCCCAATTAGAGACCTCCACTCATAACCCACCCCCAGAAAGATGAGGGTTAGCATTCCGAGCAGCCTTGCCCTTTAACTCGCAGTGATCAGAGTCAAAGAGGAGCTAAACCCCCTCGCTGGTGGAAGAACCGCCCCATTTTCAGCAAGACAGTAGCTAGGTGTGCTAGTGGAAAGACCAGTGATGAGAAAATACCACCACTCAAACATGGTTACGGACGTACGGTGTTCATGAGGTCATCTGGGGATGAGGGTAGTAATTCTGTCCAGTGCTCAAAGCCATACAACAGATCTCGGCAGGGTCGGCACCATACCAGTGAAACCTCGCAATCCTTGATACCCAGAAGGAGGTGTGGGGGTGCGGGTGTGTTGGGAAGGAAGATAAAGGTGACCAGGATCAATAACTGATGATACATTTAGACTGATATGATCAATATTTATTGAGCTACACATACAGAAGTCTGTCTCTCAGTATGGCGTCGGGCCGCCGTGTTCGCTAACCCAACACGCCAGACGTCTCGGTATGGAGCTGTAGAGGTTCCTAATGGTGTCCTGTGATAATCCATCCCATGCAGCTTCAACATCCTCACACAGTTCCTGCAGATGGTGCGGTAGGGGTGGAGGTGGAGGGACACCAGGCCTTCTGGACGTGTGACTACAGACCCTCCATCTTGGTGCTGACCACGGTGCCTCCACACACGGATTCGTTGGGCGTCTCCACCAAGACTAAAGCGGGACTCGTCACTGAAGATGACCCGCTGCCATTCTGAGTCACTCCATGACAGTCTGGTACGACACCACTGCAGTCTTTGGTGACGGTGACGTGGTGTTAAGGACAGTCGTGGTAACGGTCTGTGTGCATGTAGTCCTGCATGGTGCAGCCGTCTGCCGATGGTGCTGCACTAACAGGATGACTCATGGAGGACACCACTGCTCACTGGATGTCCGTAGTCATGGCTTTTGGGTCAGTCAGGTCTCAAGATGTCAAACCTACACACCAAGTTTAATTCCGGTAGGTTGATTCCTGTTGCCCGCAGTTCCTGGTGCCAAGCGGCACCTCTGGACATTGCATAGCACTGGTACTCATGTGAAGAACAGGCTCTACACTTTGGATGCTGTTGTGCTGTTGTCCAACATTACCATAGCATGGACACCGCAGACACTGAGGACATGATGAATTAGATGTGTCTTGATTTCCCGCTCACGATGACTTTAAAACCCCATCCCGAGTTCATTTCAATGAAGGTGCCGTGGTTCTGATGCTGGCGTGTTCTATGGGCTGTGCTGTGGGGGCCTCTAGCACCATAATGCGTCAGCAGATGGAAAGCCACTAGGACACACACACACGTCTTGACACCCACTTAGCCGGCGTGTGTTCCAAAGCCATCCCTGAATGACTGAATCTGAGACTCCGGAGACAAATCTCTGTTAAGCTGCTTTACCCTGGTGATGGGTTCTGCTGCCGGTCCTCAGAAGAGCCAGTCAGGAGTCAGGCTGCGGGAATGCAGGCCGCTCGTGGGATACAGCCAATCGTCTCTACTGTATCAGCTGCTGAATAATATGTGGTGGGTAGTGGTGTTAGTGGTCTGATCCTCACTGAGTGGTGGTCTCTCTGTGTGGTATCAGGTTGGTGGTGTACTGGGTGAGTGGTGGTCTCTTGGTGTGGTATCAGGTTACCGGTGTACCAGGTGAATGATGTACTGGGTGAGTGGTGGTCTCTCGTGTGGTATCAGGTTAGTGGTGTACTGGGTGAGTGGTGGTCTCTCGGTGTGGTATCAGGTTAGTAGTGTACTGGGTGAGTGGTGGTCTCTCGGTGTGCTATCAGGTTAGTGGTGGTCACTGCGTGAGTGGTGGTCTCTCGGTGTGGTATTAGGTTACTGGTGGTCGCTGCGTAAGTGGTGGTCTCTCGGTGTGGTATCAGGTTAGTGTTGTACTGGGTGAGTGGTGGTCTCTCGGTGTGGTATTAGGTTACTGGTGGTCGCTGCGTAAGTGGTGGTCTCTCGTGTGGTATCAGGTTAGTGTTGTACTGGGTGAGTGGTGGTCTCTCGTGTGGTAACAGGTTAGTGGTGTACTGGGTGAGTGGTGGTCTCTCGATGTGGTATCAGGTTAGTAGTGTACTGGGTGAGTGGTGGTCTCTCGGTGTGCTATCAGGTTAGTGGTGGTCACTGCGTGAGTGGTGGTCTCTCGGTGTGGTATTAGGTTACTGGTGGTCGCTGCGTAAGTGGTGGTCTCTCGGTGTGGTATCAGGTTAGTGTTGTACTGGGTGAGTGGTGGTCTCTCGGTGTGGTATCAGGTTAGTGTTGTACTGGGTGAGTGGTGGTCTCTCGTGTGGTAACAGGTTAGTGGTGTACTGGGTGAGTGGTGGTCTCTCGATGTGGTATCAGGTTAGTAGTGTACTGGGTGAGTGGTGGTCTCTCGGTGTGCTATCAGGTTAGTGGTGGTCACTGCGTGAGTGGTGGTCTCTCGGTGTGGTATTAGGTTACTGGTGGTCGCTGCGTAAGTGGTGGTCTCTCGGTGTGGTATCAGGTTAGTGTTGTACTGGGTGAGTGGTGGTCTCTCGGTGTGGTATCAGGTTAGTGTTGTACTGGGTGAGTGGTGGTCTCTCGGTGTGGTATCAGGTTAGTGATGTACTGGGTGAGTGGTGGTCTCTCTGTGTGGTATCAGGTTAGTGTTTTACTGGGTGAGTGGTGGTCTCTCGGTGTGGTATCAGGTTAGTGATGTACTGGGTGAGTAGTGGTCTCTCGGTGTGGTATCAGGTTAGTGGTGTACTGGGTGAGTGGTGGTCTCTCGGTGTGGTATCAGGTTAGTAGTGTACTGGGTGAGTGGTGGTCTCTCGATGTGGTATCAGGTTAGTAGTGTACTGGGTGAGTGGTGGTCTCTCGGTGTGCTATCAGGTTAGTGGTGGTCACTGCGTGAGTGGTGGTCTCTCGGTGTGGTATTAGGTTACTGGTGGTCGCTGCGTAAGTGGTGGTCTCTCGGTGTGGTATCAGGTTAGTGTTGTACTGGGTGAGTGGTGGTCTCTCGGTGTGGTATCAGGTTAGTGATGTACTGGGTGAGTAGTGGTCTCTCGGTGTGGTATCAGGTTAGTGGTGTACTGGGTGAGTGGTGGTCTCGGTGTGGTATCAGGTTAGTGGTGTACTGGGTGAGTGGTGGTCTCTCGGTGTGGTATCAGGTTAGTGATGTACTCGTTGAGTGGTGGTCTCTCGGTGTGGTATCAGGTTAGTGATGTACTGGGTGAGTGGTGGTCTCTCGGTGTGGTATCAGGTTAGTGTTGTACTGGGTGAGTAGTGGTCTCTCGGTGTGGTATCAGGTTAGTGGTGTACTGGGTGAGTGGTGGTCTCTCGGTGTGGTATCAGGTTAGTGATGTACTGGGTGAGTGGTGGTCTCTCGGTGTGGTATCAGGTTAGTGTTGTACTGGGTGAGTGGTGGTCTCTCGGTGTGGTATCAGGTTAGTGTTGTACTGGGTGAGTGGTGGTCTCTCTGTGTGGTATCAGGTTAGTGATGTACTGGGTGAGTGGTGGTCTCTCTGTGTGGTATCAGGTTAGTGTTGTACTGGGTGAGTGGTGGTCTCTGTGTGGTATCAGGTTAGTGATGTACTGGGTGAGTGGTGGTCTCTCTGTGTGGTATCAGGTTAGTGGTGTACTGGGTGAGTGGTGGTCTCTCGGTCTCTCTGCTCCTGGCTGACTGTGTGTGGGGCTGGTTTGTTTCCCTGGGGAGAGCATGACCCATTTCCTTTCGCCGCCTAAAAAAATAATTTGCACACTGTTACCAGTTCCATGTTAATATAGTTCTTAATTAATGCAGCGCCACATTACTCACACCCCACAGTTCAGCTACACACACAGAAGTGCTGTCTCTCAGGACGGTGAACGTGTCGTCCACCTGGCGGGGAATCTGTGGCTGTTATTAGCAGCTCATTTCATTGTGGGTTTGGTGGATTTGGTGGACATAACAGAGGTGCTTTTGTCTGGTTCGTATGTTGACTCAGTCTCTGCCCCCCTCGTCTGTCGGGGTCTTCATGTCTTCAAAGACTGACCCGTGGAGACAAAGCCGCCTTTATTACTGAAGCTAACTAGCCTGATGGTCATGCTGTATTAGGGAGCATAGATGAAGCCCTCCACCCCCTTCTCTCAGCGCTCTCCAAATCAAGCTTTTCACCTCCTCTATGTGTGGATGTGCTGTGGTTGCCATGGTGACAGGGTCGGCATGTCTGAAAGCTGATCGTGGCTGGTGATGCTAAGACAGCAGGAAGTGGAGATGAGAGAACTGCGCTCCTCATGGACTGACTGAAGCAGTTAGGAAAACCAACAGCAAAACCTCTCATCATACGTTTACTGTCTAGCTATTAATCTACCAGATCTACTAATCTACTAATCTATTCACTACTATGAATTATTCTAGTAAAATATTACTTAGTATCCACTATGAATTATTCAGTATCCACTATGGATTATTCAGGATCTACTATGAATTATTCAGTATCCACTATGAATTATTCAGTATCCACTATGAATTTTTCAGTATCCACTATGAATTATTCAGGATCTACTATGAATTATTCAGTATCCACTATGGTTTATTCAGAATCTACTATGAATTATTCTGTATCCACTATGAATTATTCTGTATCCACTATGGATTATTCAGTATCCACTATGAATTATTTAGAATCTACTATGAATTATTCTGTATCCACTATGAATTATTCTGTATCCACTATGAATTATTCAGGATCTACTATGAATTATTCAGTATCCACTATGGTTTATTCAGGATCTACTATGAATTATTTAGTATCCACTATGAATTATTCAGAATCTACTATGAATTATTCAGTATCCACTATGGATTATTCAGGATCTACTATGAATTATTCAGTATCCACTATGAATTATTCAGTATCCACTATGAATTATTCAGTATCCACTATGAATTATTCAGGATCTACTATGAATTATTCAGTATCCACTATGGTTTATTCAGGATCTACTATGAATTATTCAGTATCCACTATGAATTATTCAGAATCTACTATGAATTATTCAGTATCCACTATGAATTATTCAGAATCTACTATGAATTATTCTGTATCCACTATGAATTATTCTGTATCCACTATGGATTATTCAGTATCCACTATGAATTATTTAGAATCTACTATGAATTATTCTGTATCCACTATGAATTATTCTGTATCCACTATGGATTATTCAGTATCCACTATGAATTATTCAGAATCTACTATGAATTATTCAGAATCTACTATGAATTATTCAGGATCTGCTATAAAACATTCAGGATCTACTATGAATTATTCAGTATCTGTTCTGAATTATTAGGTCTCAGGTATGCATAATGGATAATCTACTGTAAGTAATTCAGGAACTACTTTGAAATATTCAAAAACGCTAAAACTCAACTGCGAATCACGTAGAGGCGATGAAGCCAGCGTAAGGTCAGTTAGAGGCAGGTATGTGACCGCGGTGTGGAGATTTGAGTGTTAAAACCTAAAGGCCAGTCTGAGACACATTCACAGACAGCCCGCAAAGATTAGAGCCAGACAAAACAAGCTGACCCCTGCTCTGTCCTCATCTGCCCAGTCTTTCCCCTGTCAAATCCCGTCAGCATCTTTCATTAGTTTTCCTGAACTGTCATGTCTGGTCTGAAAACGTTCCCTGTCCTGTCTTGATCTGTCAGGCGGGAAAGCAGCTCTCCACATAGTCCAGCTCAGTAAAACACTTGAACTGGATTCACACTTGTAGCCAACGTCCAGTTTACTTGTGAACTGTACATTGTGTGTATACACTATATCACCAAAAGTATTCCCTCCCCCCATCCACATCATGGAACTCGGATGTTCTGATCACTTCCATGGCCACCACAAGCACCTAGACATGCAGTCACTCTCATGGGGACACGGGTCACTCTCAGGAGCTCAGTGAACTCCAGCGTGCAACCGTGATAGGATGCTCCACCTGTGCTACAAGCCCAGTCGTGAAATTCCCTCCCTACTAAACATTCCACAGTCCACTGTCAGTGGGATTAGAACACAGTGGGAGTGATTGGGAACGACAGCAGCTCAGCGAAGTGGTCAGAGGATGCCAAGGGTCATAGGTCACGGAGGTCACCAACTTTCTACAGAGTCCATCACTACAGACCTCCAAACTTCATGTGTCCTTCAGATCAGCTCAGGAACAGTGTGTAGAGCTTCATGGAATGGGTTTCCATGGCGAGCAGCTGCATTCAAGCCTTACATCACCAAGTGCAGTGCGGAGCATGGAATGCAGTGGTGTAAAGCTCCACCCCTGGACTCTAGAGCAGTGGAGTGACTTCTGAGCGTGTTCTCTGGAGTGTCCAATCACGCTTCTCCATCTGGCGATCCAATGGATCAGAGTCTGGGTTTGGTGGAACCAGGAGAACGGTACTGGTCTGACTGCACTGTGCCAAGTGTAAAGTTTGGTGGAGGGGGGATTATGGTGTGAGGGTGGTATTCAGGAGTTGGGCTCCGCCCCCTAGTTCCAGTGAGAGGAACGCCTAATTCTTCAGCAGACCAAGAGACTCTGGACCATTCCATGCTCCCAACTTTGTGGGGACAGTTTGGGGACGGCCCCTTCCTGTTCCAATATGACCGCACACCAGTGCACAGAGCAAGCTCCATAAAGACATGGATGAGCGAGTCTGGTCTTTGATGGGTGGTCCTAGAGTTGGAGCTGTTATAGCTGTAAAGGGTGGGCCGACATCATATCAAACTCTGAGGATTAAGAAAGAGATGTCACTCAAGTTCATATACGTGTGAAGGCAGACGAGCAAACTCTTTTGGCAATGTAGTTTGTTTTGCAGTGCAGTTGTGGGAGGAAGTAACTGTGCGTCTCCAGGTTGATGGAAACAGGCACGTGGGCAATGGAATGGATGAGTGCTCATCAAAAGTGTTAAGCCTAACAATGAAATCAGTAAATCAGATAATCTGACGCTTGGTTTTTAAAACTGGCATTTTGGTTCCCCTTCATCCGCCATCTTTGTTGTTCTGGAGAAGGCGTTTCGTAGTGGGTGGTTCGTCACGTGACCAGGTTCCATCAGCCAATAGCATTCGCTGACAAAACGCATGCCCGCCCCCAAACTATCATAATAATGATAATGATAATAACAATAGTAATAATAACAATAATAATAGTAATAATAATAATAATAGTAACCGTAGTAATAATAATATGAATAATAGTAATAATAGTAGTAGTAATAATAATAGTAACAATAACAATAATAGTAATAATAATAGTAACAATAACAATAATAGTAATAATAATAGTAACAGTAATAGTAGTAATAATAATAATAATAGTAACAGTAATAATAATAATAATAATAGTTATAATAATAAATAAGTAGTGGTAGTATTGGCATGCGAATAACAGGACCTGTGTTTTTGTGTGTTTGCTAGGTGATTGAATCTCTGGGCATTATGATCTATAAGGCTCTGGACTACGGTCTGAAGGACAATGAGGAGCGTGAGCTGAGTCCACCGCTGGAGGAGCTCATCGACCTGATGACTAACACGGCCGGTTCGGACGCTGACCCCTGCCCTGATGAAGGCTATGAGGCC
>JAMWET010002622.1:5000-81116 GCA_024036415.1 Prochilodus magdalenae
TTAGTCCTATAGCGAACTACTTCAGCTAACAGATGACTGTATTATCCTTATAGCCAATTACTACAGATACCAACTACCTGTATTAGCCACACTGCTAACTGCTGCTACTCTAATAGCTACCTGCTACAGCTAACAGGTCAGTTACTGAACATCACCATGCTGTACCCCACAAACACGGTTACGGTGTGACTACGTATTTCAGGAGTCCCCTCGTTAATTCTACGTGGAACTCTGTGGAATTTTGCCAACAGGTAGTCATAATACCACATGGCGACAGTACCTATTAGTGAGGGTGTGACCTTGTTGAGCAATGTAACCCGCACATTAGCTACAGCGCCCTTAGCTACGTTGGCCTCGCAGCTCCAGCGCTGGTAGTGAAGGAGCAGATTCCGAACATGTCCTGGTGACATTTAGGTGAAGAGGAAGATGGGCGAACATGATTTGTGATCAGACTATCTATCTTGATTCATCTCCTGTCCCCCGTTCATTCCTCCTCCTCTCTTCATCACTCTTTCCCTCCCGTCGATCAATAACCCTTAATCCGGCCCCTCTTCCACTTCACACGGCCTAGCCGTGTCCCATAACGCCTCGAGGCAAGGTCACATGTCAAACGGCGGTATGAATTGATGCTTTTGATCAAATCAAAGAGCGACCGTGGTTTGATCCATCATTCATGTTGAGGTCGATGGGAACATCTCTGAGGGCAAAGCCTCCATTAGCACGGAGATATTAAACACTTTGGAACACGAACATGTGGCATCAGACACGGTCACAGTGTTTAACGTGTTTCAGTCCAGATCAAAGCATCGTTTACATGAAACAACAGAAGCCATATCGCCCCCTACGCTTCCTGTAGTGTATTACAGTCTGTCAGAATGAGCGTGCGGGTCGTATCGCCCCCTACGCTTCCTGTAGTGTATTACAGTCTGTCAGAATGACCTTGTGGGTCGTATCGCCCCCTACGCTTCCTGTAGTGTATTACAGTCTGTCAGAATGAATGTGTGGGTCGTATCGCCCCCTACGCTTCCTGTAGTGTATTACAGTCTGTCAGAATGAGCGTGTGGGTCGTATCGCCCCCTATGCTTCCTGTAGTGTATTACAGTCTGTCAGAACAACTATGTGGGTCGTATCGCCCCCTACACTTCCTGTAGTGTATTACAGTCTGTCAGAATGACCGTGCGGGTCGTATCGCCCCCTACACTTCCTGTAGTGTATTACAGTCTGTCAGAATGAGCGTGTGGGTCATATCGCCCCCTACACTCCCTGTAGTGTATTACAGTCTGTCAGAATGAGCGTGTGGGTCGTATCGCCCCCTACGCCTCCTGTACTGTATTACAGTCTGTCAGAATGAGCGCGTGGGTCGTATCGCCCCCTACGCTTCCTGTAGTGTATTACAGTGTGTCAGAATGACCTTGTGGGTCGTATCGCCCCCTACACTTCCTGTAGTGTATTACAGTCTGTCAGAATGAGCGTGTGGGTCGTATCGCCCCCTACGCTTCCTGTAGTGTATTACAGTCTGTCATAATGAGCGTGTGGGTCGTATCGCCCCCTGCGCTTCCTGTAGTGTATTACAGTCTGTCAGAATGAGCGTGTGGGTCGTATCGCCCCCTACGCTTCCTGTAGTGTATTACAGTCTGTCAGAATGAGCGTGCGGGTCGTATCGCCCCCTACGCTTCCTGTAGTGTTTTACAGTCTGTCTGAATGATCGTGTGGGGGGTATCGCCCCCTACGCTTCCTGTAGTGTATTACACAGTCTGTCAGAATGAGCATGCGGGTCGTATCGCCCCCTACACTTCCTGTAGTGTATTACAGTCTGTCAGAATGAGCGTGCGGGTCTTTCGTATCGTCCCCCTACGCTTCCTGTAGTGTATTACAGTCTGTCAGAATGAGCGTGCGGGTCGTATCGCCCCCTACGCTTCCTGTAGTGTATTACAGTCTGTCAGAATGAGCGTGCGGGTCGTATCGCCCCCTACACTTCCTGTAGTGTATTACAGTCTGTCAGAATGAGCGTGCGGGTCGTATCGCCCCCTACGCTTCCTGTAGTGTATTACAGTCTGTCAGAATGAGTGTGTTGGTCGTATTGCCCCCCTACGCGTCCTGTAGTGTATTACAGTCTGTCAGAATGAGCGTGTGGGTTGTATCGCCCCCTACACTTCCTGTAGTGTATTACAGTCTGTCAGAATGAGCGTGTGGGTCGTATCGCCCCCTACGCTTCCTGTAGTGTATTACAGTCTGTCAGAATGAGCGTGTGGATGATATGAATATTAAATAGCAGTTTTAAATAAATGATTCTTTGTTGTTTGTCTTTGTTGTATTGAGTTTGGCATGGGCGATTGTTCACCCCGGGCGGTTTGTTTATGGTTTGTGTTGTGTAGTTGGTAGCGGTGTGCTGAGTTGTGTTACATCATTGTACTCAGCTCGACTCGTCAGACTCGCTCGCTGACTGTGCGCTGAGAGGGAGAGTGTGTTAGCGAGAGCGCTAACAGATACAACACTGTGCTGAATTATTTACTCACACTGTCCTCGCTGTCTGCTCCGCGAGCGCTAACCCAACAGATCCTGTGTCCTCAGGCAGCTGTCTGCAGGCCTACGAGCTGACCTTTGACCTTTTATCCTCCAGACTCAGACTCTAATTGGTAAATTGGTCTTGATTAGAGAGACTTAATATGGAAGCTTCCCACAGGATTTAGGAATGTGTCTGTAGGAATGTGTGCCTCATCAGTCCGAGGAGCGTGTGCGAGTAGAAGCACATGAAGACCCGATGTTCCAGTTCATCCCGAAGGTGTGCAGTGGGATTATGGGGGTCTGTCCACTGGTGGTCCTCCACCCCAGACTCCTTGGTCCATGGCTTTACGGATCTGGCTTTGTGCACAGGGACACAGTCCTGCTGGAACAGCAATGGGATCTTCTCCAAACTGCTGCTGCATTAACACCACCCGTAACTGGAACTGAGGGTCCGAGCCCAGAACCTGAAACCCCACCCCCAGGACCATTATCCCCCCTCCACCAACCCAGGCAGGGAGCGTTCTCCTGGATTCATCCACCAAATCCAGATTCTTCCAACAGACTGCCAGGTAGCGAAGCGTGATCCATCCCTCCAGAGAACCCGGAGCCCAGTGGTGGAGCTGTACACCCGACACGGAGACCCGGTTCATTAGGCGTACAGTCCCTGTGCTTACGCTCTTCCAGAGGCAGTTTGGAATTCTGTAAGGAGTGTGAGATGTGGTTGTTGTTCCCTGTGTGTCTTCTGCTTTGTGCCTGAGCTGCTCCTAGATGCTCCCAGTTCCCAGTGACGGCACTTTGTCCAGCGCAGCTCTAGCAGCACAGGGGCTTCACAGACTGACTCGTGCCAAGGTTGCTATCCTGCGTCAGTGGCACATTTGAAGTCTGAGCTCCTCAGTACGATTCGTAGATGCTACATAACTTTGCACCTGAGTCTACACACCTGTTAGTGAAGGGTGTGGCTAAATCCCAGCAATGAAGAAGGTTTTATATAGGTCATATATATAACTGGACTAAAAATGGGGTCCCCTTGTATGGTTAAGGTGGTAGTACCGTCAGGCTCCTGCAGATGGCGCTGCAGGAGGACGGTGGGTCTATAAATCCCTGCGGGGTGTGAGTGACGGGGTCCATAGATTGGGAAGAGGTGCTACAGTGCAGGGAATGTCTCGTTCCATGTGTGGAAAATGGCTCCAGAGCAGATGTTAATGATTGGCTAAAAGGAGGGACTGCATGTGGGCGTGGCCAAAGACCATAGTGTGAGGAAGTAGCTGAATCTGCAGGTGTGTGGAAGCGTACGGTCATACGGGTCTACCAGCAGTGGATACAATCCCAGTCTACAGGGAATTCTCCTCGGAACCGTCCCAGGGAAGGCATCCACCAATCTGGACCACCACAGAGTGTCTGAACTGACTTGGCTACATCCAGAACCTTGTCCAGTCCATGTCCAGTCCAGTCCCAGCTGTTACCGCTGCTGGTGGAGGGACTACACTGTTTCCCCCTCGACCCGGTAGGGATACCGGTGCAGTAGGTGAGGTGATGAGTGACTGTTTGTCCGTGTGCTGACCCTGACCTGGAAGTGACCTTTTCGCTCTGGGTGTATAAAGGACGGGACCGCGGTGGTGGCCGGTACGTGGCCAGACGCTGAGCAGCAAGCTGTTATTAGACACACTTTATTATTATCATGGCTCTCTTTGTGCGGCTGATAGCCTGGTGGTGTGGTTGCCATGACAACGTATATGGCCCACTGAAGCCCTGCGACCGGTATTCATGTAGACGGCCGTGGGCTCGGACCCCGTCAGGGGAGTTTATTGTGGCAGGTGTAGCTCTGTGCATAACAGAGTCTTCCAGAGGGGTTCGGCGTGAAGCGCTCCATCAGAACCGGTCCCAGTGGTGGTGAAGGTAACCAGACGTCCCCTCTAAAAGCTCCCTCACAGGAAGTTCCTACAGGAGGTGGTTCTGAATACGCTGCCTGATGTCTGAGACGCTGTTTATGATAGTGTGGAGAAGATCTCAGCCTTAAACTCCATTCATGGTGGAGGGATACATGCTGCAGGGCGCTGTGAGGTCAAATAGTCCCCCAAAGGAACTTAGTATTTCCAGGTTTTCCAGATTTTCATCATCAACATTCCATACGCACTCAGAAGACACGTGTAGGTTCACTGGTGGTTCTAGATAGTACATACAGTTTCTATATGTGTGTTCTAGATATGGAGCCAGTATTGATCTTCTGTTTTACCCTAAGTGTAGGTGAGGTCTCCGCGTGGTGGTTAGCCTGCTCTCTGTTAGCTTCCCCATTTGAACTGACTTGATAGCTCGGTTATGCTACACCCCAAAAAAGATGTCCTGAAAAGGTTCCACATGCAACATCATAGAGGAACCACTTTGGGCTCCCTACAGAACCTTTTAATGTCTGGTGCTTTGGAGAGAATCATTGTTGTAAATGAGTGAGACACACACTGGACCTCCACAGAACCCCCACAGAACCTCCACAGGACCCCCACAGAGCAGGTACTATGTGGGTGGAGGATCATTCAGCGCTACTGGACACCTCAGTGTCACTGCTGGACTGAGAATCATCCACCAACCAGAACTATCCTGACAACAGCGTCCTGTGTGTAGCGTCCTGGGGCCCGTTCCTGTGGGAAGGGTCCTGGGAAGTGTTCTGTGGGTTGCATCCTGTTGGCAGGGTCCTGTGGGCATCGTCCTGTGGGGAAGCGTCCTGGGGAGTGTCCTGTGGGAAGCGTCATGGGGGCATTGTCCTGTGGTAAGCATCCTGGTGAGTGTCCTTTGGGTTGCATCCTGTTGGCAGGGTCCTGTTGGCAGGGTCCTGTTGGATGGTGTCCTGTGGGCATCGTCCTGTGGGGAAGCGTCCTGGGGAGTGTCCTGTGGGAAGCATCCTAGGGAGCATCCTGTGGGTTGCATCCTGTTGGCAGGGTGCTGTTGGCAGGGTGCTGTTGGCAGGGTCCTGTTGGCAGGGTCCTGTTGGTAGGGTCCTGTTGGTAGGGTCCTGTGGGATAGTTTCCTGTGGGCATCGTCCTGTGGGGTTCCTGACTGGTGCCCTCCACTGTACTGACCGCCTGCTGAACCTCCCTGTTTACCTCTCGGACGCTCTGTACAGGTGTTCAGACGTATGTGACGGGCTTCCTCTGTGATGAGCTGCACACGCACCTCTTACTGGTTCTGTAGAACATGGTAGGGTTATAGACAGTGACAGACACGGCGTGTGAAATGAGCCGCGGGCCACGTGTTGGGTTCAGATCACTGAATAATGTTGGGTATGTATAATGCACAGATCTTTCATGGGTGACATCACCTCTCACCGCCTCTCCCGCGTGCGGCGCGCCGGTTAAACACGGTGGAGTGTGTAATTCTGTGGTGAGAAACGCGGGCGACTCGTTAAAGGAAGGAACGGCGCCTCTCTTTTAAAGTGCAAATGGGCGCTGAGCTCATTTGCATACACATAATTGGTCATTTGCATGCACCTAATTGCAGTCCATTTGTGTGCAGGAGCCCCGAAAACGTCCTTTAGCCAAACGCGCAAATGAACGGCGGGTAACAGGAGAGCGCGCGATAATGGGCCGGCATGAAATATTTATAGAGGAATACAGAACACTCCAGCGGGGAGCGCGGAGAGGGAGAGCGAGTGTTGTGTAACATCAGAGAGAGAGGGAGAGGGGAGGAGGTGGAGAAGCGAGTGAACGAGCGGCTAATTTGATAGAATTATTAGTTTTCATGTTTTGGACCGGGCCGCGGTTCTCCACGCTAATGTTCCTTACAAATGAGCTGCTCTTCCTCCTCCAGCGGCTTCCTGTGAGGGTGCGAACTTTAAACAGGAGCTACAGGATCGTCCTGACAGGAGACCGGAATCTCAGCCATTCCCATTCCGATCCTGCACTGCCTGCTGTAGCAGTGTGTAGCTTTTGAGGAGTGGGTACAAGAACTCTCTTTATCATCAATCAATCAATCAATCAATCAGCCAATCAGCCAATCAGCCTCTGTTTTCATTGGGAGGTACAGTGAGGTTGACCTTCATTTACAGTGTAGCTGAGTATTTCCATATTAAGGGGAATTTTTTTATGGATTTTAATCTGGAACTGAACCGAAGGAAGGACCACATAGAACAAACCGACCGTGACCTCAAACCACATACAGATTAAATTAATAAAGAGGAAAAATAAAATAATAAAATCTATATCATTAATAAAGTCATGAGACTGCAACATAAACTAGAAATAAACCAGACCAATAAAATTATTATAAAAAACAATTAAATAAAAAGAAAATGAGAGAATAAACTCTTCAAAATAATAATAATAATAATAATAATAATCAGTACTAAAATAAAATAAAAGGACTGAAAATTAAAATAAAGATAATACAAGCTATAAAAAATAAATAAAGAAATATATAGAATATATAGAAAATATATATAGATTATATGCAATGGTGTATATAAAGCTGGTGGTATATAATGATAGTGGTATATAATGTTAGTGGTATATAATGTCAGGACTATATAATAGTGGTATATAATGTCGGGAGTATATAATGTTAGTGGTATATAATGTCGGGAGTATATAATGTAAGTGGTATATAATGTAAGTGGTATATAATGTTAGTGGTATATGTTAGTGGTATATGGTGTCGGGAGTATATAATGTTAGTGGTATATAATGTTAGTGGTATATAATGTCGGGAGTATATAATGCAAGTGGTATATAATATTAGTGGTATATAATGTCGGGAGTGTATAATGTTAGTGGTATATAATGTCGGGAGTATATAATGTTAGTGGTATATAATGTCGGGAGTATATAATGTAAGTGGTATATAATGTTAGTGGTATATAATGTCGGGAGTATATAATGTTAGTGGTATATAATGTCGGGAGTATATAATGTTAGTGGTATATGATGTCGGGAGTATATAATGTTAGTGGTATATGATGTAGGTCGTATATAATGTAAGTGGTATATAATGTTAGTGGTATATAATGTTAGTGGTATATAATGTTAGTGTAATATGATGTAGGTCGTATATAATGTAAGTGGTATATGATGTAGGTGGTATATAATGTTAGTGGTATATAATGTTAGTGGTATATGATGTAGGTGGTATATAATGTTAGTGGTATATGATGTAGGTGGTGTCCTCAGTGAAGTGATGTATGCTGGCATGTGAGCGGAGAGTGTTTTATAAAGGAGCTAGCTCAGTGTTCCAAACACGGACTTACATCGCGCTGATGTGTTAGTGTGTGTGGTGCTGGTGTGAGTGGATCGGACACAGCAGTGCTGCTGGAGTGTTTAAACACTGTGTCCACGTCAGTGTCACTGCAGTGCTGAGAATGATCCACCACCCACATACTACCTGCTCTGTGGGGGTCCTGTGGGGGTCCTGTGGGGGTCCTGTGGGGGTCCTGACCATTGAAGAACAGGGTAATACAGTACACAGAGAAACAGATGGACTACAGTCTGGACCTGTACACCTACAGAGTGTCCTGTATGGTCAGTGGAGCTGGTGGACGGGACTGTGGGTGGAGGTACAGGGAGGTGGGCCTAATGAAGGAGTGGCCGGTGGGTGTGGGTGTGATGGATGACTCTCGGCTCTTTAAGCTGAGATGCTACACACCACCAGAGAACGGCACGCCGAACGAACCGGCAGGATAAAACCCACACGCTGTTTAGCGGATCTGTTGTGTTGTTGTTTCGGTGACGCGTTCTAATCGCACCGTTCCCGGAACAGGGCCGGCTCATTCTCCCGTTCCCTCAGAAAGCCGGAGTACAGAGGGAGAGGAGTGTGAGGAACGGTGTGCGGCGTTTGAAGCTGGAAAACTCTTTCAAACGCATCACTTTCTCTCCGTCAGCCGGTGGAGCGGGCGGGGGCGAGAGCGTGAACTGATAATGAGGAGCGGGAGTGAATGAATAATTCTCTCTCTTCTTTTTCTCTTCGCAGTGTGACAGCGAGAGTGACATCGATGACAAGGTAAGACTCCCCCTTCACGCGCCTCTGTGTGTACTGTGGAGCGTCAGTCTGCGGAGCTCAGAGTGAAGCCAGCGCTGATCATTTGCATGGTACAGAGTTGGGACGGGGCGATGAGAGAGGGAGAGAGAGGGGGCGAGAGAGGTAGACTGACACTTCTGAAGCCGGTTGTGGTTTCTGTTGTGCATGGTTTCTGACGCTGACAGCTGGTGTCAGCGCACGGTGGATGTCGAGCTGAGCATCCGCTGAAGGATACAAGCGGTGAACGTCACGGCGAGGCCGAGTGCGCAGCTGACGAGTCAGGACTTCCTGTAAAGCGCCAGCACCGGGACGCAGCCCCGGGACATCAGAGCGGGTTTAAACCGGGGTCAGGACCCGCCGTGTGGAGCGCCGTGGTCATTGTACAGGTCACCTGTAAACAGCGGTAGCACGTTATGGGTAGGGAACCAGCTGACCGGCCTTGTGACAGGAAGGTCGCCAGTTTGACCCCTTAGCTGACAGGACACGACTGAGGGGCCCTTGAGTAAGGCACCTAACCCCCAGCCGGCCCCCGGGCCCTGTGGATAGTGCTGACCACAGACCAAGTCACTCACGGTCCCCTAGTATGCGTGTTCACTAGTGTGTGTGTGTGTGTGTATGTGTGTGTGTTTGGTCCCTAGTATTTGTCACTAATGTGTGTGGTCACTAGTGTGTGTGGGGGTGGTCCCTAGTGTGAGTTGTCACTAATGTGTGTGGTCCAAAGTGTGTGTGGGGTGGGTTCAGTGAGGAAGGATCCTCCATGTCCTAGAGGACAGGTCTTCTTACAGGACAGGTCTTCCTAGGGGACAGGTCTTCTTACAGGACAGGTCTTCCTAGGGGACAGGTCTTCTTACAGGACAGGTCTTCCTAGAGGACAGGTATTCCTAGAGGACAGGTCTTCCTAGGGGACAGGTCTTCCTACAGGACAGGTCTTCTTAGAGGGCAGGTCTTCTTACAGGACAGGCCTTTCTAGAGGACAGGTCTTCTTACAGGACAGGCCTTTCTAGAGGACAGGTCTTCCTAGGGGACAGGTCTTCCTAGAGGACAGGTCTTCTTACAGGACAGGTCTTCCTAGAGGACAGGTCTTCTTAGAGGACAGGTCTTCTTACAGGACAGGTCTTCCTAGAGGACAGGTCTTTCTAGAGGACAGGTCTTCTTAGAGGACAGGTCTTCTTACAGGACAGGTCTTTCTAGAGGACAGGTCTTCCTAGAGGACAGGTCTTCGTAGAGGACAGGTCTTTCTAGGGGACAGGTCTTCCTAGAGGACAGGTCTTTCTAGGGGACAGGTCTTCCTAGAGGACAGGTCTTTCTAGAGGACAGGTCTTTCTAGAGGACAGGTCTTTCTAGAGGACAGGTCTTCCTAGAGGACAGGTCTTCCTAGAGGACAGGTCTTCCTACAGGACAGGTCTTCCTAGAGGACAGGTCTTCCTAGAGGACAGGTCTTCTTACAGGACAGGTCTTCCTAGGGGACAGATCTGACTCGTTAGCTCCTCCAGTCCTGGGTAAGTGAGGTTTACGGTTCTGCTACACGCTTCTGCTCAGTGTTCTCAGGTGTCCCAGTCTGAGCTCCATCCTTGAAAGGCCCTGGTTCTACCCATTTCTCCACCATGTGCGGGTTCCGTATGATCGTACACGTGTATTGCTCTGCCTGAGGCCTCCGCTGGATATATGTGATGTATATAGTTTAAGTTGAGCGGTTGAATAGTTTTCCTCAGACACGGAGAGAATTCCGGGCTTTACAGGGTTTCCAAGGCTGCCATGGTAAAAAAGACTGTCTGGTTGAACTGGAGGTTAAATTATAAAGGTGAAGTGGCGGACGGTGAGTTATGAAGTGGAGCGTTGTCGTGTGCGGTGTTCCGGGGTGTTCTCCCTGCTGCGGAAGGAAACTGGGAGCGGTGGTCTCCCAGCCGTGTGCTATCTGCTGTTCCTCTGTAGTATCTGTGGCGTTGATGGTTTGGAGGATATTTGCATGGGTTTTGCACACTACACCTCGGGTATCCTCCGCCCGGGGTGATGGACGACTGTTTATCTGATTTGGTATGTAAATCCCGCCACGCTAAACTATATGGAAACGAGCTACAGTAATACTGCCCGACCGTGTACAGGAATCCAGGCCAGGTTAACATGACAGCGGGCACCATGTGATCCATGAATTAACCACATATATATTACTATTTATTAATTACTAATATTAATAATCTACTAGCAGCGTACTAATATTAACAATAATATTAGTTTAACGGTTAGGTTTGTTTTATTTTCTATTAGTTTATTTAATCTGCATTTTTAGCTTTTCGGAGGCATAACTACCCAAAATTAGCTTTATTATATATTATTACATATATATACTGGGCTAGAAAAGTGCATGTCATGTCATTATAAAAAATTATATATCCTTCATATTTAATTAATTATAGTGAAGTGGGTTTTTACATATATATATATATATATATATATATATATATATATATATATATATATATATATATATACAATTATTGGTCATGTTATGTGAATATAGCATGATGACAATTTAAATCTCTGAAGTTTATCCAAATTATATACAGTATCAATTCACACAGTGTAGATTATATTATATATTCTGTTTATATACAGTATTAAAATATATTCAGTGCATTTTTGTTTATAAACACTGTATGTGTTTATATATTGTATATATAAGCTTATTACAGTTCATATTTAGTTTGTATCAGCCCATGTGCATCATTAACTCACACATAGACAGTTCATGTAATCCATTATGTTTTGATAATAATTAATTATAGTAATTATAGTGCATATATATAATATATATAGGCATGCGATTGTGTAAGAACCCAATTCACTGTAATTGATTAATTGTAGTTTTCCATCAATATAATAAACAGTGTATTGTGTATATGTATTTGTTATTGTTTATTTTATGTAAATATGTAAATATAGCACACTAACAATTAAAATCTCTAAAGTTTAACCAGATTAGCATGCGCCACATGCTAAACATGCAACATGCTAACCAGTCCGGCCGATTCCGTGCTGTAGGACTGACTATGGATGCTGGTGTTATTAGTGTTATAGTAGAACCGTTAGCCGTTAGCCGTTAGCCACTTTTTTTTCTACCAAATTACCCATTTTTTCTTTGCACGCTTATCACTTGTTTACGTTGCGGCGCTAATTCGCTCCGCGGTTCCGGCCGTGCCTTACACATGCTAATTCCCCCCACAGTTAAGCAATTACTCCTTGCTAAATGAATGCGATAGCATAGCTAATCTCCTCTAAGCCCAGCTCCCAGTTCTGTGGAAAACCGTCTCCAGCTCGCTCTCTTAAATAATACATTGATAGCGAGCAGCAATTTGCATTAGCTTTAGCGCCCGCGCTAGTCAATAGGCTTTTATCTCTCTCCTCATTGAAGCGAAAGTGTGGGGGGGTGGGCTTTTCAGGAGAGTTCTCCTCGGTGCCAGGAGCTCTTGGATGGAGGGAGGTGAGGAGAAAGGGATTTTGTCCTGATTCCGGGCCTCTGCTCCACTCGGCCTTTTACTCAGAGGCTGAAAAGACGGAGACAGATGCAGGCAATATTGAAGGTGCCCGTCCCTAAACGCGGAGCAGACCTCCTCCTGACGTGGGCGGGTGTTAAAGGTGTAATGAATTGTTTTTAAAGCCTAATTAGATGGAAATTGACCGTTCCCACCCTCAACACCAACAACACCCATTCATTCCTTCCCCAGTTCTATTCACGGGGCTTTCTACGGGCATCGCGCGGGAACTTACGGGTGGGAGCGACTACACACTGACCGGCCGCTTCATCCGGTCTACCTGACCACTGACCATACAGGGCACTCTGTAGGTGTACAGGTCCAGACTGTAGTCCATCTGTTTCTCTGTGTACTGTATTACCCTGTTCTTCAATGGTCAGGACCCCCACAGGACCACCACAGAGCAGGTACTATGTGGATTGCTGGTGGGCGTATATTTAAAACTGCTCCGGTTTGACCCTGTTAAAAAGGAATTCCACCAGAGTTCCTCTGTAAGTCAGTGACACAGACAGCTCATTAGGTATTTAATTTAATATTATTAATAGGGGTTTAACTGGTACAGTGTTTGTATTATAATTTTTATATAAATTGTTTATTTATTTGTTTATTTCTGTTGACCACCAAGTTGTGGGCCAGTTAGGCAACCCTGGGATACCAGAGCAATAATCTAGGAATATCTTAACAACCACCTGGAATACCATGGCAGAAACCTACTGATAACGTAGCAACCACCTGGAAAACTATAGCAAGAACATAGAAATAGCCTAGTAACCACCTGGAATACCACAGGAGGAACCTAGAAATAGCCTAGTAACCACCTGGAATACCACAGCAAGAACCTAGAAATAGCCTAGCAGCCACCTGGAATATCACAGCAAGAATCTCGCAGTAGTCTAGCAACCACTGGTAATACGACAGCAAGAACCCAAAAATAGCCTAGCAACCACCTGGAAAACCACAGCAAGAACCTAGAAATAGCCTAGTAACCACCTGGAATACCACAGTAAGAACCTAGAAATAGCCTAGCAACCACCTGGAAAACCACAGCAAGAACCTCGCAGTAGTCTAGCAACCACTGGTAATACGACAGCAAGAACCCAAAAATAGCCTAGCAACCACCTGGAAAACCACAGCAATAACCTAGAAATAGCCTAGCAACCACCTGGAATACCACAGTAAGAACCTAGAAATAGCCTAGCAACCACCTGGAATACCACAGCAAGAACCTCGCAGTAGTCTAGTAACCACCAGCAATACGACAGCAATAACCTAGAAATAGCCTAGCAACCACCTGGAAAACCACAGCAAGAACCTAGAAATAGCCTAGCAACCACCTGGAATACCACAGCAAGAACCTAGAAATAGCCTAGCAACCACCTGGAATACCACAGCAAGAACCTAGAAATAGCCTAGCAACCACCTGGAATACCATAGAAAGAACCTAGCAGTAGCCTAGCAACCAACTGGAATACCACGGCAGGTTTTCTCCTGTAGCTGCAGCGCTGAAGCTAAGGAGCTTAGAGAAGCGGAGCACGTCTCGGCCCCGTGCGGCGTGTGGTGTGGGGGAAGTATATGAATGAGCTCATGTGCGGAGCCCGTTGGGCTGTGTGCTGCTGGTGGGCGGGTCTCTGTGGTGAACACATGGGCGTCTCATTAGCGACGATGGGCTGTTAAGCAGAACTCCAGATGTGCGCTGTAAAGAGCATGTGGAGGCGATCATCCAGCAGAGATTCAAACGGGGTTTTCATGCGCCGGCTCGTCAGCCTGGGCTTTTATAGAGAGGCGGGAAGTGTTTCAGGTGGGCTAAGGTCACCTGGGGTCACGGGGAAGACCACCAGACATACGCTGCCTGTCAGAAGTTTGGGAACGACTTCCCTCTTTCTGTTGTTGCTGTTACTGAAGTGGGAAAACTCCCTGGGATGGTTTATCATCCAGCAGCTTCGTGCTCATGGTCAGTCTCTCTCCGGAGAACAAAGGGCTCGAATCGAAGCTCCTTCGAACCCAGACAGGTGGTGTAAACAACCGAAACACCTGAGAGACCCGAGTGTGGATCAGATCTCACAGTGCTGCATTAACAACCACACCGGAACGGCGAGGAACACCACCAGGTACGCCCTTAAAGGGCCCATACGCGGGAAAACTGAACTTCCCTCACTCGTCTTTGGTAAACATACTGCTCACTCTCCGGTTCCTACAGCCCACCTGCTTTGAAGGCGCAGCTTTTGTGATGTCACAAAGACCAGTCCATTGAGATATACCTACCTCTGCTAACTCCGCCTCCAGCGGTTTACCTCTGCGTATTCACTGGAGCTATAAGGAGTCTGGACACCAATGTATCAGTGTTTAAGGTGGTAGTACCTTCAGGCTCCTGCAGATGGCGCTGCACGAGGGTGACGGGGCTATAAACCCCTGTGGGGTGTGAGTGACGGGATCCATAGATTGGGAAGAGGTGCTACAGTGCAGGGAATGTCTCGTTCCATGTGTGGAAAATGGCTCCAGAGCAGATGTTAATGATTGGCTAAAAGGAGGGACTGCATGTGGGCGTGGCCAAAGACCATAGTGTGAGGAAGTAGCTGAATCTGCAGGTGTGTGGAAGCGTACGGTCATACGGGTCTACCAGCAGTGGATACAATCCCAGTCTACAGGGAATTCTCCTCGGAACTGTGCCAGGGAAGGCATCCACCACATCTGGACCACCTGACCAGTTCTCTGATGTGTCTGAGAACCTTGTCCGGTCCATGCCCAGTCCGGCCCCGGCTGGTACTGGTTGTGTGGTATTGAGACTGTGTGGACAGTGTGAAGGTGTATGAGCTGTGTGTACCCGTCCTGGGTAAGGCAGATAGCGGATCACCATGCCTCGTAGACGGTTCCCCTGCTGTGAAACCCTGAGCCCGGTAAACTCGCGTTCTGAGCCCAGGAGAGCAGGATAAACACTGTTATTTGTGCTGACACGCCCACCGAGCTGCTCTGACAAGAACACAATAGCAGCCGAACGCTCACCTGAGCACCTGAGCGCAGGTAAGCGCACACCTGCAGCCCCTAATCACACACGCCCATTTGAATAAAACCGCTTCGAAACAAAGGAGTCGCAGCCGGCCATGCAAATCAGCCGGGGCCATTTCACTACCTTACAATAACAGCACCGCCGCTCGCTGCCTGGCCGCGCCGCGAAGGGGAAGTCCACCCGAGTCACGGAGTCCTCCTGGAGGCTCCGCACCACTCAGCCGTCCAGCCGTCCGTTAAACAGAGCGGGCTAGCATACCGTGCCTAGCGCATGTGTTCGGCCCCCTTTAACTTTTCAACCTTTTGCCACATTTCAGGCTTCAGACATAAAGATATGGACCTGTCATTTTTTGTAAAGAATCAATAACAAGTAGGACTCAGTCGTGAAGTGGGACGAAATTTATTGGATATTTAAAAAACTGAAAAGTGGGGCGTGCGATATTATTCAGCCCCTGTACTTTCAGTGCAGTGAACTCACTCCGGAAGTTCAGGGAGGGTCTCTGAATGATCCAGTGTTGACCTAAACGACTGATGATGATAAATAGAATCCACCTGTGTGTAATCAAGTCTCTGTATAAATGCACCTGCTCTGTGATAGTCTCAGAGTTCTGTCTAAAGCACAGAGAGCATCATGGGACCAAGGGACACACCAGGCAGGTCCGAGATACTGGTGTGGAGAAGTTTAAAGCCAGATT
Source organism: Prochilodus magdalenae (assembly GCA_024036415.1). Classification (NCBI taxonomy): domain Eukaryota; kingdom Metazoa; phylum Chordata; class Actinopteri; order Characiformes; family Prochilodontidae; genus Prochilodus; species Prochilodus magdalenae. The sequence goes on from JAMWET010002622.1 coordinate 20,731, forward strand.
TGGAAACATCTCAAGGAGCACTGTGCACGCGATATCAGACCACCGCAAATCTACCAGGACCCGGCCGCCCCTCTAAACGTTCAGCTCAAACAGAGAGAAGACTGATCAGAGACGCAGCCAGGAGGCCCATGATCACTCTGGATGAACCGCAGAGATCTACAGCTGAGGTGGGAGACTCCGTCCATAGGACTCCAGTCAGTCGTACACTGCACAAATGGAAGAGTGGCAGGAAGAGAGCCATTTCTCAGAGATATCCATCAAAAGCCTGGTTTAAAGTTTGGCACAAGCCACCTGGGAGACACACCAAGCATGTGGAGGGAGGTGCTCTGGTCAGATGAAACCAAAATCGAACTTTTTGGCCACAATGCAAAACGTTCAAAACGCAACACAGTTCATCACCCTGAACACACCATCCCCACTGTCAAACATGGTGGTGGCAGCATCATGGTTTGGGCCTGCTTCTCTTCAGCAGGGACAGGGAAGATGGTGAAAACTGATGGGAAGATGGATGGAGACAAATACAGGACCACTCTGGAAGAAAACCTGTTGGAGTCTGCAAAAGCCCTGAGACTGGGACAGAGACTTATCTTCCAACAGGACAATGATCCAAAACATAAAGCAAAATCTACAGTGGACTGGTTCAGAGATAAACATACCCCGGTGTTAGAATGGCCAGGTCTGCTGTTCACCAATGCTCTCCATCCAGCCTCACTGAGCTGGATGGAGAGCTGGTTTGCAAGGAAGCTGGTTTGCAAGGAAGAAGCTGGTTTGCAAGGAAGAATGGGAAGGAACTCCAGCCTCTCGATGTGCAAAACTAATGGAGACATACCCAAAGCGACCTGCAGCTGTAATCGCAGCAAAAGGTGGCGCTACAACGTATTAACGCAAGGGGGGTGAATAATATCGCACGCCCCACTTTTCAGTTTTTTAAAATATCCAATAAATTTCGTTCCACTTCACGATTGTGTCCCACTTGTTGTTGATTCTTCACAAAAAAATACAATTTCATATCTTTATGTTTGAAGCCTGAAATGTGGCAAAAGGTTTAAAAAAGTTCAGGGGGCCGAACGAATGCACTAGGCACTGTAGCTCACTTCAGCTAACACTAGCAGACAGGACACAATCTGATATAAACAGAGTGAGGGAGAGAGGGTTTGGTGTGAGGTGTGTACAGAGTGAGGTAGAGAGGGTTTGGTGTGAGGTGTGTACAGAGTGAGGGAGAGAGGGTTTGGTGTGAGGTGTGTACAGAGTGAGGGAGAGAGGGTTTGGTGTGAGGTGTGTACAGAGTGAGGGAGAGAGGGTTTGGTGTGAGGTGTGTACAGAGTGAGTGAGGGAGGGTTTGGTGTGAGGTGTGTACAGAGTGAGGGAGAGGGGGTTTGGTGTGAGGTGTGTACAGAGTGAGGGAGAGAGGGTTTGGTGTGAGGTGTGTACAGAGTGAGTGAGAGCGGGTTTGGTGTGAGGTGTGTACAGAGTGAGTGAGAGAGGGTTTGGTGTGAGGTGTGTACAGAGTGAGTGAGGGAGGGTTTGGTGTGAGGTGTGTACAGAGTGAGGGAGAGAGGGTTGGTGTGAGGTGTGTACAGAGTGAGGGAGAGAGGGTTTGGTGTGAGGTGTGTACAGAGTGAGGGAGAGAGGGTTTGGTGTGAGGTGTGTACAGAGTGAGGGAGCGGCGGGGTTGGTGTGAGGTGTGTATAGAGTGAGGGAGAGAGGGTTTGGTGTGAGGTGTGTACAGAGTGAGTGTGTGTGGGTTTGGTGTGTGGTGTGTACTGAGTGAGGGAGTGTGGTTTTGGTGTGTGGTGTGTACAGAGTGAGGGAGAGAGGGTTTGGTGTGAGGTGTGTACAGAGTGAGGGAGAGAGGGTTTGGTGTGAGGTGTGTACAGAGTGAGTGAGAGAGGGTTTGGTGTGAGGTGTGTACAGAGTGAGGGAGCGGGGGGTTTGGTGTGAGGTGTGTACAGAGTGAGGGAGCGGCGGGGTTGGTGTGAGGTGTGTATAGAGTGAGTGAGAGAGGGTTTGGTGTGAGGTGTGTACAGAGTGAGGGAGAGAGGGTTTGGTGTGAGGTGTGTACAGAGTGAGGGAGAGGGTTTGGTGTGTGAGGTGTGTACAGAGTGAGTGAGAGCGGGTTTGGTGTGAGGTGTGTACAGAGTGAGTGAGAGAGGGTTGGGTGTGAGGTGTGTACAGAGTGAGTGAGAGAGGGTTTGGTGTGAGGTGTGTACAGAGTGAGTGAGAGAGGGTTTGGTGTGAGGTGTGTACAGAGTGAGGAGAGAGGGTTTTGGTGTGAGGTGTGTACAGAGTGAGGGAGAGAGGGTTTGGTGTGAGGTGTGTACAGAGTGAGGGAGAGAGGGTTTGGTGTGAGGTGTGTACAGAGTGAGGGAGAGAGGGTTTGTGTGATGTGTGTACAGAGTGAGGGAGAGAGGGTTTGGTGTGAGGTGTGTACAGAGTGAGTGAGAGAGGGGTTTGTTGTGAGTTGTGTACAGAGTGAGGGAGAGAGTGTGGGTTGTGAGGTGTGTACAGAGTGAGGGAGAGAGGGTTTGGTGTGAGGTGTGTACAGAGTGAGTGAGAGAGGGTTTGGTGTGAGGTGTGTACAGAGTGAGGGAGAGAGGGTTTGGTGTGAGGTGTGTACAGAGTGAGGGAGAGAGGGTTTGGTGTGAGGTGTGTACAGAGTGAGAGAGTGAGGGTTTGGTGTGAGGTGTGTACAGAGTGAGGGAGGGGGAGTTTGGTGTGAGGTGTGTACAGAGTGAGGGAGGGGGAGTTTGGTGTGAGGTGTGTACAGAGTGAGTGAGAGAGGGTTTGGTGTGAGGTGTGTACAGAGTGAGTGAGAGAGGGTTTGGTGTGAGGGTGTGTACAGAGTGAGGGAGAGTTGTTTGTTTTGGTGTGAGGTGTTTACAGAGTGAGTGAGAGAGGGGTTGGTGTGGTTTGTTTGTGTGTACGAGTGTTGTGGGAGAGAGGGTTGTGGTGTTTGTGAGGTGTGTACAGAGTGAGGGAGAGCGGGTTTGGTGTGAGGTGTGTACAGAGTGAGGGGAGTTGAGGTTTTGTGTGTGAGGTGTGTACAGAGTGAGTGAGAAGCGGGTTTTGGTGTGAGTTGTGTACAGAGTGAGTGAGAGAGGTTTGGTGTGAGGTGGTGGTACAGAGTGTGGGAGAGCGGGTTTGGTGTGTTGGTGTGTACAGAGTGAGGTTGTGGGGGGGAGATGTTTGTGTTGGTGTGAGGTGTGTACAGAGTGAGTGAGTTGCGGTTTTTGTGTGAGGTGTGTACAGAGTGGTTGTGAGTGTTGCGTGGTTTGGTGTGGAGGTGTGTACAGAGTGAGGGTTTGTTGTTTGGTGTGAGGTGTGTACATTTGTTGTTGTACCGGGAGAGTTGGCGTGTGGTGTGAGGTGTACAGTGTACTGTGTGTTGTTGTTGTATTTGTTGTTGTGGTGGTGTTGTTTTCGTGTTTGTTGTTGTTGTTGTTGTTTTCGTGTTTGTTGTTGTTGTGTGTGTTGTGGTTGTGTGTGTTGTCGTGTTTGTTGTTGTCATGGTTGTGTGTGTTGTGGTGTTTGTTGTTGTTGTGGTGTTTGTTGTTGTTGTTGTGGTGTTTGTTGTTGTTGTTGTGGTGTTGTTGTTGTTGTTGTTGTGGTGGTGTTTGTTGTTGTTGTGGTGTTTGTTGTTGTGGTGGTGTTTGTTGTTGTTGTTGTGGTGTTTGTTGTTGTTGTTGTGGTGTTTGTTGTTGTTGTGGTGTTTGTTGTTGTTGTTGTGGTGTTTGTTGTTGTTGTGGTGTTTGTTGTTGTCGTCTGTCAGGCGGAGGTCTGCAGGTCTGTCTGCTGTGTGAAGCTGGTTAAGTGTCTCTGTTGTCTCCTCCTCCTCTGTGCTCTTCACTCGTCCTCCTGCGTCGCTCTGACAGCCTGTCACCGCACACACACCTTCACCTTTCAGCCGCTTCACACTCCCCCACGGCACCACACACACTCACACTGCTAGTCCACCCCCCTTCCACCAGCCCCTCGGCACCACACACTCACACAGCTACCACACCTCATCCTCCCAGCTCATGGGCTCGGACCCCCAGCTTCATCTCCGCTCTCAGGCGGTCACACAGTCTTCACTGCAGGAGCCCAGACTCTCTCCCTCCCTCCATTTCTCTCTCCCTCTCTCTCTACTTCATTCATCTCTCTTTCCATGTCTTTCCCCCTTTCTCCATCTCTCTCTTCATCCCCCTCTCTCTCTCTCCCTCTCTCCATCTCTCTCCATCCCCCTCTCTTTCTCTCCATCCATCTCTCTCGCTCTCTCTCTCTCTCTCTCTCTCTCTCTCTCTCTCTCGTTTCCAGCATTAGCCTGGTAGTGGCACTAGCCTGGTAGCTGCACTAGCCTGGTTCCAGCATTAGCCTGGTAGCTGCATTAGCTAAGTTCCAGCATTAGCCTGGTAGCTGCGTTAGCCTGGTTCCAGCATTAGCCTGGTAGCTGCATTACCCTGGTTCCAGCATTAGCCTGGTAGCTGCATTAGCCTGGTTCCAGCATTAGCCTGGTAGCTGCATTAGCTTAGTTCCAGCATTAGCCTGGTAGCTGCATTAGCTTAGTTCCAGCATTAGCCTGGTAGCTGCATTAGCCTGGTTCCAGCATTAGCCTGTTAGCTGCATTAGCTTAGTTCCAGCATTAGCCTGGTAGCTGCATTAGCTTAGTTCCAGCATTAGCCTGTTCCAGCATTAGCTGGGTAGCGTCTAGCTTAGCCTGGTTCCAGCATTAGCCTGGTTAGCTGCATTAGGTTAGAATTAGCATTAGCTGCTTAGCTTAGTTCCAGCATTAGCCCATTAGCTTTAGTAGCAGCTATGCCGGAGCCCGGCGCTGTGGGTTTCGGGGCGGCGCTGTAGAACCGCGTGCTGTAGAACCGCGTGCTGTAGAACCGCGTGCTGTAGAACCGCGTGCTGTAGAACCGCGTGCTGTTATCTCGGGTGGTTCTGGCGGTGTTAGCTCCCTCGCTGTGTCTGATTGACACGTTAATTCTTCTCCTCTTATCGGAGGAGATGGAAATGAGTGAGGCGTCGGGGCGGCTCTGCTTTTCGGAGGAGTCTTATCAGGAGCGGAGCGTCGGGTTTAACCGCCTCGCTGATGTATCACACGAGTCAGTCTGTGGAGAGAGAGCGCTCACAGACCTCCCCCTCCCTCTTCCTCTCTCTCCCTGTCTCTCCACCTCCCTCCTCCTCACCCCGCTCCTGTCAGTGATGTGGGGGAACTAATGATCTATAATGTACCCTGTAGACCCCCTCTCTCAGACACAAACACATTCAATAAGACGCAGCCCTCCCTCGCTCGCCCCCGCCCTCGCCCGCCCGCCGCCCGCTCGCTCGCCCGCCCGGCGTGCTGACAGGCTCTAATAGTTTCTTTATGGAGGTGAAGATGGAGCGGCTTAATGTTTCGAACGCGAGCCATCATCTGTCCTCATCTGTTTAATGGAATTAGATTAAGCGCACCTGGGCCGGGCCGGGCCGAGCGCCGCCTTTCATTTAAAACCAATTTACCTGCAATATTCCCCCGTCAGCCGGGACCGGCCGCGCGCCGCCGGAGCGGCCCGAATGAGATCACGCAGCGCTTTAATTCCCTTCCCCGCCGGCGCCGTGAAATCACAACCGACACACGGACACACAACACGCACTCTAATATGGAGATGTCATTTTCTCATTCTCCTGCAGGGAGAAGACCTCACCTCCCTCTCTCCCCTTCTCCCTCTCTCCCTCTCTCCCTCTCTCTCTCTCTCTCTCTCTCCCTCTCTCTCTCTCCCTCTCTCTCCCTCTCTCTCTCTCCTTCTCTCCCTCCCTCTCTCCCTCCCTTTCTCCCTCCCTCTCTCCCTCCCTCTCACTCTCCCCCTCTCTCACTCTCTCCCTCTCCCACTCTCTCTCCCCCTCTCCTTCTCTCTCCCTTCCTCTCTCTCTCTCATCCTCCACTCTCTCTCATCCTCCCCTCCTCTCTCTCTCCCTCTCTCTCTCTGTCCACCTCTCTCCATTTCTCACTCTCCTCTCCATCCCTCTTTCCTCCTCTCCTCCTCCACCCTCCATCTTTCTGCTCCTCTTCTCCTCCTCCACTCCCCATCCCTCTCTCCTCTTTCCATCATTGTCTATATTTAAGTGTCTGTGTATGAGTGTGTATAGATGTGTATAAGTGTATGAGTGTGAGTGTGAGTGGGTGTGTAAAAGTGTGTATATGATTTATCGACTGCTGTGAAGCTGTAATTAATGAAGTCTGTGTTAAAGACAGCCCCGTGTGAACCTGGTGACGGTGTGCTCTGACTCTAACAGTGGTGTTAGTGTGGGTACAGGAGTGAGGAGATCCAGTCGGCCCTGATATGAGTCAGTGTGTTAACCGGTGTTAGTAATTACAGCGGTGCTGGACGGATCCGAACACTGCGTTTCTGATCTGGGTTCCGTTTCCTGCGCGCTCCAGCCGCGGCTGTGCTGGATGTTCTCTCCGCTCTGCTGCTTTATAAAGTGCAGCTGGAGTGCGTTTGGAGTTCTCCTCCCGCCCCGGTCCCTCTTGATCTCAGCGTGTGAGTGGAAGCCGTGTTCTGCGGGTTTGGGAGCAGGACTTGGCCCGAGTGGAGTCTGAGCTGTTTCTCGTTGGGCTTATTGTGTTTTTATTGGAGGAGACGGACACTTGCTGCTTGACGTTTTGTCAGATGGGAGCCGGGCTCGTTTTTCAGGCTTGGTCCCGTCGGCGCTGACCCGCGAAGGGGTTTCGTCTGTTTTTATGATTTTGTAAACGGGGGCAGAATGAGGGCGTCGCCTCCACTGTGATCTCATTTACTTTGAAACTGTAGAATGTTTACCGTACGCTGTTATGCTAACGTCCCGTATCGGACAGCGTTCGGAAATTGCTCGTATCTCAGGAAAGATAACTTTATAAGAGACGGAACAACAGTGCGTACGTTAGTCACCACCACATGCTGTCTCTGTTAGACAGTCCGTTATGAAATATAAACTCTCTGGAAAATGCACATGTAACAGACAGGATCCAGCATACCTAGCATGAGTAGTATCGTTAGCATAATTAGCCTGTTTAGCATATAACCTAAACATTAAATGTATACATTAAATACACTAACTGTATTAGCACAGTAATAGCAACGATCTTGGATACTATAGCAACACCATGCTTACAAATTGATTCACCTTAGCAACCATCTGGGATGCCGTAGCAACAACATGCATACAAATTGATTCCCCCTAGCAACCACCTGGGATAGCATAGCTACAACATGCATTCAACTGGCTTTTGTATAGTAACCTCCTGGGATGCCGTGACTACCACATACATACAAACCGCTTTATCCTAGCAACCACCTGGGATCTTACAGCAAAGCCATACCTACAAATTGCTTTAGCCTAACTACCACCTGGGATGCCGTAGCAACAACATGCATACAAATTGATTAACCCTAGCAACCACCTGGGATAGCCTAGCTACGACATGCATTCAAATGGCTTTGCTATAGTAAGCTCCTTGGATGCCGTAACTACCACATACATACAAATCGCTTTATCCTAGCAACCACCTGGGATCTTACAGCAAAGCCATACCTACAAATTGCTTTAGCCTAACAACCACCTGGGATGCCGTAGCAACAACTTGCATACACATTGATTCACCCTAGGAACCACCTGGGATCTTACAGCAACACCATACCTACAAATTGCTTTGCCCTAGCAACCACGTGGGATACCATAGTAACCACATGCATTCAAAAGGATTCACCCTAGGAACCACCTGGGATCTTACAGCAACACCATACCTACAAATTGCTTTGCCCTAGCAACCACGTGGGATACCATAGTAACCACATGCATTCAAAAGGCTTTGCTATAGTAACCACCTGGGATGCCATAGCAATAACATGCATACAAATCGATTCACTCTAGCAACCACCTGGGATACCATAGTAACCACATGCATTCAAAATGCTTCGCCCTAGCAACCACCTGGGATGCCATAGCAACCGTGTGCATCCAAACTGTTATGTCCTAGCAACCACCAGGGACAGCGTGGCTTTAATGCGGGTCCTCTTTGAAGCGCTGTGTGTTCTGAAGGCAGTGGTGTTGCTGCGGCCCGCACGCTGCCCGGGCTGAACCCTGACGGCAGGCTGAGCGCTGTGAACGTTTTTCCACATCAGCGGTAACGCTAAGCGGCCGTATTGGACGCAGATGAGCCCGACTGACCGGACCTGCCATGTGTGCGTGTTTCGTGTTCGAGCGCGGACTTGCATGTGTGCTCGCATCTGTGTGTCATATTCCAGCGTTTCGGACCAGCAGAAACTAAAAGCACTAAATTACTCCTTATTCAACAACGCCGTCTGGAGAGCGCCACGCTCCTGGCTCAGCCCGGCCCGGCCGGGCTCCGGGCCAGCGTCTGCAGGAGCTCCGCAAACACACATCCTCCAAGAAATGACACAGACGATCGGGGACCGATACGGAGGGCCTTACGGTGCCGGTGAAGTTAACCCATGCCATCGACTGTAGCGCTCCACTGGAGAGGAGGGCATTCCCTGAAAGTCTGGAAAGGGCCGTGCAGAACCGGAATGTACAGCCGGCTCTTAATGGGCCTGCAGGGACGAAGGAAGACCCTTCGGTAGTTTCCTTAAAACGGATCATTAGTGCTTCTATCCGTAACTCATCGCTGGAGTATCTCTGGGCTAGAACCCGTAGCATGTTCTACAGGGTTTGACCCAAAAGCAGTGCTGAGTTTGATCAGAACCTGATCGTTTTGGTTTAGGCTACGCTCCCCACATCTGGCCTCAAGACAAGATCAGTCGTGGGCTGTTCTTATTCTGCACCACGTAACTGGAACACGCTGTAGCCTGTTGTAAAGTGTTTAGTTTAAAAGTTAGTGTTCAGTTTTACTAACACATGAGGACTTAGCTTTAGTTTTAATCCTAAAACTGTACAGGCCTGTAAACACTGAGCTTTAGCTTAGCGGATCTGTTGCTAACTCTGAAATCTGTGGATAACACAAATCTTAAAGCCAAACTTCTCTGTCGTAGTTCACCTTGGCCTTTTACACTAGACTAGATCACCTTTAGCTTCACTTTACTTTTATTCTTATTAGCACTAAAAGCTGTTACTAGCATAGAGCCTCAAATCTAAATCAGTCGTGGGCTGTTCTTATTCTGCACCACGTAACTGGAACACGCTGTAGCCTGTTGTAAAGTGTTTAGTTTAAAAGTCAGTGTTCAGTTTTACTAACACATGAGGACCTTCAGGTTTAGTTTTAATCCTAAAACTGTACAGGCCTGTAAACACTGAGCTTTAGCTTAGCGGATCTGATGCTAGCTATAAAACCTGTAGCTAACACAAAACCTCAAGCCAAAAACCCTCAATGCGTTGTCTTGGCATGTGTTACTTTTACCACGTAACTGGAACATGTGAACTGTTTAAGCCTGCTGTAAAGTGTTTGGTCTGAAAATGAGTATTTAATTTTAATAAAAACATGTTAGCTTTAGTTTAAGCCTAATACTGTACAGGCAACATTGTAAACACTGAGCTTTAGCTTAGCGGATCTGATGCCAGCTCTGAAATCTGTGGCTAACACAAAGCTTAAAGCCAAACTTCTCTATCGTAGTTCACCTTGGCCTTTTACACTAGACTAGATCACCTTTAGCTTCACTTTACTTTAATTCTTATTAGCGCTAAAAGCTGTTACTAGCAAAGAGCCACAAATCTAAATCAGTCGTGGGCTGTTCTTATTCTGCACCACGTAACTGGAACACGTTGTAGCCTGTTGTAAAGTGTTTAGTTTAAAAGTCAGTGTTGAGTTTTACTAACACATGAGGACCTTCAGCTTTAGTTTTAATCCTAAAACTGTACAGGCCTGTAAAGACTGAGCTTTAGCTTAGCGGATCTGATGCTAGCTCTGAAATCTGTGGATAACACAAAACCTCAAGCCAAAAACCCTCAATGCGTTGACTTGGCATGTGTTACTTTTACCACGTAACTGGAACACGTGAACTGTTTAAGCCTGCTGTAAAGTGTTTGGTCTGAAAATGAGTATTTCATTTTAATAAAAACATGTTAGCTTTAGTTTAAGCCTAATACTGTACAGGCAACATTGTAAACATTGAGCTTTAGCTTAGCGGATCTGATGCCAGCTCTGAAATCTGTGGCTAACACAAATCTTAAAGCCAAACTTCTCTATCGTAGTTCACCTTGGCCTTTTACACTAGACTAAAACACGATCACCTTTAGCTTCACTTTACTTTAATTCTTATTAGCACTAAAAGCTGTTACTAGCAAAGAGCCTCAAACGTAATTCAGTCCTGGGCTGTTCTTATTCTGCACCACGTAACTGGAACATGTTGTAGCCTGTTGTAAAGTTTTTAGTTTAAAAGTTAGTGTTCAGTTTTACTAACACATGAGGACTTAGCTTTAGTTTTAAGTCTAAACTTTACAGGCCTATAAACACTGAGCCTTAGCTGAGCGGATCTGATGCTAGCTCTGAAATCTATTCAGACTAACACAAAGCTTAAGGTGGAATCTCCATTCTGGCCTGGTTTGTTCCGTCAGAACACGATCACTTCTCGCCTCGCTTTACTTTTAAGCCTTATAAGCAGCAAAAGCTGCACAAAGCCTCGAGCCAAAACTCCGTTTTCAGCACAGAACCGGGCCATATGAAACGTTTTAGCCCATTGCAAAGTGTTTGGTTTAAAAGTTAGGATTCGGTTTCATGAACACATCAGGACTTTAGCTTTAGTTTTGTCCCGCAAAGTCTGCCGCCTGTAAACACCGAGCTTTAGCTTAGGGGATTTGATGTTAGCTCTAAAATCTGAGGCTAGCTGAAGCCAAAGCCCTCCATGCGTCGTCTTGGCCCGCGCCGCGTCTTTCCACATAGCTGGTGCATGTGATGTGTGTTATGCTGGGAGAGGGAAAGACCCTGGAGAGCATGTGCTGAGAGACCGAGAGCAAAACACACAAAGTCCGGCTGCTTTCAATTACCGCAGATTGAGTCCCTCGTGCACCAAAACCAGGCCGCTTTGATCTGTTCCACCGAGGGGAAAGGTGCAGGGCTTGAAAGATTACAGGAAAAAATAATTATTGTATCAAAGAGGCGCACATAAAACTTTATAGGGGGTTTAGAGGCGCAGGGGGCGAGGGGAAGCCAGTCCTAACGATGCTAGCCACTAGCGCTCATTTGCCAGATTTTCTCTTTTTAGCAGCTTTTTAATGACATGGGAAGTCTGGTCGGTTTCATAACTTAAAGAAAACGGGGTCTCGCTGGGCTTTTATTGCCCTTCGGAGGAATCTTAACACACTCCAGCTCCTTTTGTGTGCAATTTAGCCTCCGGTTCTGGAGCTAGCGCGTGCACTTCCAGCGCGGTTAGCGGCTAGCGCTAACCCTTATGAGTTCTGACAGGATTTTTTCTGGAGTGGAGTCAGCAGCAAGCTGGCATGAAACTCACCTCCCTGCTGGCAGCCCAGATAGGTTAGATGGGGCCTCGATTAAATTAATTTGACTTCATTAGCGCAAACCTGCTACAGTCGGAGGGAACCCGCGGCGGTGCCAAAGTGGGGGGGTTGGGGGGTGGGGGGCAACAACGAGAGGCGGCTGGCGGAGGCACTGAAGAGTGCTAACACATGGCCTTGACAGCCGGAATATGCGCGGCCACGGATGGAGGGATGGCTGCCAAACGAGTGTGACGTGCGTCGGGGGGCTGTGGGGAAGCTCCATCAACACCCAGCCTGAGCTCCAAGGCCTCCTAAGCCCAGCGCCATATTAGCTCATGTCCCCGAGCTAGCGTTAGCTGTGGCTAGCGTGGTGTGAAGTCACTGTCAGCCGGCTACTCCAGCCAGAAAACAAAAAACGTCAATTACAGAATTCCTGCTTTGGGTTTAGACAAGGGCACAGTTCGACGTTCTGTCAAACTAGCATGCTAGCAGCCTAGCAGCCGATTACGTCAATATCTAAATGATGATGATGATAATAATGCTAACTCTGGCTTTTTGCTTTTGCTAGATTAAAACGCAATTTTTTTTTTATTATTGCTGCAAGCCAAAGCTGACCCTTCAGGACTTTTGATTCGGCAGCCGCCAAAAAAAGAAGAAGCTAATTACAGCATTAGCATTTTGGGATTTGTAACTGTTAGCCAGTAGAGAGAGACATGTTGTTATGAAACTAGCATGTTAGGAGTCTAGCTAGTCCAACATAGCTAACTCTAGCTTTCAGAAGAATAACACCATTAAAAAAACTAAAACTGAACACAATATTAATTGAAACTCTTTTATTGTTAGTAACTTTAACTTTTTTTAACCATAACTAAAAAAACCAAAGTTTTATTTAATTATTATTTAATAGCTATAATTAAGGCAGTGAAGCTAAGCTGAAATTGAAAACTCTGGCTTCCAAATGTCTTTGGATCACTATTACAACTTGCAGCAGGCAAGCTAAGCGGCTTTAGCCAACAGCTAATTAAAGCATTTCTGCTTCGGGTCGTTCCGTAACAGAGCTACCATGCTAGCAGCCCTTTTTAGCCTTTTGCTAACAGTTGACTTGTTTTAGCTTGTAGCTTGGTGCTAGGATATCACTCCGGCCTCCACATGTCTTTGGATCGTATCACACATTTGTGGCAAGCAAGCTAAGCGGCTTTAGCCAATCGCTAATTACAACTTTTCTGCTTCGGGTGGTTTCGTCATGGAGCTAGCATGCTAGGAGCCGTTCTAGCTTTTAGCTTTCGGTTGATTTGTTTTGGAACACAGCTAATCTTCAGTGCTACAGCTCCAAACTTTCTTTGGATCAATATTACGATTCCCGCTGGATGCTGCTACAAACCAAGCACCGCCTAACACATCAGATAGCACAACAAACGGCATATTAAACCGCAAGTTTAGGCCGGAAAGCCTCTCTAAGTGCAGCTTTAGCCCAGACGGTTCTGCCAAAACAGCGACATGTAAACGACCGATCTCCTGCCAGAATCTGAACCGGCGTAAATCTCCCGGAGCTAAAAGCTCCACCGCGCACTGTTCCAGCCTACGGAAGCCGGGGGTCCGAGCGGGCTCGTGTGGGAGTGGATGGTGATAAATAAATAACGGCGTAAATAAATAAATAATGTTCGGCGGTAACCCCAGCCGCGGCCTTGTGGTAGCCGAGGGCGGTGAGTTTTCTCCGTCTGCTGCAGCTCTTTGATCAGAGAGAGAGGGAGGGAAGAAAGCCCAGCGTCTGAAGATTTCTCCCTCACATCTGCACGCAGGGAACGAGCTGCGAACTGCCAAGAAGCGTTTTAACAACGGCGGGATTTGGAGAATGAAAGGCGGCTCCAGATGGCGTCCGCGGTGGGTTTTTTAACTGCTTTTTTATTGATAAAATATGGGGTGAAAAATTGCGCCGGGCTTATTAGGCATCCCACCGCGCTCCGGCTCAGCCGGCCAAGCTGTTCGCCGTGGCCTCCGTCCAAACATGCAGCCATAAATTTTTAGCAGCGCCTTTAAATCTATGAGTTCCCTGCTTGTTAAGTCCAGCCCACACTCCTCCACTCCTTCATCCCTCTTTCTTTCTTCCCCTTCCCTCCAGGGCTCCGAGCGGAGTTCGAGGAACAAAAACAGAACTGAAAACGTTTAGCTGATCCGGAACAGAAACGCTGATTTCCCGATCATTCCCGTTACCGGTGCTGTTCTTTCATTCCTAACAGTAGTAGCTTTAGGAATGTTTAGATCCAGCCGCCAAACTTGGGAACGTCTTTGGATCAGTATCACGACAAACTGATGCCAACCCACAGTCCTGGGCATCCGTGTTGTCTTTCATGGTTTGGTTGGATGATGGACAGCTAACTTGTTTATTAGCCTGTAGCTCAGTGGCTAGGCTAGCAGCCCTGTCACAGAACCACCGAATTAAGGCCATTTGGTTTTGCCCACTAGAACCCCACCCCAGCATGCCGAGTGTGCCAGTTCTCCCATGAGGCCATGTGCTTTCCATTGGGATGCCGGAGCAGAGAGGCTTAGCACTAGCACCTCCTCCCCAGCGCATGGTGCAACTCCTCACAGTTTGTCCCGGGTACTGGGGGTGGGGCAGGAGCAGCACTTCCTTCGTCTCCCGGTGTGCCATAAAGGCTAGACTGCTGCAGGTGTCTGCTGGAGCCTCGACTCTTGGCCAACCGTGCCACCGGTGCCTGTTTGAAACATCACAGGAGGAGCATGGGCAGTTAGCCCAGTTAGCCCTGTTAGCACAGTTAGCTCTGGTCTGTAAGAAGCCATTTTGGCTAACATGTTACCTGGAGGCACAACAAGCTTACCTTATGGTCTTTTAAGTCAGGTAGGCTTGACTACCCAACGTAGCCTGTATCCTAGCCGAAGTTAGCGAAGCAGGTGCTGTCGGAGGAGGGCTTTCGAGCTGTAACAGGAGCCGGGGGCTCGCAGTGTGATGTAGCTAATGGGCGCTAAACTGGGTGATGCTAATGTGCGCTAGCGGTTATAGCATTGCAGTGTTAACAGAAGGGTTATGCTAAGTACGGCTCCAGTGCAGAGCTGTGGTTTCCTGAGAACAGAGATGATGAAGTACAGCTAGACAGTCAGCGTCCTTTCACCAGGTATTCTCTAACGCCTACAGTTCAGATCTAGGCCCCGTCCCTCCCTCCCGCTCCCCATCCCTCCATCCTCCGGTTTTCCCCTGATTAATTCAGTCTTTTATTTATTTATTTTTTTGTTTGAACGTTTTGGATACGAGCTGCTGTTGGCACGTCCTGGAAGAGAAGCCGGGCCGAGAGAGAGCGGGCGAGCGAGCGAGTGTGTATGTGTGGAATCCAGCTTTTCAGGCTTGTTAGGACGAGCCAAGAAGAAATGTTTGGCCCCTTAACGACTTAATTCCTGCATGATTTCATTAGCCGTTGGCCCGTCCTGATGCGAAACGAGGTGCAGAACCAATTAATCAGACACACACTCTCTAACAGCGTCTGAACTACTGGCAGGGTCGGGAACACAGGAGCGCCGCCATCTACAGAGAGAGAGAGAGAGAGAGAGAGAGAGGGAAGACAGGGAAAAAGAGGGAGTGAGAGAGAGAGAGAGAGAGGGAAGACAGGGAGAAAGAGGGAGTGAGAGAGAGAAGGACGAGAGGGAGCAGAGAGCGCTTTGTCTGGTGCGGATGGCCCTGTTGGTTCGGATCTTGGGAATTCCAGCTCCAGTGAACATGCACTTCTGTTTTCCTGTTTAAAGGATAGGCTTGGCTGAAAACTTCCGTCAGCTCACGCCGGAATGTGGCTGGCCATCCCTGTTCAGAATCGGCTCCGCTCTCTGCCAGCCAGGGAGTCCTCTAGCCGGGCTCAGCTGCTCTTTTACTAAATAGGCAGCAAGGGAGAACCGCTGCTCTGCAGTAGCTGGCACACCAGTGAGCAGGCAGGTCACTTCTAAACCCCAACAAGCTACCCCACAGACCAGAAGTGACCGCATAGGCCAGCACAGTCACACCACAGACCGGCACAGTGACCCCACAGGCCAGCACAGTCACACCACGGACCAGCACAGTGACCACACATACCAGCACAGTCACACCACAGACCAGCACAGTCACACCACAGACCAGCACAGTCACACCACAGACCAGAAGTGACCGCATAGGCCAGCACAGTCACACCACAGACCGGCACAGTGACCCCACAGACCAGAAGTGACCGCATAGGCCAGCACAGTCACACCACAGACCGGCACAGTGACCCCACAGGCCAGCACAGTCACACCACGGGCCAGCACAGTCACACCACAGACCAGCACAGTCACACCACAGACCAGCACAGTCACACCACAGGCCAGCACAGTCACACCACAGGCCAGCACAGTCACACCACAGACCGGCACAGGGACCCCACAGACCAGCACAGTCACACCACAGGCCAACACAATCACACCACAGGCCAGCACAGTCACACCACAGACCGGCACAGTGACCCTACAGACCAGCAGAGTCCCACCACAGACCAGCACAGTCACACCACAGGCCAGCACAGTCACACCACAGGCCAGCACAGTGACACCACAGACCAGCACAGGGACCCCACAGACCAGCACAGTCACACCACAGACCGGCACAGTGACCCTACAGACCAGCAGAGTCCCCCGACAGACCAGCACAGTCACACCACAGGCCAGCACAGTGACACCACAGACCGGCACAGGGACCCCACAGACCAGCACAGTCACACCACAGGCCAGCACAGTGACACCACAGACCGGCACAGGGACCCCACAGACCAGCACAATCACACCACAGACCGGCACAGTGACCCTACAGACCAGCAGAGTCCCACCACAGGCCAGCACAGTCACACCACAGGCCAGCACAGTGACACCACAGACCAGCACAGTCACACCACAGGCCAGCACAGTGACACCACAGACCGGCACAGGGACCCCACAGGCCAGCACAGTCACACCACAGGCCAGCACAGTGACACCACAGACCGGCACAGGGACCCCACAGACCAGCACAGTCACACCACAGACCGGCACAGTGACCCTACAGACCAGCAGAGTCCCACCACAGACCAGCACAGTCACACCACAGGCCGGCACAGTCACACCACAGGCCAGCATAGTGACCCACAGACCAGCACAGTCACACCACAGGCCAGCATAGTGACACCACAGACCGGCACAGGGACCCCACAGACCAGCACAGTCACACCACAGACCGGCACAGTGACCCTACAGACCAGCAGAGTCCCACCACAGACCAGCACAGTCACACCACAGGCCAGCACAGTCACACCACAGGCCAGCACAGTCACACCACAGACCAGCACAGTCACACCACAGGCCAGCACAGTCACACCACTGACCAGCACAGTCACACCACTGACCAGCACAGTCACACCACAGGCCAGCATAGTGACCCACAGACCAGCAAATGACTGGCTGTTTTAGTACATAACTTCACACAGATGTGGGAAAAGGACGTAGGCCCTTTAATCTGTCCCACCACCACAGTGACTCGACGGGCCGGAAGCGGGTCCTAGCAGGTATTGATCTGATATATGATATTATCTGAGGTCACTGTAATGTAATGTGTGATCTGACCGTGTACTTTGTACGTTATCGTGCTTTACCGATGCCACGTTGGGAATGCGTCATCTTCCGGCCGGACTATGCGGAACCCAGTGCAGGAACCCTCTTCGTAGGTGATAGTTAAAGAACATACGCGGGTCTACGAGCGTGGGAACAGGCGCTGACCCTGTGCTCGTGTGTCGTACTCCGCTGCCTGTTCAGCTCATTTAACATCCATTTCAAGCTTCAAGCGCTTTCGACCCGCTCCTGATCCCTGACCAGGGCTTACCGTGGGATAGCATGGGATCAAGTGCAGTATAAATAGAAGATCCGGACCTGTTCCGTCCACCTACGCCCGAGCGCCATCAGTGCGGACCATTAGAGACGATAGGGATCACGCTACACCACCGCGGTATTCCATTACAGGCCCGTATCAGGGAGCTCTCCCTCACTTTACCTGGTACATCAGCGTTCCCACAGTCACATGCTGCCCTTTTCAAGCCCATGGCACTTCAGCCCCGCCCACATGATAGTGTCTGGAGGAGCGCTCGCTTCTGTCTCTCAGTATGGCGTCGGGCCGCCGTGTTCTCTAACCCAACACGCCAGACGTCTCGGTATGGAGCTGTAGAGGTTCCTAATGGTGTCCTGTGATAATCCATCCCATGCAGCTTGAACATCCTCACACAGTTCCTGCAGATGGTGCGGTAATGGTGGAGGTGGAGGGACACCAGGTCTTCTGGACGTGTGACTACAGACCGTTCATCTTGGTGCTGACCACGGTGCCTCCACACACGGATTCGTTGGGCGTCTCCACCAAGACTAAAGTGGGACTCGTCACTGAAGATGACCCGCTGCCATTCTGAGTCACTCCATGACAGTCTGGTACGACACCACTGCAGTCTTTGGTGACGGTGACGTGGTGTTAAGGACAGTCGTGGTAACGGTCTGTGTGCATGTAGTCCTGCGTGGTGCAGCCGTCTGCCGATGGTGCTGCACTAACAGGACGACTCATGGAGGACACCACTGCTCGCTGTAGGGTCAGTCAGGTACAGAGATGAGACTGGGTCAGTGTGGAGCATGTCACCCCCCACACCGGGGTTCTTTCCTGTGGGAGGAACGAGGAGAGCAGGTCATTAAAGACGGAAGGTCTGGTTACCATCACCACCTCTGATTGGCTGTGCTCGTCTTAGAGCTCGTTAATCCTGAAGGCGTGGCCTGGTGACCTCAGCGAGGACGTGATAATAAATGACCGGCTGTTTTAGTACATAACTTCACACAGATGTGGGAAAAGGACGTAGGCCCTTTAATCCGTCCCCGATTCCCTGGAACGGCGAAGTCCTCCCAGCCCTGATCCTCCCGCACCTCGTGTTCCCGCTGTAAAATTATAATTGGAACCTGCCTCTGTCCCTCTCGGGTGCGGAGAAGAGAAAGGGCAGCCGCCGACAGCTTAATGGACTAATTTGTAACTGCTAGTGAGGGAACCGAGTTGGTGGACGTGTCATAATTTGACAGAGGAAGTGACAGCTCGGAGAGCGGAGGTGCCTTAAAGGGACAGTTCGGTGGGAAATCAAATGCGGATGGATTCCACCCTTATTCCGAACACGGTGGATCGGAGGAGACGTGTGGGTCTAGAGCGCTTCAGAGCTGTAACCAGCCATGGGTAGCAGTTAGCATGATGCTAACTACAGGCCTGATCCGGTGACACTTTGACCCTAAGGCTGACGTAAGCATGCCGTGGCACATGTCACATGCTAAGTTTAAGGCCACTGCATGTGTGGGCAGGGCTAAACTCAGTATATCACTGAGCCCTGAAGTCCGCGGTGGCTAGGTGTCCGTGTTGGACTGGGTGGAGCAGTTTGGAGCGTTGTGCTGTATTCAGACTGCAGGTAGATCGGATCCTGTCTCAGATCAGATCTCAGAGAGTCGTCTGTCGTTACTGCAGTGGGACACCTGTAAACACTGTCTGGTGTTTGAGCAGTTAGCATAATGCTAATTAGCAGGGTGCAGACTCACAGTGCTACGTCAGCCTTGTGAGGCGCTGTGGAGAGTACCTGAGCAGGTTAGCATGTTAACAGGAGTCATCCCCTCCACATGGAGCTCAGGAGGCGGGTGGAGGTGGGCTGGTGGTGAGGAGACTGGCTGTAGCGGTGACTGAGCGGCGGTGTTTACGTCTCACTGAGTCCAGGAGGTAACGTCAAAATCTCAGCCTGTCTTTCTCCACGTTCAGGGAGGGTTCTCCAGAGAACGCCGGGTTCTCTAACACGAGGAGAGGGAACAGCAGTCACTTAGAGGCCACGGCCCGTTAGTTATTTATCAGGAGCCAGGAGCAGCTCTCTCTCTCTCTCTCTCTCTCTCTCTCTTTTTCTCTCTCTCTCTCCCCTCTCCCTCCCCTCTCTCTCTCTCTCTCTCTCTCGCTCCCCCATCTCTCTCTCTCCCCTCTCTCTCTCTCTCTCTCCCCCGTCTCTCTCTCTCTCTCTCTCTCTCTCTCTCTCTCTCTCTCTCTCTCTCTCTCTCTCTCCCTCTCTCCCTCATCTCTTGGCACTAATGCAGTGCCGGCAGCCCCACAGGAGACCCTGCGTTTCCAGGAAGTGGAGTTAGCGGACAGGAGGAGCATTAGCGGGATGGTCTCTAGAGGAAGTGGAGAGATGAGTGCGGAGACAGTGGCATGCTCCTCCAGCTCCTCTGCCGTGTGGTTCCTGATGTGGAACCTGATTAAGCGGTTCCACATACGATGTTCCTCTAATAGCTAGCGTAAAGGGAACGCTGCATGTTTAGACTGATGAGATTACGGACCATCAGTGTTTCCATGACTGATCACCTTGCAGCCCGATTGGCCGATACTGATTGAGGGCGGGGCTGATCTGCTATGCTGCGTTGACGGTGGGATGTAAACGTTAGCATGCTGCCTGTGCTAGCGAGGGAAGGCCAGGAGGAGCTCTGTGCTCCGTTAGCGCTGTTGTATATACTGAGCTCATCTGGAATTCACCACCGAGATGTTTGGCATCCGTGGCTCCCAAAAAATCAACATCCAGTTTATTCCACCGCTGTAATTGTAGTCTGGATGGAGCGTTCCGCTCACTGCAGCGGTCTCCGGAATGATTCCGCTAACGGTGGCCAGGTTTTCCATTGCAGCACCTCTGAAAACAATGGAATTCATGTACTGCAGTGGTCTTTACTGGTTCTGCTGTGTGCTGAAGCTCACGGTACCGGGAACTGGATCCGGTTGGGTGTGGTGGAAAGCCTTCACTCTGCTTTCTCGCTAGATGTCTGCAGGTGCCAACATGTATCTTTGAGTCGGACACGGTAAAACCATGTTCCCCATCAGCACACGCAAACGGCAGCCAAACGGTCCGTATCTCCCCCTAGTGTTTAAAGAAGGAACTGCAGGTTCTTGTGACGGAGGTTTCTCGTGCAGGGTGTGACAGGTGGTGGTGGTGGTGCTGGTGACAGGAACCAGATTTCCGGCTCCCTAAAAAGCCCTCTCATATATCTTACTTTCCCGCACGTATGATGTATGATGTATGATGACGTTTGTGTGGTTAAAATGAACCTCTCTTCATCTTGGTTACTGTCCCTTTAAGTGTATATGCAATGAGCTTTCTTCTGATTGGCTGCCCTCGTTTAAACAGGCCATGTAACGTTCAGTCCGAGTGGCCCGATAGGTTATATTCCGTGCATGCACTGAGGCACGTGTTTGGAGGTTTACCAGTGTTTACTGATTTTCCCTGATATGGGCCCTTTAAATCGTTCCTAGTGGATTTACCCTTTAACGCACCCTTTAGCCTTCAATCGTCTGGTGGTTGGTTTATGTACCTACACAGGAACTATGCAGGCAGGTCTGTCTGAGAGAGCCTGACAGGGTGGCACGGCTCGAGACAAAGTGTTAGCAGCTAGCGTGATGCTAACTGATAGAGAGTATAAGCCTCCCTTGTTGATGTTCCGTCCTGGACGAGGCCGGTGTTTTGGTCACGTGGTGGCTTAAAGACTGGCCGTCCCAGAGTTTATGGCGGCTTGTCCTCAGGCGGAGCGTCTCGTAGCCGCGGGTTAATGTACTATCAGGACACTGACTCATCCCGGAGCGGTTGACACAAGTGGATTTATACAGCGACACCAAAACAGCGCCGTAAAATTTTACAAGCTGTCGACATACATAAGCTCATTTCCTTCCTCATGATTTTCAAATGACCTTCAGTGGCTCTGACAACTTTATGAAACGGCCGCGGTAATGGCCTAACGGGGCAATAACCTGATTACCGTCCAGGCCCGTCAGCACTCGAGCACATACAAACACGTTCTCTCAGAGACGCCAAGCCGTAAAGGACTACAGCGCTCCCACGCCTTCGCGGGCTCAAGTGCTCGTAGCTTTAATCAGACCACATCTAGATGAGGAGAGCTGAACGGCTGCGTCTCCTCTCCGGTCCCCTCGGTCCTTTTAAACTGGGCCAACGACGTCCGCAGCGCTAATCCCTGAGTTAATAAAGGCCTCAAAATGACACGACAGGTTCATTTCTGCTAATTACTCCTCCAGGCTGTGTCTATTTTCCACTGTGTGGGGAAGAAGGCAGTATTCCCGCTCCTCTCTCTCTCAGAATGACACAGCGGGCCCGTGGCTAGCGCTAGCCTAGCATAACAATGCGATATCCTTCCTTACGAATGCGGTAGCCTCACCTGACAAGGCTACTCAAAAGAGACACAGGCTAGCGCTGGCCTAGCATAACAAAGTGGTTGGCTAGCATAACAGTACTACTCAAAAGAGACACAAACGACTAGCGCTGGCCTAGCATAACAGTGCAGCCTGAAAGAGAAACAGCCAAACCTGCGGCTAGAGCTGGCCTAGCATAAAAATGCGGTAGGCCGACGTAACAATACTGCTCAAAAGAGGTCCTGCCAAATTGTGGCTGAGGTCGGCCTAGCATAATAATGTGCTAGGCTAGAATAACTACACTGCTTAAAAGAAACAGAAACAGCCTTGTGGTTAGCACTAGCCTAGCAAAACCGTGTGTTGTCCTAGCATAACATATGCTACTTGAAGGACACACATCCAAACTTGTGGGCAGCGCTAACCTAGCAAAACAATCTGCTAGCCTAATAATGCCATCCCTTTAGAGATGCAGCCAAAGCAGTTACAGTGCTAGCCGTGCATTGCAATGAGCTTGCCTAACATAACACTGCTACCCAAGTCACGGCAAAATTAGCGGCTAGTTCTAGTCTAGTGCATCAGTGAGCTAGCCCACCATGACAGTGCTACTTAAGAGACACAACAAAACTATTGGCTAGTGCTTGTCTAGCCTGACAACGAACTAGCCTAGCACAACAGTGCTACTCCGAAGAAACTGGTGGCTAGTGCTAGTGTAGCGCAACATTCAGCTAGTTCAGAACAACAGGGCTCCTTGAATAACACAAAGCTAAATGTGTGACTAGCGCTAACCTCGCAAAACAGTGTGCTAGCCCTACATTAGAATGAACTAGCCCGACATAACACTTATTCATTCATCTTGAAAGCCACTTATTCTTAGTCAGCAAGTGGCTAGCGCTACTTTAGCACAACACTGAGTCAGCCTAGCATGACTCCCTAGTCTAGCCTAGTGCGCCCTAAAAGAGACACATTGGCTAGCACTAGTCTAGGATGACAACGCACTAGCCAAGCCTTACAGTGCTACTCAAAAGAGATGGCCTAGCTAATGGTTAGCGTTAGCGTTAGCATAACAAAACTGCATCATTAAAAAATCATCAGCTGATTAACAATGAGATGGAAATGTGATTTTAGAAAAACCATAATAATACAGAGAGCTGATAATATTTAATAATGTAACTTTGACCAGACTGTGGGAAACAAAACCCACTGTTCTCGAAGGAGAACCGCACGGTACATGCTAGAACCGATCCTTTGTGATATTGCTTTATTGTTTTATTGCGTTTAGAAACGCGGTGCTCGGAGCGCCAGCGCGGTGGTTTATTGTGAGTGTTGTAATTCGGGGCTTTATGGCGCTGTAATGTCGCTGTAATATGTTTTATAATGAGTTATATAAGGTGTGGAGTCGGTGCCGGGCCGTAACGCTGGCAGCGGGCCGGTGCTGGGTTTAAAGCCTCCAGACGCAGGCTGTGACCGGCCCATCAGGTTCAAACGTCCTTTAAAGCTTTTCCAGTTCGGAGACCCGTAACATTACAGTGCGCGGCTACAATTCACAGACATCATTTTATAAGGTCAGTGCACATCCTGCCACCGCACACGTCCCTGAACACCTCCTGCCCACCGCCCGCCGCGTGAGATCTGCTCTCTCTCGCTCTCTGTCTCTCCCTGCCCGCTGGGATGGTTATTGCCTTGCCGGTAAATGTTGACCGTTCCGGGAGCGGTTTGTGCCCTCGTTAACTGCGGCCCCGCTGCAGTAGCCGCTGGTTAATGGCTCCAGCGCTGGCCTGTAAATACCCTGATGTGGTCAGGCAGGCGGAGGGTGCGGCGCTGCTGACCCCGGAGGAAATGATGAAGACCAGAACCGCGTGAGGGACGTGCCTCGGAAACCTCGGCCGTATCTTACTGTGGGAAACCAGCTGTCCGTCAAGTCGGTGTACCATCCAGCCATTCAGCCTTTCATCTACTCATCCGTTTATTCAGCCACTCGTGTACCTATTCATCCACTGGCATACCCATCCAAACACCAGCTCATCCAGTCATCTGTTCATCCATTCATTTACCTATTCATCCATTCATTTACCTATTCATCCATTCATTCATCCATTCATATATTCATCTGTTCATTCACCCACTCATGTGCCTATTCATCCGCGGACCTATCCATTCAAAGACCAACTCATCCAGTCATCCTTTTTCCATTTATTTAGCTTTTCATCCATTCATTTACCTGTTCATTGCTTCATCCAGCCATTCATTGCTTCATTCATCCATTCATCAATTTATCCACCCGCTCATTTACCTATTCATCCACTGACATATCCATCCAAACACCAGCTCATCTATTCATCCATTCATTTACCAATTCATTGCTTCATTCATCCATTCATATATTTATCCGTTCATTTGCCCACTCATATATCTATTCATCCACTGACATATCCATCTTTACACCAGCTCATCCAGTCATCTATTCATCCATTCATTTACCTATTCATTGCTTCATCCAGCCATGTATCCACCCGCTCATTTACCTATTCATCCACTGACATATACATCCAAACACCAGCTCATCTATTCATCCATTCATTTACCAATTCATTGCTTCATTCATCCATTCATATATTTATCCGTTCATTTGCCCACTCATATATCTATTCATCCACTGACATATCCATCTTTACACCAGCTCATCCAGTCATCTATTCATCCATTCATTTACCTATTCATTGCTTCATCCAGCCATGTATCCACCCGCTCATTTACCTATTCATCCACTGACATATACATCCAAACACCAGCTCATCTATTCATCCATTCATTTACCGATTCATCCATTAATTTACCTATTCATTGCTTCATTCATCCATTCATATATTCATCCGTTCATTCACCCACTCATGTGCCTATTCATCTGCGGACCTATCCATTCAAAGACCAGCTCATCCAGTCATCTATTCATCCATTCATTTACCTATTCATTGCTTCATCCAGCCATTCATCCATTCATCTGTTCATTCACCCACTCATGTACCTATTCATCCACTGACATATCCGTCTAAACACCAGCTCATCTATTCATCCATTCCTTAATCTATTCATCCATTTATACAGCCATTCATTGCTTCATCCTGCAGTTCATCCATTTATCTACTCATCCATGTATCAGCTACTTATGTACATGTTCATCCACTGACATTTATATTCCCCACCAACTTATCCAGTCATCTACTCATCCATTCATTTTTATATTCATCCATTCAGCCCCCACTCTTTCATTCACCAACTCACCTATACATTCACCCACGTACAGTATATATCCACCGACATATTTGACCTATATATCTCCATCCACACACACGTCCATTCGTCCGTTCATCCACTCATTCATACACAGATTTGAAGGCAGACAGTGGTATCAGTCAGTTAAGTGCTCGTTATCTAAACACCTGGACATAAAACCGTATCAGCTGAAATAATCTGCTATCGGAATTTTACGGTATCCGTGACCCTGGGCTGGATTTACGGCGCAGCCTGTGAGGAATACAGACCATTAATAAGGCAGGAGAAACAGATTGAGGGAGGAAATGGCGTCCTGCTGCTCTCCTGTCGGGTGAGAAAATGGCTTTCATATGTTTAACTATAAGCCAGCGCAGCTATTCGCTCCCCGCCGGAGCGTGATTTAATTCCACTGCAATTTCTATATTCTTCCGAGACCGCTCCGTAGTCTCCGCTCCCTCATCAACATGATTGCCCTGCTGTGAAAAACTGCTATCTCCACTGTTTACGTTTTAAGGGGGGTGCTGGTGGCGAGCGTGCCGTGTATGTCCGGACTCAGCATGTTTGCTTTTCTTTATCATATGCAAAATCAGCATTTCGGTTTTTATGCACTTCTCAATAATGTGCTGCACTTTGTGCAGTAAAGCTGCAGATATTTCAGCTCCGCGGCAGCGATGCTATCGGCCTAATCACCCGGCCAGGCCTGGACGCGGTGCACGCATGTTTACCATACAAGATAACTCCGCACCAGGGCTGATATTAGCAGCTGCGCTATCAGAGGTTAGCCTTCCACACACGGTTCAGTCCCTGTCAGGTCTAGGACTAATAGTGTATATAACAGTACTAGTGTATATAACAGTACTAGAGTGTATATGAGTAATAGTGCATATAACAGTACTAGTGTATATAACAGTACTAGTGTATATAACAGTACTAGGGTATATATGAGTAATAGTGTATATAACAGTACTAGTGTATATAACAGTACTAGTGTATATAACAGCACTAGGGTGTATATGAGTAATAGTGTATATAACAGTACTAGTGTATATAACAGTACTAGTGTATATAACAGTACTAGTGTATATAACAGTACTAGGGTGTATATGAGTAATAGTGTATATAACAGTACTAGTGTATATAACAGTACTAGTGTATATAACAGTACTAGGGTGTATATGAGTAATAGTGTATATAACAGTACTAGGGTGTATATGAGTAATAGTGTATATAACAGTACTAGGGTGTATATGAGTAATAGTGTATATAACAGTACTAGTGTGTATATAAGTAATAGTGTATATAACAGTACTAGTGTGTATATGAGTAATAGTGTATATAACAGTACTAGTGTTTATATGAGTAATTGTATATATAACAGTAGTAGTGTATACGAGTAATTGTGTATATATGAGTAATTGTATATATAACAGTACTAGTGTGTATAGGAATAATAGTGTGTATATGAGTAATTGTGTATATATGAGTGATAGTGTATACATGCGTAATAGTGTGTATATGAGTAATAGTGTATATAACAGTACTAGTGTGTATATGAGTAATAGTGTGTATATAAGTAATAGTGTGTATAACAGTACTAGTGTGTATGAGTAATAGTGTGTATATTAGTAATAGTGTATATATGAGTAATAGTGTGTATATGAGTAATAGTGTGTATATGAGTAATAGTGTATATAACAGTAATAGTGTATATATGTGTAATAGTGTGTATATGACTAATAGTATGTATATGAGTAATTGTGTATATAACAGTACTAGTGTATATGAGTAATTGTGTATATATGAGTAATTGAGTATACATGCGTAATAGTGTGTATATAAGTAATAGTGTATATAACAATAATAGTGTATATATGAGTAATAGTGTGTATATGAGTAGTAGTTTATGAGTAATAGTGTATATAACAGTAATAGTGTTGTATATTAGTATAGGAGGGTGAGGGGATGGAGGATGAAGCTGAAGGTGAGGAGATGGAGGGTGAAGCTGAAGGTGAGGAGGATGAGGAGATGGAGGATGAAGCTGAAGGTGAGGAGGGTGAGGAGACGGAGGGTGAAGCTGAAGGTGAGGAGGATGAGGGGATGGAGGATGAAGCTGAAGGTGAGGAGGATGAGGAGATGGAGGATGAAGCTGAAGGTGAGGAATGTGAGGAGATGGTGGGTGAAGCTGAAGGTGAGGAGGGTGAGGAGATGGGAGGATGAAGCTGAAGGTGAGGAGGGGGAGGAGACGGAGGGTGAAGCTGAAGGTGAGGAAGTGGAGGATGAAGCTGAAGGTGAGGAGGGAGAGGAGATGGAGGGTTAAGCTGAAGGTGAGGAGGGTGAGGAGATGGAGGATGAAGCTGAAGGTGAGGAGGATGGGGGGATGGAGGGTGAAGCTGAAGGTGAGGAAGTGGAGGATGAAGCTGAAGGTGAGGAGGGAGAGGAGATGGAGGGTTAAGCTGAAGGTGAGGAGGGTGAGGAGATGGAGGATGAAGCTGAAGGTGAGGAGGGTGAGGAGATGGAGGGTTAAGCTGAAGGTGAGGAGGATGAGGAGACGGAGGATGAAGCTGAAGGTGAGGAGGGTGTGGAGACGGCTGATGGGGCTGAAGGTGAGGAGGGTGTGGAGACGGCTGATGGGGCTGAAGGTGAGGAGGGTGAGGAGACGGGAGGATGAAGCTGAAGGTGAGGAGGGTGAGGAGATGGAGAATGAAGCTGAAGGTGAGGAGGGGGAGGAGATGGAGGGTTAAGCTAAAGGTGAGGGGGATGAGGAGATGGAGGAAGAAGCTGAAGGTGAGGAGGGTGAGGAGATGGAGGGTGAAGCTGAAGGTGAGGAGGGGGAGGAGATGGAGGATGAAGCTGAGGAGATGGAGGGTGAAGCTGAAGGTGAGGAGGGTGAGGAGACGGAGGGTGAAGCTGAAGGTGAGGAGGGTGTGGAGACGGCTGATGGGGCTGAAGGTGAGGAGGGTGAGGAGATGGAGGATGAAGCTGAAGGTGAGGAGGGAGAGGAGATGGAGGATAAGCTGAAGGTGAGGAATGTGAGGAGATGGAGGATGAAGCTGAAGGTGAGGAGGGGGAGGAGATGGAGGATGAAGCTGAGGAGATGGAGGATGAAGCTGAAGGTGAGGAGGGTGAGGAGATGGAGGATGAAGCTGAAGGTGAGGAATGTGAGGAGATGGAGGATGAAGCTGAAGTTGAGGAGGGGGAGGAGATGGAGGATGAAGCTGAAGGTGAGGAGGGTGTGGAGACGGCTGATGGGGCTGAAGGTGAGGAGGGTGAGGAGACAGCTGATGGGGCTGAAGGTGAGGAGGGTGAGGAGACGGCTGATGGGGCTGAAGGTGAGGAGGGTGAGGAGACGGCTGATGGGGCTGCAGGCCCTACATGTACCGCGGTAGATTGTTACTGACAGGCCGTTACTTCAGCGCTTACGGCTGTAGCTTTGATTTAATCAGCGAGCTGTCACTCATTATTAGTCCACCTCCCTCTGCTGCTCCGCAGGCTGCTCAGCAGCTGTTCCCTCAACACGCCTGCACCCCCTCCACTGATGCATACTATACAGAGAGAGAGAGAGGTAAAGGGAGAGAGGGAGGGAGGGAGGGAGGGAGGCTGAACTGGACAGAAGCCCACTAAAGATCATTAATAGCGCTGTCAGAAAGCTTGCCAGTTGGTTAGCTTCTCATAAATAAGAAATGAATCCTGCCGCAACTTCATTAATAATGACTGCTGTGGCTATTTCACTCCACCGTAACCTTAAAGAGAAGGGGGGGGGGGGAGGAGGGGGGGGGGAGGGGGGGTAACATGATAAGACAAGTCTGCAAATTAGCGATGAGCGGCTAATACCAAAGCAGAGTCAATTACTGAGCAGAGGAGACCAGCCGCGCGCGTGTGTCTGTGTTCGTTTTACTGTATTACTGAGACACAACCGTACTGACTTCATCCCAGCTCCCATTCTCCTCAGGAGACGCACTTCCTGCTCCTCAGGAGACGCACTTCCTGCTCCTGAGCAGACGCACTTCACGCTCCTCAGGAGACGCACTTCCTGCTCCTCAGGAGACGCACTTCCTGCTCCTCAGGAGACGCACTTCCTGCTCCTCAGGAGACGCACTTCCTGCTCCTCAGGAGACGCACTTCCTGCTCCTCAGGAGACGCACTTCCTGCTCCTCAGGAGACGCACTTCCTGCTCCTCAGGAGACGCACTTCCTGCTCCTCAGGAGACTCACTTCCTGCTCCTCAGGAGACGCACTTCCTGCTCCTCAGGAGACGCACTTCCTGCTCCTCAGGAGACGCACTTCCTGCTCCTCAGGAGACACACTTCCTGCTCCTCAGGAGACTCACTTCCTGCTCCTGAGGAGACTCACTTCACGCTCCTCAGGAGACGCACTTCCTGCTCCTCAGGAGACGCACTTCCTGCTCCTCAGGAGATGCACTTCCTGTTCCTCAGGAGACGACCTTCCTGCTCCTTAGGAGACTTACTTCCCCCTCTTAGGGTGGTCAGTCCATGGTTCTGAGAACACCAGCAGCTTCTCTGTTGGATGTGTGGGTCTCCTTTTCCCAGTGAGGAGCTTCTGGAACAGCTACACCTCCTTTCAGACCTCCATAGTGTGGAGGAGTCTTCTCACAGTGGAGGAAGGATGGACAGAGACACCTGTGGAGGTTCTCAGATCTGAATCAGCTGGACGTTCTCCTCTCTCTCAGAGATGAAGGTGCTGTTTGTCTGATGAAGGCAGAGTTGGTGGGTCTACCAGGGTCTTCCAGGTGGTTGTTAGGGGTTTCCTCTGTTTTTGTCTTTCTCCTTCCTCTCAACAAATGTCTCCTGAAAACCAGAATCTAGTACCTAATGTCTGTTACGATTGAAGAGTAAACAAACAGAGTAAACAAACACACAGGAAACAGATTCAGCTACGCTAACAAACCTCAGTCCATGTTTATAGATAACAGTGTTAGCACAATGCTAATCAGTAGCTTATAATCTATTGTTGAGCTGCATTAGCCTTGTAGCTCTCTAAATAGTCTCTAGCATATCATCAGGTTTGCTCCCCAACACAAGCTTACAACAGCATTAGCAAAAACGTTTAGCCGTCCATGCTAATCAGGCTAGTCCAAAGCCATATAGCTGCAATCACAGTTTGGGTAAGGGATTAGCTAAGCTAATATTCACAGAGAACGGTGTGCCATACAGTAAGTTTGTCAGTCCAGATAGCAGACAGTGTTGGGGCGATTCTGGCTTGCGTCCGCACGTGTCGGCCGACTTCCAGGCAGATGTCGGGTCAGAATCGGGCCGTATGCTGGACCGCCGTGACAGGTTTTGAAAGCACAGTTATGTGAACGATGCATGGCGCATTTATGCCTCGGTACTTTTGGCCCAAGTACGGCTCGTCATGTTGGCTCTCGATGACTTTAGACAAGCTTGATTAGCGTTAGCATTAGCGCTAATGCTTCTTTCAGCACAAGTTTAGTTAAAGAGTAAACATGAGGCTGTTTAGGAAATTGGTTATAGAGCTTCTACTGGACAGTTAGCATGGTGCTAACCGCATGCCATGTTTCGGTTTTAGCCCTGTGATCCTGAATGTGTTGTGAACTTGTTATAGCCACTACATGGCTCTGGACAAGCCTGACTAGCGTGGGTGGCTAAGCGTGTTTGTTAGCCTGAGTCGGGAAGCAGACCTGAGGCTCTTTCAGAAGCTATTCAAGGCTAATGTAGTTAACAAGTCATGGAGGGTTATAGGCTACCAACTAGCATGATGCTAACTGCATGGCTAAATCATCATACACTTGCTCTACATGGTGTCCCTGGTAGTAAAAGGATGGCAGACCACTGCTGGCCCGGCTGCGCCTAAGCTGGCAGGCAGTCCACTAGCGCCTAGCTCGGCGTTTTCTGGCCGGCCCGCCGGTGGGGTATTAGAGGGTGTTCCACTTTCCATCTCGGAATATGTTTCACCCACATTGTGTGGATTTAATCTGTAAGAAGTGCTACACACGAGCTCCATCTTGCAGGAGTGTACTCTGGGTGGTCCGAAGGCGGACCAGCAGTAGGCGCGGTGCCTTAGCAGCCAGCAGGCCGATGTATACTCGGTACCTGGGATGTTTTTGTTAGCCTGAGCTGGGAAGCTGCTGTACACCATAGATAGGTAGCATGTAAGGCTCCACTGGCTTGTTATGGCACCCTCCCGACTGCTGGTCCACCCTCGGACCACCCAGATTACTGTGCTATAGGGTTTTCAATAGTATTGGGTTTAAATGCACTGAGGCTTTTATTCTGGAAGATGTACTAACCATTGTGGCTAGATGATTAGTACTGACTCCTCTTACCTCTCGTGGATAAAGGGGGTGGTTAGATTGGCCAAGCTAGAAACAAATTGGTGTTGGGTTCAGTGAAGGGTTCTAGTAAGGAACCCTTTTTGAGTTCATAGACAGGACACCGATGCCACGATCTGTAGAACATAGGAGAAACGTTGGGCTGGTTGGTGTAGCGCTATGCGACTCTTAAACTGAATTTCTTCAGCGAAGTGTTATTGTTTAAGTTTGTATATTCAAATATGAAAATGTGAATAAGAATTTATATTAAAGTTAATAAAGTTAAGTAAATTTTTAGTTAGTGTTTAATTTATTATAATATTATAAGATATTGATATATTATTTAGATTTATTTTTTAATTATCTAATTTGCTTTATACATTGTGTTCACTAGCGTTTGTGCTTTGAACACCGTGGACTTTCATTTAAAAAAACTAATAAACAGGTCCAAAAGATAAATAAATAAATAAATAAATAAAATAAAACCATACGTCTGATCTAAACACTTTCCTGATATGTAGTTGTTGACGCTGTGCTAGATAAAATTAATTTACTAAACTAATTTTCAGCAGATTCAAATTGGACTGGATAAAAAGTGGCATGTTGTTGAAATACTCCGCATGACCTTCCAGAAACGCTGAGCGAAGCGTCAGTGGACCATCAGTTTTGCCCTCAGTTGGCCAACAGCAGGCCGCTACGCTCCCCGTACGAGGGATTAGCTCAACTGATCATGCTAATCAATCCTGTCCAAAGCCATCAGACGGCCATGAAACAAGTTTACAGCACATTCAACATCTGGGTACAGGAACAGCTGGAAATCAGCCCAGAACCTGGAGAACCCAAAGATCCTGAAGAACATTCAGGACTTAGAACAACTGCAGCTAATGTTTTTAGCTTAGCGGTTAGCCTAGCGCGATTTCATAGCATGTCATACAGGTATGATAGATTCCTAAACAACGCCTGAACACACCGGTTTGAGCCAGTGCGTGATGATTTAGGTAGGCCGTTAGCATGATGCTAACTGGTGGCTGATAAGCTACCACCTGGTCTTAGCCTCGTAGCTGCAGTGCTAAACCTGCCGAGGCGAACACGTGCAGGCCGATCCGCTTCTGGGATAAAAGAGGGAAAGTGGGTGAGCTGGATTTCACCAAGCTACTCCAGGAAGGCGTATGTGGAGCGGGTCTGGGTGTTTCGCTCATCAGGCCCGAGCGGGGAAAGAGGACACGATGTTCAGCTTGTTCTTTTTTCCCTCCGTTTTCATCCCTCGTTTCTGTTCTCAATTACAGCCCTTTAAACGCGCAGCTAACTCACACGCAGAGCCGCGCCGCGCCACGCCGCTCCCCAATGTGGAAGGCATTAGGCTGCAGACGGAGCGCTTCGCTGTGCTTTATGTTGATGGTTGAGGGAGATTATGTCGTGGTTTGGCCTACGCTGTACTCTGGTACCTGACCCCCAGCTTTAATAGCACTTCAGCGCTTCACTGCGCCGAAATGCAGCCGCAGCCAAACGCCGGCCCACCTTCATCCTAAAGGCATGTGATCTTACGCTTTAATGTCTAAAGGCCAGAAATAAAGGAGGAGCTTAGGGTTTAAGTTTAAGTCATTTTTAATTTGTTTTTAATTTCTCTCTGAACCAAACCACTTCAGAAACCCCCATAAATAAATCTCTATAATTTTACCTGTAGATCAATCAGTCAATCAGTCTACCTGTATTTCCCTCAGACAGGCTTTGAGGACGACCGTCTTCCTTCACTGCATCCAAACATTTACATCTTAAAGGGTCTGAACAAAGTAAACGGACATGGAATTTAATCTGGTTACATTAAAATGGCGGCTTAAACAATCAGACAAAAAGATCAAAGGAAATAAATGGGGCAAAGAATTTAAAAATAAATGAGATTTAATTTTTAAAAATTATTATTATTATTAGCTTAAATATATATATATATTAAAATAAAAGGATTATAAAAGTAATTAAAGCGAGTAAATAAAACAGTTTAGATTAAATACAATAATAAAAACAAAAATAAAAACAATCAGTAAACTCAGTTACAGACTGTCTGAATGACTGAGTGACTCTTTTAGATTACCTTGCTAGCCAAAAACAAACAGATTAGCGTAAAATCAATGACATGCTAGTTTAGTGCTAGTGCAGCTGGTCCTAGTTTAGAGCATGGTAATTAGGCTAGCTTGGAGATTAGCTAGCTAGCTGTGTCTTATCTCTGAATCATAGTTTTATATATAGATAGCAAACATCTAGCTAACAAAGCTAAAGGTGTAGAAAGACCTACACTGCTTTCCGAATTCCAGCTGAACTCTCGGCTGTGGCTAAGTTAGCTAGGTAGTCTTCCTAAGGTAGCTAACTTAACTAGCTAGCGGTTGTGAGGCTAACTGCTAAATATGACAAGCTTCAGAAGAAACTGAAACTGAAAATAAAAATCTACGTCAGAGTTCAGACCATGGGGCGGTTCTGGTCGCTCAAATGCGACACGGGTACGTGCTAACCTGACTAGCGTTAGCGTTTAGGGTGATCAGCAGTCTGCAGTGGTTTTACACCAGCGTTTGGTTTCGACTCAGCTAGCTTGGAACCTTGTTGGAGGTGTACCAGGTATCCGGTTTACCTGAGGAGAACATCCAGCTGCTTCAGATCTGAGAACCTCCACAGGTGTCTCAGTCCATCCTTCCTCCACTGTAAGAATACACCTCCTCAACACTATGGAGGTCTGAAAGGAGGTGTAGAGTCCAGAACCTCAACACCACTGAGTGTGTTTGGGTTATCTGGATGGGGAGGAGAAGCAGGAGATGCTGAACCAGCTTCTGAGACTGAGATGTGGAGGTGTGTCTCCTGAGGAGCATGGAAGCTGGAATGAAGGTGAAGAGTGGACACCCTGGACACAGTGGACACCCTGGACACAGTGGACATCCTGGACACCCTGGACACAGTGGACACCCTGGACACCCTGGACACAGTGGACACGCTGGACACCCTGGACACCCTGGACACAGTGGACACCCTGGACACAGTGGACACGCTGGACACCCTGGACACGCTGGACACAGTGGACATCCTGGACACCCTGGACACCCTGGACACGCTGGACACCCTGGACACAGTGGACACCCTGGACACCCTGGACACCCTGGACACCCTGGACACAGTGGACACCCTGGACACAGTGGACACGCTGGACACCCTGGACACGCTGGACAGCTGAGATGCTGCTGAGTAATTTTCTGTGTTCAGTTTTTCCTGACACTGAACCCCTAAAAAATTCCATCCTCGTTTCCCTCCATCTCTTTTCCGTCCTTCTCCTAAACTGGCTCAAGGTGCAGCTTGGTCTCCGCCAGCGCGGCCGGGACGGAGCGGATTTATGCCGTCTCGTGGGGCAGAGGCGGATTTCGGAGCAGGTTCGCTCTGAGCGCTTGCCAGAGGGCCGTGCTGGTGTGTAATTCTCTGGATAGGGCTGCGGCAGACAGACGTATTTGTGTTCGCATATTTCTCCAGCGGCTGACCTCAGAGAGCCTGCTCCACACAGCTGGTTCTCCTTAAGGTCCTGGAGATGATTGCCATACAAATAAAGGTTCTGCGGCTGCTCGCTATATCCCTGAGACACTGCAGAACCACACACGTCTGTAGAATTGGTAGCGGTCTCGCTGGATTGTCATGTAGCTGTAATGTTGAATTAAAAGTGAGCTCAGCTGTGCTTAAAATCTACAGCACGTCCAGCCTTTAGCTGAAACATGTTCTACACTGCATCCATAGAATAGAATAGAATAGAATAGAATAGAATAGAATAGAATAGAGATAAGGAACCCGAATCAACAAGATCAACCAGAGAAGAAAAAAGTCAAGTGTATCATAATAGTAGATGTTAACACAATAGAATAGAACAGAATAGAATAGAATAGAAAAACATAGAGTAGAATAGAATAGAGATAAAAAAATGAACAGAGAAGAATAAAGTGGAGTGTTTCATAATAGTAGATATGAACACAATAGAATATAGAATAGAATAGAGATAAGGAACCCGAATCAACAAGATCAACCAGAGAAGAAAAAAGTGAAGTGTATCATAATAGTATATGTTAACACAATAGAATACAGATTAGACTATAGAATAGAATAGAGATAAGAAAATGAACAGAGAAGAATAGAGTGTATCATAATAGTAGATGTGAACACAATAGAATATAGGTTAGACAATAGAATTAAATAGAATAGAAAGAATAGAATAGAATAAACATAGAATAGAATAGAGATAAGAAAATGAACAGAGAAGAATAAAGTGGAGTGTATCGTAATAGTACATCTGAACACAATAGAATATAGGTTAGACAATAGAATAGAATAGAATAGAATAGAATAGAAAGGAGTAGAATAAAATAGAAAAGATAACCAGGTCAGCCTATGGCACCAGGAAGTAGTTTATAACTATAGAATACTAGAACAGAATAAAATATATTAGAATTGAGTAGAACAGAAAAACAGATAAGACCATAATGACAGAATAGAATTAAATAGAATAATGGAAATAATACTAAGGATTAGAATTGAACATAATCAGGGAGAATAGCAAAACACCATGACAGAAGAGCATAGTGTAGAAATGACTGGGACCAAACTGAGATGAGTAGAGTAGGATGATATCTGTAATGATGTAGAGTCAGTGTTCTAGAGTTATACACATTCAATTCTATAGTGTAATAGAATTGTACAGACCAGTAGAGAGGAGTGGAATTGAATAGAGTGGTATAGAAGAATAGAATAGAGTAATACTGAATGGAGTATGACCCAGCATAGAGTGGGAAATAGACTTGGAGTGAAACTGAATAGAATTGAGTAGAATACAGTACAGAGGAGTGATGTAGTAATGAGGATCAGAAGGGTGTAAGGGAATAGAACTGAGTAGAGTAGAACCTTATAGGAAACTACGGCCCGGTACAGGCACCGAGGGCACAGGCCGCCGGCATACATCCCTGCCTACGCCCAGCAGCGCGGAGCGGCTCCACGTCAGCATCCGGAAACCCGAGAACAAAGCCGGCGCCGGTGCTGGTGCGCGGGTGCTGGTGCGCGGGTGCTGGTGCGCGCGAGCGCGGCCGTGTTTACCACTGGAACGGTGTGACAGCTTGTCAATCTCTGTGAGCATCAGCTGCTGGTAATTGCACAAATGGCTGCGGTTAGTCATTATCTAAACCCGCTTACTGAGCCGCCGCTAACTCTGTCGGTAAACCGAGGACAATTAGCTCCCAATAAGCCGGCGTAAACATCCACGGCGCTCCTTCCTTCCTGGGGAATTCGCTCATTAA
The DNA here is from genome assembly GCA_024036415.1 of Prochilodus magdalenae. Classification (NCBI taxonomy): domain Eukaryota; kingdom Metazoa; phylum Chordata; class Actinopteri; order Characiformes; family Prochilodontidae; genus Prochilodus; species Prochilodus magdalenae. The sequence goes on from JAMWET010002622.1 coordinate 57,202, forward strand.
TATTCATAAGGTCCATCCGCAGGCCCGGCTAAGCAAATAAATAAATAAACAATAATAAGCTGCGGTTCTGTGCGGAGGCTAAGCGCTTAAATTGATTTAGCATTAGCGGTGTATTCAGAGAGGCTTAGCATTCCTGTTTATTGTTTCCGCATTTTTCCCCATTTAAAAAAAGACTCGTCTCCAATCCCAATCACGACTGATCCCGCCCCTGACTCCGCTGTCGTCTGCTTGTTAAGGCCAATATTGAAATCCTCCTGTGGGGCTTATGCGGGGGAAAATCTGCAATGGAAATCAGGCGCATCTGTTTGGAGAGCGATTGCTTTTCCCCAAGGATCCGACGGCAGCGGCGCTACTCCAAAAAATAAATAAATAAATAAATAAATAAATAAAAACACACCAGCGCGCCGGTGACAAGTAAACCCAAATCATCACTGATGTTATTTATTTTCAAATGTTTCTCACTTGACAGGCGACATCTTGTTCCGCGCCCCGTTTCCCATGAGGCTCTGCGTCTCTTTCTCTTCTCCGGTCGGATCTCCGGTTCCTCTCTCTCTCTCTCTCTCTCTCAGGCAGACGTCTCCTGGCTGACACCAAAGCAGCGGGGACTTGCTCGGGAATTTGTTCCAATCCCGAACGCACGCGGCGTGAGCGAGCGCGCGCGCCCGCCGAGGTTGTTTACACACCTCCGGATCTGTCGAGACGGCTGTCGCAGCTGTCAGCTTCCAGCCGAGGAGATCCGCCGGAACGTCGCTCTCCAATCGGACTGAAAGGAACGGGAATAAACACTCTGCTCCGAAATAACAAGGAGCCTGAGCGGCCCGTGTGCCGATCCGACTGCTGTGAATAAACCCCACTTGAGTGTAATTCTTTCTGCGGCGATGCTTCATGCAATTCCGATCTCGGAATTCCAATCTTTGGAATGCTGCGTAAACTGTTGTTATGGCAGATGAAGATTGGGTTTTGGTTTCCTACAAATATCCGTGTTCGGTTGGCGATGAAGGAAATCACGTTGCCAAACTGGAGCTCGCTAGCTTGCTCAGTATTCCCGATTTCATGGAAAACGTGCTTCCCTCACTGAAAGTGTTTGGCTGTAGAGATGTTGGAATATTGGCTCGGTGCAGATTCACTTACAAACCCAGTTCCAGAAAAGTACCGACAGCACACATGACTATAACCACAGCAGGCAGTGACCTATAAACCCGCTCTGGTGTAGGAGTAACGTTCCTCACGGAGCGCCTGCAGAATTCCAGGTGTTGTACCCTCTACAGCGCAGAACATCATCAGCAGATTCCGAGAATCCAGAGAATCTCTGTGCGTGAAGGATAAGGCCGAAAACCACAGCCGAATGACCTTTGACCCCTCATACAGCACTGGGTATATGTTTGGGCTAGTAGTGGAGTATAGGAGGGGATTGGTGGAGGTGTATTAGTGTGGGAGGGGGGTATTGTGTGCGGGTGTTGGGGGTATTGGAGGGGATTGGTGGTGGTGAATTAGTGTGGGGGGGGTATTGGAGGGGATTGGTGGGGGTGTGTTAGTGGAGGTGTATAAGTGGGTGGGGGTGTGTGGGGGTGCGTTGGGGTATCATGTGGGGATGTGTTGGGGGTATGGGGTGTCTGTTGGGGTAATGTGTGGGGGTTTGTTGGGGGTATTATGTGGGGATGTGTTGGGGTATTATGTCGGGGGTAGTGTGTTGGGGTATTATGTGGGGATGTGTTTGGGGTATGGGGGGTGTGTTGGGGTGTGTTGGGGTATTATGTGGGGATGTGTTGGGGTGTGTTGGGGGTATTATGTGGGGATTTATTGGGGGTATTACGTCGGGGTGTGTTGGGGGTATGGGGTGTCTGTTGGGGTAATGTGTGGGGGTTTGTTGGGGGTATTATGTGGGGATGTGTTGGGGTATTATGTCGGGGGTAGTGTGTTGGGGTATTATGTGGGGATGTGTTTGGGGTATGGGGGGTGTGTTGGGGTAATGTGTGCGGGTGTGTTGGGGTATTATGTGGGGATGTGTTGGGGTGTGTTGGGGTATTATGTGGGGATTTATTGGGGGTATTACGTCGGGGTGTGTTGGGGGTATTATGTGGGGATGTGTTGGGGTAATGTGTGGGGGTGTGTTGGGGGTATTATGTCGGGGTGTGTAGGGTGTAGTGTGTTGGGGGTATTATGTGGGGATGTGTTGGGGTATTATGTGGGGATGTGTTGGGGTATTATGTGGGGATGTGTTGGGGTAGTGTGTTGGGGGTATTATGTCGGGGTGTGTTGGGGTAGTGTGTTGGGGGTATTATGTCGGGGTGTGTTGGGGTAGTGTGTTGGGGGTATTATGTCGGGGTGTGTTGGTGGTGGTGTGTTGGGGTATTATGTCGGGGTGTGTTGGGGGTAGTGTGTTGGGGTTATTATGTGGGGGTGTGTTGGGGGTATTATGTGGGGATGTGTTGGGGGTGGTGTGTTGGGGTATTATGTGGGGATGTGTTGGGGGTGTTATGTGGGGATGTGTTGGGGTAGTGTGTTGGGGGTATTATGTCGGGGTGTGTTGGGGTAGTGTGTTGGGAGTATTATGTCGGGGTGTGTTGGTGGTGGTGTGTTGGGGTATTATGTGGGGGTGTGTTGGGGGTATTATGTGGGGATGTGTTGGGGGTGGTGTGTTGGGGTATTATGTCGGGGTGTGTCGGGGTGTGTTGGGGTTATTATGTGGGGGTGTGTTGGGGTGGTGTGTTGGGGTATTATGTCGGGGTGTGTCGGGGTGTGTTGGGGTTAGTATGGGGGGATGTGTTGGGGGTGGTATGTCGGGGATGTTGTTGTGGGGGTATTTATGTGGGGGGGTGTTATTATGTTGGGGGATGTGTTGGGTTATGTGTTGTGTTGGGGGTATTATGTCGGGGTGTGTTGGGGGTGGTGTGTTGGGGTTATTATGTGGGGGTGTGTTGGGGGTGTTATGTCGGGGTGTGTTGGGGTTATTATGTGGGGATGTGTTGGGGGTATTATGTCGGGGTGTGTTGGGGGTGGTGTGTTGGGGTATTATGTCGGGGTGTGTTGGGGTTATTATGTGGGGATGTGTTGGGGGTGTTATGTCGGGGTGTGTTGGGGTAGTGTGTTGGGGTTATTATGTGGGGATGTGTTGGGGTAGTGTGTTGGGGGTATTATGTCGGGGTGTGTTGGGGTAGTGTGTTGGGGTATTATGTCGGGGTGTGTTGGGGGTATTATGTCGGGGTGTGTTGGGGGTGGTGTGTTGGGGTATTATGTCGGGGTGTGTTGGGGTAGTGTGTTGGGGTATTATGTCGGGGTGTGTTGGGGGTATTATGTGGGGGTGTGTTGGGGGTATTATGTGGGGATGTGTTGGGGGTATTATGTCTGGGTGTGTTGGGGGTAGTGTGTTGGGGTGTTATGTGGGGATGTGTTGGGGGTATTATGTCTGGGTGTGTTTGTTGGTAGTGTGTTGGGGTGTTATGTGGGGATGTGTTGGGGGTATTATGTCTGGGTGTGTTGGGGGTAGTGTGTTGGGGTGTTATGTGGGGATGTGTTGGGGGGTATGGGGTGTGTGTGTTGGGGTAATGGGGGCGGGGTTTATCGAGTACAGCTGTGATGTAAACGCTGAGCTCTTCCAGTAGTCGCTCCAGCAGCTAACAGTGAACGGTCGGCTGCTGCTGATTGGCCATCGTTGCTGAGTGCAGAGCTGGGCGGGTAAAGGGTCCTGTTAGCGTAACTGAGAACACAGGTGGTACGACCAATCAGACTGTGTGGGCGGGGCTGTTTTCCGGTGCTGTGTTGCTGTCAGTGGTGCGTCACAGACTACCTTGACTTTCACCTTCCTGGCAGCAGCTGGGCCTCTGGCTGGTTCTGTACGCTCACCCGGGTCACTATCTGTGTGTGTGTGTGTGTGCCTGTGTGTGAGTGAGTGTGTGTGTCTGTGTGTATGTGTGTGTGCCTCTGTGTGTGTGTGTGTGTGTGTGTGTGTGTGTGTGTGTGTGCCTCTGTGTGTATGCGTGTGTGTGTGTGTGCCTCTGTGTGTATGTGTGTGTGTGTGTGTGTGTGTGTGTGTGTGTGTGTGTGTGTGTCTGTGTGTGTGTGTGTGTCTGTGTGTGTGTGTGTGTGTGTGTGTGTGTGTGTGTGTGTGTGACTCTGTGTGTGTGTGTGTGTGTGTGTGTGTGTGTGTGTGTGTGTGTGTGTGTGTGTGTCTGTGTGTGTGTGTGTGTCTGTGTGTGTGTATGTGTGTGTGTATGTGTGTGTGCCTCTGTCTGTGTGTGTGAGTGTGTGTGTGAGTGTGTGTGTGTGTGCGTACCTGTGTGTGTGTGTGTGTGTGTGCGTACCTGTGTGTGTGTGTGTGTGTATATATGTGTGTATATGTGTGTATATGTGTGTGTGTGTGTATATGTGTGTGTGTGTGTGTGTGAGTGTGTGTGAGTGTGTGTGTGTCTCTGTGTATGTGTGTGTCTGTATGTGTGTGTGTGCGCGCCTGTGTGCGCGTGTGTGTTATTGTGTGTGTGTGGGTGTATGCGTGTGTGCGTACCTGTGTGTGTGCGTGTGTACCCGTGTATGTGCGCCCGTGTGTGTGCGTACCTGTGTGTGTGTGTGTGTTATTGTGTGTGTGTGGGTGTATGCGTGTGTGCGTACCTGTGTGTGTGTGTATGCATGTGTGCATACCTGTGTGTGTGTGTGTGTGTGTGTGTGTGTGTCTGTATGCGTGTGTGCGTACCTCTGTGTGTGTGTGTGTGCGTACCTCTGTGTGTGTGTGTGCGTACCTGTGTGTGTGTGTGTGTTATTGTGTGTGTGTGTGTGTATGCGTGTGTGCGTACCTGTGTGTGTGTGCGCGCCCGTGTGTGTGTGTGCCCGTGTGTGCGTGCCCATGTGTGCGTGCCCGTGTGTGTGTGTGTGTTATTGTGTGTGTGTGTATGCGTGTGTGCGTGCCCGTGTGTGTGTGTGTGTTATTGTGTGTGTGTATGCGTGTGTGCGTGCCTGTGTGTGTTATTGTGTGTGTGTGTGTGTATGCGTGTGTGCGCGCCCGTGTGTGTGTGTGCCCGTGTGTGCGTGCCCGTGTGGAGGCAGGTTGAGCGAGTGAGCGCAGCGGCAGGTAAACGAGCCGTTAGCTCAGGTCATGCTCCCTGTACACAGCGCTCGTGAGGCAGTCCATTTGTCAAAGCGCCTCGGCGGAGCTTTCTGGAGGCCAGGCATTGCCGCCAGCCCCTGCAGGGAAACCCCACCACCACAACCAACCCCCCTCACAGCCTCCACCTCTCCCTACCCCCACCCCCACCCCCCAACACACTGCAGTCCAAAGAGCACAGCTTCAAACCCAGAGAACATTTTAACCCCTCATACTGCAGGATATCCGTCCAGCATTACTCAGCATCCACTATGAATTACTCAGCATCCACTATGAATTATTCAGTATCCACTATGAATTACTCAGCATCCACTATGAATTATTCAGTATCCACTATGAATTATTCAGTATCCACTATGAATTATTCAGTATCCACTATGAATTATTCAGTATCCACTATGAATTATTCAGTATTCACTATGAATTATTCAGTATCTACTATGAATTATTCAGTATCTAGTATGAATTATTCAGTATCTACTATGAATTATTCAGTATCTAGTATGAATTATTCGGTATCCACTATGAATTCCTCAGTAGGAGTTATGTTGCAGGCCGTGCCTGATATTAATAAAGTGTGTTCTATAAATGATTCTGTATTCACTGCTGAGGAATTGAGAGTGTGGCGCTGAGATCATCAGTTGGCGAGCTGTGGACCGGTTCTGGCACATCAGCGAGTTTTCTCTGGCCTGGGCTCATCCTCACACCTACACGTTTATATTAAAACCCTATAAAAATAACTGTATGATCTGCAGATAGGCTCAGCACCCAGCGCTGTCTTCCTGTGAGGAACCTACTCAGACTTATAACCAGGATATTCAGCAACACTTCCTCCGAATCCTGTATCAGGCATTATGGCAGTACAACACTGGGGGCGGAGCTTATATAATGACGTGACTAGTTATATTTACATACGCAGCCCTTTAAAAAACACGAGCATATAGCTTCGTACAGTCAGGTTCCATAACACACTTTAATATGTGTTCATAACTGCACTGTACTGTCTTATAGAGCGCTATGGCAGCTCTCTGGGTTGTTATCCACTTAGCTTTGGCTGCTAGCTGCCTAGCACCTGGAGCCAGCTAGCCTAGCAAGTAGGAAGCGTTTTAAACCCAACAGATGCTGACCTGGACGTACGTCTGGATCTGCTGTGGTGCCACATGCTTGTTATAGGGTGTTACACTGTTCATGTTTACAGTGTGCTTATGAACAGGTATTATAATGCGTCATAGCACCTGACAAAAAAAAACGTCGGTAACACTCTCTATGACTTAGGTATCCATAATGCAGTACAAGTGCATTCATAAAGATCTATAAATCATTCGTAATGCGTTATAATACTTGACATAGGCCTTTGTAACTGTATGTAATGTAAACCACATGCATAAAAACTTCAGATCACCGTGTGATATAATGCTCATAAGCTGCACAGGTGCTGTTTATTTAGATAAACTAATATAATATAATATCTAAAGCCTGTAATTACAGCTTATAAGTGCTCATTAGATGCTATAAGCAGTCATAAATTGCTTTCATTCTGAAGATACTGAGGAACGTCTGAGAGACGTTAGAGTTTAAGCATCATATAAATGATCACCATGTGTATTATTAACGCTTTATGATGCTGGTCTTACCAACAATGTCTGATGTATGTATTATAACGCATTATGTCACTTTGTGCTATAAAGCTTTATACTGTGGTTTTGTTCCAGTTTATGTGCAGTTATTATAAGATTATCATTTATGTACAATTACAAAGGCTTATGTCAGGTATTTGAAAGTGATATGAATGCTTTATAGATCTTTATAGATGTGCTTATAATGCATTATAGAAATCTGATACATAGGAAGTCTTACCAACAAGTTGAATACCTTGAGTAATAAAGAGTCATGTGTGTTATTATAACTCCTCAGAACTATCGTGCGATCTTATATCAGCCACTATAACACACTATGTATACTATATGACGTGTTATAATACATTTATAAAGCATTATGAGTACAGGATTCACAGGATGTGTTACGGGCGCTGCCTTAGCCTCGTTGGTGCCGTTATCGCGCCGGTGTAGTACAAACACCCAACACGTCTCGGCTGATTGACCACGTTTGGGCTGTGTTGGCGGGGGAGCTGCTGGAATTTGATTCCCGCGGTCCGGCTGCTTTAAGGAGAGCGAGGAGCGTCCGTGTTTCCCGACTCGTGGAGCCGAGCTGCACAGTCTTCAGGATTGGTTTCCTGTTGGTCTGCTCGGCGCTGTCCAGGCAGGTCCAGCTGCGTCAGTGGAGAGTCGTTTCTGAGGCCGGTCAGTCCAGTGCGGTCACGCTCCGCTGCACCGGACATCACTCCACTCCGCTAATGGGCTTAGAGGGAGAGCCGGGCCGCAACTCCACCATCCGTCAACATGTCAGAGCAGGGAGAACGGTGGAGCGAGGGAGGGAGAAAGAGGAAGATGGGGAAAACTGAAGAAAGAGAATGAGGGATGAGGAGAGAAAGAAAGTGAGAAAGAGAGAGAGTAAAAACAGAGCAAGATGGAGTAAGAGAGAGAGAGAGAGGGAGAGGGAGGGAGAGAGAGAGAGAGAGAGGGAGGAGAGAGAGAGGAGAGAGAGAGAGGGAGAGAGACAGAAAGTGAGAATGACAGAGAGAGCATGAGAGAGAGAGAGAGAGAGAGTTAACACCAGACGAGAAAGAGAGAGAGAGAGAGAGAGGGAGAGAGAGAGAGACAGAAAGTGAGAATGACAGAGAGAGCATGAGAGAGAGAGAGAGAGAGAGTTAACACCAGACGAGAAAGAGAGAGGAGAGAGAGAGAGGGAGAGAGAGAGAGACAGAAAGTGAGAATGACAGAGAGAGCATGAGAGAGAGAGAGAGAGAGAGAGAGAGAGAGAGAGAGAGAGAGAGAGAGAGAGAGAGAGAGAGAGGGAGAGAGAGAGGGAGAGAGAGAATGCGAGTGAGAGAGAGGGGAGAGAGGGGGGAGAGGAGGGAGAGAGAGAGAGAGAGAGAGAATGAGAGAATGCGAGTGAGAGGGAGAGAGAGAGGGGGGGAGAGAGAGGGAGAGAGGAGAGGGAGAGAGAGAGAGGGAGAGAGAAAGAGAGAGAGAGCGAGGAAGAGAGGAGAGAGAGAGAGGGAGAGAGAGAGAGAGACAGAGAGAGAGAGAGAGAGAGAACAGTAACTGCGGATGCTTTAATCGGATGCTGTTCTCCTATTTTTCCGAAGAGCCCAAAGCGCTCCGAGGTGTTCCCGAACAGACAGGATTCCACAGCTGCTCTTAGCATCAGGCTAGCTAGACTGACTTCAGTTCCGGATCCGATCAGTGTGAATATACCGTTTAATAATACCTGCTAATGACGTACCGTATTTTGTTGATGTCTGATGTTAGTAAAGTCGTTGCTGAGCAACAACACACTGTAGCCATGCTGTAGGCTACAGCGTTAGCTTGGAGTGTGTGCAGTACAGTGTAGACTACAGTCGTACTGCAGTAGAGGTGTAGACTAGTTTAGCTAATTAGCAATGCTAACTAATTCCTTCAGGTGTCTATCCCTATAGGGTAGCACAGCTAGCGCCGTATCCCACCATGGTAACTTAGCTAGGTGGCAGATTTCCATGAGACAGTAGCTAGCATTGTAGCCTGTGATGCTAGCTAACTAGCACTGTTAACAGCTGTAGCCCCCGCTAGAAATACCAGTTTAGCCCAGCATGAAATTCCCACTGGTCTGTGCTGGATTTCCCAGCAGGGTCTGGATGTTTCCTCCTTCCCTAGTTTCCTCTCGTATTCTTTTATTCCTGATTTCCTACCATCCTCCGTCATTCCCTAATTACGTGTTAAATAACGGGACATCAGTATTAGCAGCCAAAGCTTGGGATATAAAGTTTCGGAATATTAATTCCAGAATTCTAATTGGAATCTTTCACACGTACAAGAAGTAGTCCATGAAAGTGCAGCCTTTGGGATATTTTCGGAATCTCTCTCTCTCTCTAAAGCCCCTGAGAGGTTGTTGGAAGTTGTGTTTGGCTCCTCTGGGGGTATAAATCCGCTGAAAGGTAGAGCCGGAGCGTGACGGGGTTATGACTGCCGCTCCACTGCATAAATAGGAAGTGAAATGGCATATGGAGTCGTAAACAGCTCAGACTGCTCCAGATCCCCTCCAAACCGGCCGGATCGGATTGACACGCGCGGAATACTGATGGGGGGAACGCTTCTACAGCAGAGCACGCCAGCGCAGGCTTTCTGATCTGCAGGAATCACAAAGAGCCGATCGGAAAGTCGCCCAGGCACTACACCCTTTCAACACCGGGAGCTCCGACGGTTCTTTAGTAAAGGCACGGGTTCTGTTTAGAACCATGAGTTCTATATAGAACCGTCCTGTGCTTGAGCGTTTCCTCAGATGGGTGGAGAAGGTGTTGTATATGTTTCCTTTATGGATGAAGTTCTATGTAGCACTAAAACCGGTTCTGCTGTTCTACAAGCGTAGCATCATAGCAGCTATCCACTCTTAATGGTGGTTCTTCTAGGGTTCCCTACTAAAGACAATATGTGGAGATAGAATCGTGAACCTTAAGGAACCATTTGCACGCTTAAATTGTTTTTAGCATGTTGGTAGAGAATGTGTGGTGTAGGGTTCTATATGGAACCTTTTTGAAAATGGTTCTATGTAGGACCAAACCAAAGAGCTTGACACTGTAACAGTAGAAGAACCCATTTTTAGTGCTATATAGATGCTACATGTTCTCCATTTATCCGAAGAACATTTTTATCATACAAAGAACCAAATGCAAATGGAACCCTTGAAGAACCGTCATTATTGAGTTCTAGAACAATTGGCATCCTGAATGGCTTGGTGCATGGTGAAATGCTTCTTCAGGTTAATGGCGAATGTGCGGTATATGGTTCTATGTATTACCAAAAAGGGTTCTTCTATCTTCTATTCTATTCTAGGGTTCTTAGAAAAGGCAGTGGTTCTATTTACAACCAAGAATTCCATATAGAACCCTTAACATGCCTAAATTATTTTTTGTATGATGGGATTCCTCTTGAGGTTGATGGAGAACGTCTTACATAGAACCATTATCAAAAAGGTTCTATATAGAACCACATACACACATCTATCCATCTGAAGAACCATGTCACCATGCAAAACACCTTTTAAACATGCAGATGGTTCCCTCAGTGTTTGTGGTTCCATACAGAGTTATAGGCTTTACTAAGGAACCCTGGTGGAACCCTCTCTAAGAGTGCAGTGTTATGATGGTACGCTTCTTAGGGTGCTACGATCAGAACCATGTACATGTTCTACATCAATCTGATGAAACACTTCCATAAAATGGTTCTATCTGGAACTCATGGTTCTAATCCTGAATGATAGGCAGCCGGAGCACGTTTACTAGCCGCCCAGCGGCTCTGGACTAGCCTGGCTAGCGCGGACGGCTAAGCGCTGATGCTAATGTTGTTGTTAGCCTGATTTAGGGAGCAGACCCGAGGCTGTTGTAGAAGCTATTTCGCGGCCGCTGTTGCGGCTGGAGAGTTCTGCTTCCTGTTTGGTGGGGTAGTTAAGGGGGCCCTCTGGGGGAGGGAGGGGGTGCCGGGGCCGTGGGGGGGCATAAATAGACACTATAATGTTTCTAGACACAACCCCGGGGTTACGGTGGGCCTCAGACTTATTAGCTTACGCAGAAAGGCCCCCGGTTTATTCCTGTCCTCGGGTGATTTAAAAATAGACCTAGTCACTTCCATATGTGACCCCGAGGAGGAAGGGGGCTGACGAGGCCGTTCCAGGGCTATTAGCCTTCGTGGCTAATTTAACAGGCCAAAGGCAAAGGCTGCTGGGAAGGAAGGTCTGCACCTACTCAAGCTCAATTGGTTAGGATCACAGACTGCAAGATCCCCAGAGAGAGAGAGAGTGGGGGGGGCAGAGCGGGAGAGAGAGAGAGAGAGAGAGAGAGAGAGAGAGGGGTAGAGGGGGAGAGAGAGAAGAGAGAGAATGATGAAGGGAGAGGAGAGAGAGAGACAAAGAAGGGGAGAGAAAGAGACAGAAAGGGAGAGAGAAAGAGTGCAGGAGAGAGATAGGAGAGAGAGGGAGAGAAAGAGAGAGGAGAGAGAGTGAAAGAGAGGGAGAGAGAAAGAGGGGGAGAGAGAGAGTGCAGTATTTAGAGGAGGAGGTTCTACCGTGGTGCTGCTCGGCCCAGTTAAAGCTCTGGGACGTTAAATAAACGATGTTGTTGGGTTTCAGGACCGCAGTGTTAAAGATGGTGGTCTTTAGGACCATGTGGGCTTCTCTGTTATTTTATTCCAAAGAGGGAACCGCGGTTCTAATTGTTCTATACATAGCAGTTACGATCCCACAGAACGGCATGTGGCCCGGTTCGGAATGTCTGGGCTGATAACAGCTCAGGGCCACACAGGGCCTTGTGTTCTGTCCAATTGCCATAATGTTGGTACATATGGGAACATGGGTTCGGTTCTAGCTAACATAGGCTACTGTGTTAACTTAGCTAGCTAGCTAGAATCCTCTCAGAGGAACTAAATCTGTTTTACTGAAGCGGCCCAGGCTACATTCATAACTTAGCTAGCTTGCTGTGTAGGCTACACTGTGTTCTACAGTTCCTCATTAGGTGGAGTGTATAACTCTAAGCTCTAAATGTAGGTACTGTGGTATAGACTGAGTCTGTTCTACAGTTCCTCATTAGGTGGAGTGTATAACTCTAAGCTCTAAATGTAGGTACTGTGGTATAGACTGAGTCTGTTCTACAGTTTCTCATTAGGTCGAGTGTATAACTCTAAACTCTAAATGTAGGTACTGTGGTATAGACTGAGTCTGGTCTACAGTTTCTCATTAGGTCGAGTGTATAACTCTAAGCTCTAAATGTAGGTACTGTGGTATAGACTGAGTCTGTTCTACAGTTTCTCATTAGATGGAGTGTATAACTCTAAGCTTTAAATGTAGGTACTGTGGTATAGACCGAGTCTGGTCTACAGTTTCTCATTAGGTGGAGTGTATAACTCTAAGCTCTAAGTGTAGGTACTGTGGTATAGACTGAGTCTGTTCTACAGTTCCTCATTAGGTGGAGTGTATAACTCTAAGCTCTAAATGTAGGTACTGTGGTATAGACTGAGTCTGTTCTACAGTTTCTCATTAGGTCGTGTGTATAACTCTAAACTCTAAATGTAGGTACTGTGGTATAGACTGAGTCTGGTCTACAGTTTCTCATTAGGTCGAGTGTATAACTCTAAGCTCTAAATGTAGGTACTGTGGTATAGACTGAGTCTGTTCTACAGTTCCTCATTAGGTGGAGTGTATAACTCTAAGCTCTAAATGTAGGTACTGTGGTATAGACTGAGTCTGTTCTACAGTTCCTCATTAGGTGGAGTGTATAACTCTAAGCTTTAAATGTAGGTACTGTGGTATAGACCGAGTCTGGTCTACAGTTTCTCATTAGGTGGAGTGTATAACTCTAAGCTCTAAATGTAGGTACTGTGGTATAGACTGAGTCTGTTTGAAGGCTGTAGCAGTAGCTGTGAAGTGCTGATTTGTGGGCGGAGCTTGAAAGGTCAGCTGGTAAGGCTGATAAGGGATGAGGCTGGGCTTGTGTTGGAGGTCTGAGCGAGGCGGCGCCTTAGAGGCCAATTATAATCCGAATCTCCCTCCAGATAGAAGTCCCATGACCAACATGGGGATGTCATGACATTTTCAAGGTCACGTTTAATAAAACGAGGTATTTAAGGAATTCCTGGAATTTTCTCGTAGCCGGGTCGTGCTCCGGGGTCGCGGCTGTTTGCTCGAAAAGCGGGGAAAAGAAAAACAATACCCGAACTGCTCGGAACGGGGCGGAACGGGGCGGTAATTATGGGAAATCTCTCCTGGCACCTCCACGCTACGTTCCATGCCGCTCTTGATGTGGGCGCAGCTCTTACAGTGCGCCGGTCTTGTGGTTTCACATATGACGAGGCGTTCCCTCCTTTTTCCCCGTTCGCAGTCAGACGGCTGCTGTTTTCCCTCTCTGGCCTGAGCCGTATCAGCCGGGCCTAATGCCTCCCAGCGTGTCTGCACTTAGTTAGTGGATTTCAGAGTGTTATTGAGTTTAAATAGGCTGTAAAGTGCGTTTGCCGGACAATGCGGCACTATCTGACTCGCCCCCGGGGCCGCAGGCCTGCGTCGGAATCGGGTGGAGGAAAACGGCCAGCTCTAGAAAAAATACATTTATCAAACATTAGGAACAGACTTCTAATGGCACCAGCTTTTAAAGCCGGAGTCACACAGAGAAGAGTGCTCGGGCATTGTGTGTCTAATCCAGAGGTCCGCGTTGGGTCTGTTCGGTTTGTGTCCTGCGGTTTAAAGGGCCCGTATGATAGAAACACTCAACATATACATATACACTCATCAAGGGAACAGCTGCACCCAGAAGGATCACCCCACTGCCAGACGGCTGCACCACGCAGGACTACATGCACACAGACCGTTACCACGACTGTCCTTAACACCACGTCACCGTCACCAAACACTGCAGTGGTGTCGTACCAGACTGTCATGGAGTGACTCAGAATGGCAGCGGGTCATCTTCAGTGACGAGTCCCGCTTTAGTCTTGGTGGAGACGCCCAACGAATCCGTGTGTGGAGGCACCGTGGTCAGCACCGAGATGAACGGTGTGTAGTCACACGTCCAGAAGGCCTGGTGTCCCTCCACCTCCACCCCTACCGCACCATCTGCAGGAACTGTGTGAGGATGTTCAAGCTGCATGGGATGGATTATCACAGGACTCCATCAGGAACCTCTACAGCTCCATACCGAGACGTCTGGCGTGTTGGGTTAGCGAACACGGCGGCCCGACGCCATACTGAGAGACAGACTTCTGTATGTGTAGCTCAATAAATATTGATCATATCAGTCTAAATTTATCACCAGTTATTGATCCTGGTACCCTTTATCCTCCTTCCCCACACACCGCACTCCCGCACCTCCTCCTGGGAGCAGGTGGTCTTTAGACAGTGAGTGTTTAAAGTCCCCGGACAAAACAGACGAGCCCCCTGTGTGTTTAAGGTGGTAGTATCTTCAGGCTCCTGCAGATGGCGCTGTTAATGGTGCTGGTGGAGGTGTTACATGGCGTTAGGTAGGGTACAGGGGGATGCGAGCCCAGTGAGCGGTGTATATGTTGTATATATACCTCTGGAGGAATGTAAGAGCCCACCTGTCAGTGTCTGTAGGTGTGCAGGTTCTGGGTCTGTGTTGGTTCTGTTTGGTTCTCTACACTACTGGAACCATATCTCCCAAACTCCAGATCAGATGATTTACAAAATCACTAATGACCTCCAGAAGCCTGTTTTTAGAACCATGCTCGCTGTGCGTCTCACCCCAGCCACCGCTCGCCAGTCTCTCTGTAGGTCACTCGAGGTCATCTTACGGTGGGTAAGGGACATTGGAATGAGGTGGCGCTCATCACGGTCAGTAGAGAGGGGGTTTGGCCCTCTGCCAGTCTGTAGCTGTGTTGTCCTGTGTGTTTGCTGCTGGACCTTGTTCTTATGAACCAGACGCTCACTGTATCTGCCTGTAAAGCTAGAACCCAACCTTCGGTTCCTCACTGAGAACCTGCTGTACATGTGGAGGTGGTGATGTAAGAGGAAGCTGGAGTGGCTCTGATTTATTTCTCTCTCTCTAGAACCGTTCTGTCTCTCACCGGAGCTTTCTGAATGAGTTCTCATTATGCAGGAATTCTGGAAAACCGGTGGTGTTCCCCCTGAGCGTGGGCCAGGCCCTGTGTGCGGGTTCTGCTCTGCGAGCGGTTGCTAATGAAACACAAGCGAGCGTGCTTGTCGACAGCAGTCAGCGCGGTGGCTAATGCATTATGGAACAAAGAAACAAAAGGCCAATATGAACCCGGTGTACGCTACTTTGCCCCGGTCTCCTGGGCTCTGTACCGCTAATTAGAGAAAAAGCCCCTTTTGCCCTCTCTCCTCTATTATCCCCCTCTCCTCTCCTCCCTCGCTCCCTCCTTTTCCCCTGGGGGCTCCGGGGCGGAGGTTGGAAAGGCCTCCCCCTCGTTTGGACGAGTGCTTTGGGTCTTTAAAGCTCGGTCCCGCGGGAGACGGGAGGAGAAACCCTGTCAGTCCGCAGAGCAGATGGAGAGAGCCATGAAAAAAGGGAAAAGAAACAGAGAGAGGAGGGAGAGGAGAGGAGGGAGAGGAGAGGAGGGAGAGGAGGCCAGGAGAGCCTGCTTCCTTTGTGACTAGCGATAGCTAGCTAAGGTGGCCACTCCATAGCCTAGCGGTGGACGTAGCAGATGAGCTAATATTCCTGAAGTGAATAAAATCGGATTCTTCACGGAGAGAAGGAAACAAAGGAGAGGAGGAAGAGGGGAAGAGAGTTCCTTTTCTCCGCTAGCTGCTTAACATAGTGAGTTCATGGCCTGTTTTAGCAGCGCGAGGACGTAGCGGATTAGCAAACATGGTCATTACATTCAATACAGAAGGTTTTTAATGGAAAGAGAGAGAGAGAGAGAGAGAGAGAGAGAGGTATCATTTCATTAAGTGTCTTAGAGCCAGTCTATAGCTGCTAGCCTTTATTAGCAGAGTGATGTAGCAGATTAGCGTACATCATTAAAACAATATGCCCAAATAACTAATGAAAGAGAGAAGCAAAGGAGGAAGAAGAAGAAAGGTGAAGACAGTCAGTCTCGTGTTTTAGATTTTGTTTGCTAGCTAGCTAAATTTAAAGAGGCCAACAGCATAGCAGGTTAGCATAACAGCGTAGCATTGCAGGTTAGCATAACAGATCAGCATAGCAGGTTAGCATAACAGCGTAGCATTGCAGGTTAGCATAACAGATCAGCATAGCAGGTTAGCATAACAGCGTAGCATTGCAGGTTAGTATAACAGATCAGCATAGCAGGTTAGCATAACAGCCTAGCATTGCAGGTTAGCATAACAGATCAGTATAGCAAGTTAGCATAACAGCGTAGCATTTCAGGTTAGCATAACAGATCAGTATAGCAGGTTAGCATAACAGCGCAGCATTGCAGGTTAGCATAACAGATCAGCATAGCAGGTTAGCATAACAGCGTAGCATTACAGGTTAGTATAACAGATCAGCAAAGCAGGTTAGCATAGCAGGTTAGCATCATCAGTTAAATGTACTAAAACTTTGGGAGGCCAAAAAAGGAGATACCGGAGGAGCGAAGAAGGTTAGAGGGAGAGCAAGAGGTTCATTTCCTTTCAGATATTTGCTAGCAAAAACGGACAGTGGTGTTATCCGCTGAGCTACGCCAACGAACCATATAGCCTGTATTAGCAGCTAAGGAGCAATCTGTCATTAAAGAGAGATTAAACACAAAAGGAGAAAGTAAACGTAACACGTAAAGTAAAGGAGAAAGAAAGAAGAACAGGAAAGAGAAGAAGTTCATTTCTTTGATGACTAGCTGGTTACAGTAGCTAGTGCAGCCGTATTTCAGCTAAGGCGTAGCTTATTAGCTACGACACGTTAAACCAGTTGCTGCTCAAAAATAAGAAATAAAGAAAAAACTAATGAAAGGAAAGTAAAGAAACACAAAGCTGTTTTCCAGATAGCCTATAGGCTAGATTAGCATTACAATGTAGCAGGCTAGCCAACTCATTAACGTTATCATTAGGATAAAATTTAATCAAAACATTCCTGTATCGGACGAAAAGGAGAAGGAAGTCTCTTCAGGACGCTCGCTATAAGGTGGACAGTCCGTAGAGACTAGCAGGACAGAGATTAGCAGATTAGCAGGAAATCGGTTAAAACATTTTCCAAAGGCAGACCAGGGAGTGAGGGAGTGGGAAGCTAATGCTAATGCTATAATAACTTAGGAAGAGCTAGCGTCAGATTTAGATTAGCATAGATACGGTAGCACTGCCAAGACAGGTCCTACTGCGAGAGAACCCATGCAGACACGGATTACGGAAGGAGCGAAGCTAGCGCTGTGATATGGATGGGACTAGGATCTAGCCAAACAGGATTCCTTAGCCGTGTAGGAGGTGCCGGGCTGGAACTGAGGCAGAACATGACTTCACGCCGTCTCAAACCAAGCAGCAAGTTTCACTTCCCTAAAGGAGAAACATTTTTCTCCGGTCTTCTGTCCTGATCCGACTCCGTCGCAGCCCAGCGTGAAGCTGATTCATATCCACCGAGCTGAAACTGCATATCCCTTATAGCGACAGCGATGACGCATCAGTTCCCAGCCACCCGTTTTCACGCTCGCGCTAGCTCCCCGTCATGCTGTTTACTCAGCGTGGACTAGCGTGCAGTTATTATGTAGCTCTAGCATTAGCGCCCAGGTGTTAGCTGGAGGGCTACGAGACCAGTAGGCAGGTTGGTACTTCTTACTGAGTTAGCCTAGCGGTGAATCACTGGGCCGCTTTCATCGTGCAATGTACACACGGTGCAAAGAGCAGGTCCAGAAGAACCGCACTCTAGAAGCCATGTTCCAGCCTGTACTGCCTTATGAACACAGCACGGCCAATCAGAGCAGAGCTCATTTACATATCTCCTCTCTGTATTTCCCTGATTCCCTCTTTAGCGCTGTAGCGTCACCGCTCCATCTGCGTTCATCTACTCAGATGGCCTTATCGACTCTGTGCATCCTATACTGCTGAGATTCCATCAGCCACTTTGCTGGTGATGCACTGAAAGCGACTCCGGCCCAGTCCCGCCGGTGCTGGAGTCATCCGGAGCGCCGCTGTCATTAGTGCTGTGCTGCTAATAAGAATGCAGTAAGAGTAAACACGCTCCTCTGGCAGCACACAGCGACGGGGAGGCGCTGTTAGTATGCTGTGCATGAGCGTCGGGAAGGCTTCACGCCTGAATTAGGAATTTGCCGGAGCTTTGGTGACCCAGGCTAACCGCTAATTAAGCCGTGTGGAATCTTATAGGCCGGATAACGGAACCCACATACGCAGATAGAGGGCGCGGATGTTCGGTTCTCAGTGCTGCGCATGTTCGTGTTAGACGAATTTCACACGCGTCTCAGGAATGTTATGTAGCTAGCTAGTACGCTAGCCAATTAATTTACACTGCTGTTCGGAATTCCTCTGATGCTGCAGGAGCTGTGGAAGGTTCTATGCCGACTGAGGAACCTTTAGAACTTGAGGATACAGAATGTGTTAGGAAATGTCAATTAATAGATTGAAGTGCAGTTTATACTAGAACACTGTTTGATGTTCCCACTAAGTTGGAACATTGCTGTGAGGATCTGATTGAGTATTAGTGAGGTCAGGT
Organism: Prochilodus magdalenae; assembly: GCA_024036415.1. NCBI lineage: Eukaryota > Metazoa > Chordata > Actinopteri > Characiformes > Prochilodontidae > Prochilodus > Prochilodus magdalenae. The sequence continues at coordinate 75,513 of JAMWET010002622.1, forward strand.
ACTGATGTTGGAACATTGCTGTGAGGATCTGATTGAGTATTATTGAGGTCAGGTACTGATGTTGGAACATTGCTGTGAGGATCTGATTGAGTATTAGTGAGGTCAGGTACTGATGTTGAACATTGCTGTGAGGATCTGATTGAGTATTATTGAGGTCAGGTACTGATGTTGGAACATTGCTGTGAGGATCTGATTGAGTATTATTGAGGTCAGGTACTGATGTTGGAACATTGCTGTGAGGATCTGATTGAGTATTAGTGAGGTCAGGTACTGATGTTGAACATTGCTGTGAGGATCTGATTGAGTATTATTGAGTTGCTAGTGAGGATTCAGGTTACTGATGTTGGAACATTGCTGTGAGGATCTGATTGAGTATTAGTGAGGTCAGGTACTGATGTTGAACATTGCTGTGAGGATCTGATTGAGTATTATTGAGGTCAGGTACTGATGTTGGAACATTGCTGTGAGGATCTGATTGAGTATTAGTGAGGTCAGGTACTGATGTTGAACATTGCTGTGAGGATCTGATTGAGTATTAGTGAGGTCAGGTGCTGATGTTGAACATTGCTGTGAGGATCTGATTGAGTATTATTGAGGTCAGGTACTGATGTTGGAACATTGCTGTGAGGATCTGATTGAGTATTATTGAGGTCAGGTGCTGATGTTGAACATTGCTGTGAGGATCTGATTGAGTGTTAGTGAGGTCAGGTGCTGATGGTGGATGGTCAGTTCCGGATCGCTCCTGCTCATTCCAAAGATACTGGATGGAGCTCCGTCACAGGCAGTCCCACTGCTCCACACCTCTCTAGCTTGGCCTTGAACATGGTGCCCTTAGACTCACGTGTGGGTTCTCCAGAGCGTCCGGTTCTATTATACCTTTCTAAGGAACCTGAAAGCAGCTGAATTCACTGAACGCTACAAGGTCGGAGTTAGCTGGATCGATAGATCTGTGCATAACATCTGGATAAGACATTCCAGTCCATGAGAATTTACAAAACACAAGCACGCAGTGGGTGCTCCTAGAGATCATGGTTCTGCTGTATATAGAACCAGTATCTCTACTAAGGAACCCTTGGAGAACCCTCTCTTTTCAGTGGAATAGCCGTGCTAGTGTGCTAGTGCTGTAGCCCCACTAATTTAACCCCCCGTGTCCTCTTCGTCCCTCCTCCTCCCGCCCACCCGAACCCACGAGGAAGCTTTGTTTACGTTTTGGGTCAGGCCGGTGATCAGAGCCGGCCCGCGGAGCTGCTGCGCGTAAACAGCTGGCTTGTATTCCGTAATCCGATTTAAAACCTCACTGCCGTAAATTTAATTCAATGAGCGTAATGCGATCTTCCTAACTCACTTCATCCCATTTGCTTGCTGTTGATTTGTTTTTCACGAGGGATTTTTTCCCGATCCTAACTCCTTCACGTCTTCTCTCTCCTCTGGCTGATTGATCCGATTTCCTGTTTTGACGTCGTGCGGGAACGCTGCGAGTTCGGGGGCCGGGCCCTTTGTCGTGGTTTATTCCAGAGGTTTCTGGGAGATCAGGACCGGGTCAAACGCATTAGTGAAACGTGAGCTGCACGTGTTTGTGTTAGTAGCCTATCCTACCTGATGATCTCCTCGGGGGGGGGTGACCAGAAGATCCTGAAACGCGATCTCCTCCCCGAGGAAGCCGCGCAGTCTCTTCTGCATTAGCTGCTCATTTGGAGGTAATCAGTTCATCTGGCGGTGCCGATGAGTGCTGCCGGGTTTAGAGGCCCTGCTCTCTTTTCCAGCCCAGAAGAACTGTATGGTCCTCGTGCAGCAACAGGAGGCCCGGTTCCCAACAGTACGCAGAGCAGGGTTAGGGTACGGCGTGCTGTTAGCGCTCTCCGGTCTCGCTGTGCTGCGCCGAGCAGTAACGTTAGCCTGACAGGGAAACAGTTCATCTAGTCAAGTCAAGAATCCGGGTCTGAGCCCCTAGTGAGCAAACCAGAACCAACAGTGGCAAGGAAAACCCCCTCAGAGGAAGAACCCTCGAGGGGAACCCAGACTCAAAAGGGGAACCCATCCTCTTCAGGTCGACCCTAGAACTAACACAGAACAGATCAGAGTTTAGAATTATAGGCAATCAATAGGAGACGTGTTAAGTGAGTGTTGAGTGTTGTAGGAGAAGTGTTGAGTGTGTTTAGGAGGAGTGTTGAGTGTTTAGAAGAAGTGTTGAGTGTTTAGAAGGAGTGCTGAGTGTTTAGAAGGAGTGTTGGGTGTTTTAACTAGAGGTGTTGAGTGTTTAGGAAGAGTATTGAGTGTTGTAGGAGAAGTGTTGAGTGTTTAGGAGGAGTGTTGAGTGTTTTAGTTGAAGTGTTGAGTGTTTTAGGAGACGTGTTTAGTGTTTAGGAGAAGTGTTGAATGTTTTAGGAGAAGTGTTGAGTGTTTAGGAGATGTGTTGAGTGTTTTAGGAGAAGTGTTGAGTGTTTAGGAGATGTGTTGAGTGTTTTAGGAGAAGTGTTGAGTGTTTAGGAGATGTGTTGAGTGTTTTAGGAGAAGTGTTAAGTGTTTAGGAGAAGTGTTGTGTGTTAAGGAGAAGTGTTAAGTGTTTTAGGAGAAGTGTTGTGTGTTAAGGAGAAGTGTTGAGTGTTTTAGGAGAAGTGTTGAGTGTTTAGGAGGAGCGTTGAGTGTTTAGGAGGAGTGTTGAGTGTTTAGGAGATGTGTTGAGTGTTTTAGGAGAAGTGTTGAGTGTTTAGGAGGAGCGTTGAGTGTTTTAGGAGAAGTGTTGAGTGTTTAGGAGGAGTGTTGAGTGTTTAGGAGATGTGTTGAGTGTTTAGGAGGAGTGTTGAGTGTTTTAGGAGGAGCGTTGAGTGTTTAGGAGGAGCGTTGAGTGTTTAGGAGGAGTGTTGAGTGTTTAGGAGGAGCGTTGAGTGTTTTAGGAGAAGTGTTGAGTGTTTAGGAGGAGCGTTGAGTGTTTTAGGAGGAGCGTTGAGTGTTTAGGAGGAGTGTTGAGTGTGTAGGAGATGTGTTGAGTGTTTAGGAGGAGCGTTGAGTGTTTAGGAGGAGTGTTGAGTGTTTAGGAGGAGCGTTGAGTGTTTAGGAGGAGCGTTGAGTGTTTAGGAGGAGCGTTGAGTGTTTAGGAGGAGTGTTGAGTGTTTAGGAGGAGCGTTGAGTGTTTAGGAGGAGCGTTGAGTGTTTTAGGAGGAGCGTTGAGTGTTTAGGAGGAGCGTTGAGTGTTTTAGGAGGAGCGTTGAGTGTTTAGGAGGAGTGTTGAGTGTTTAGGAGGAGCGTTGAGTGTTTAGGAGACGTGTCCCTGAAACCACAGTGCAGTCAGACCAGTACCGTTCTCCTGGTACCGCCAAACCCAGACTCGTCCATCAGACAGCCAGACGGAGAAGTGTGATTGGTCACTCCAGAGAACACGCCTCCACTGCTCTACACACTGTTCCTGAGCTGATCTGAAGGACACATGAAGGTTGGAGGTCTGTAGTGATGGGCTCTGTAGAAAGTTGGTGACCTCTGTGACCTATGACCCTCAGCGCCCGCTGACCCCGCTCTGTCATTGTACGTGGTCTAACACTTGGTGGCTGAGCTGCTGTCGTTCCCCATCATTCCCACTGTGTTCTAATCCCACTGACAGTGGACTGTGGAATATTTAGTAGGAGGGAATTTCACCACTGGACTTGTAGCACAGGTGGATCCTATCACGGTACCACGCTGGAGTTCACTGAGCTCCTGAGAGCGACCCATTCTCTCACTAACGTCTGTAGGAGCAGTCTGCATGTCTAGGAGCTCGGTTATACACCTGTGGACGTGGAGGTGACTGGAACACCTGGACTCAGTGATTAGGATGGGGGTGTGAATACTTTTAGATAATATAGTGTAGGTGGGCAGAAACGATACAGCGTAAAAACAATGTCTTAGTTTAGCCCCGCCCACTTGTACTGAAGTTATATAGAGTGTTTCAGCATGTACTGCCTTTTGAGCACCACCCAGCCAATCATAGCAGAGCTCATTTACATATACAGAGTGTTTAGGATACAGTAAACCTTCAGGCCCTGTACATGAGCATGTGAGTTTGATTGTACAGACGTGAAGGAAATAGGTACCGTGTGCGGTGGAACCGGCTCGTACCGCGATGCCGTATCGCCGCTCCTTCTCCAGACCTTCTGTTATTCCCTCCTCTCTCAAATCCCGCACCCCTCCTGTCCCCCTTTCTGTTCATCCCCCACTCCTCCTACAGGGGTTTCATTATGCACCTCTGGAGCCGCGGCAGGGTTAGCAGTGTGGCGCTCCGCGGGGGTCTGCGCGCCCCCCCGGCGCAGCCTGGGTAAATCTGCCGGAGCAGCTGGAGGCCGGAGAGCGGTGTGCGGGCCGCGGCGGTGCTCATAAACACAGAGGATTAGCATATCTAACACAGGCTCGGGCAGAGAGCGCTGCCGGGGACAGGAGACGGGGGCGAGCGGACGCGTCCTTTCTGAGCTCCTCCGGCATCGAACACGGCAACATACGGCAGAGGAGGAGGAACACCCGCACCGCAGCCCAGCCACACACTCCCTCTACCGCTCCCCTCTCTCAACCACACACTCCCTCTACCTCTCCCCTCTCTCAGCCACACACTCCCTCTACCTCTCTCACTCGCTCTCTCAACCACACACTCCCTCTACCTCTCCCCTCTCTCAGCCACACACTCCCTCTACCTCTCTCACTCGCTCTCTCAGCCACACACTCCCTCTACCTCTCTCACTCGCTCTCTCAGCCACACACTCCCTCTACCTCTCTCTCTCCCCTCTCTCAACCACACACTCCCTCTACCTCTCTCTCTCCCCTCTCTCAGCCACACACTCCCTCTACCTCTCTCTCTCCCCTCTCTCAGCCACACACTCCCTCTACCTCTCTCTCTCCCCTCTCTCAGCCACACACTCCCTCTACCTCTCTCTCTCCCCTCTCTCAACCACACACTCCCTCTACCTCTCTCTCTCCCCTCTCTCAGCCACACACTCCCTCTACCTCTCCCCTCTCTCAACTACACACTCCCTCTCTCTCTTCTCGCTCAGCCACACACTCCCTCTACCACTCACACTCGCTCTCTCAACCTCACACTCCCTCTACCTCTCTCTCAGCCACACACTCCCTCTACCTCTCCCCTCTCTCAGCCACACACTCCCTCTACCTCTCCCCTCTCTCAGCCACACACTCCCTCTACCTCTCCCCTCTCTCAGCCACACACTCCCTCTACCTCTCCCCTCTCTCAGCCACACACTCCCTCTACCTCTCTCACTCGCTCTCTCAGCCACACACTCCCTCTACCTCTCTCTCTCCCCTCTCTCAGCCACACACTCCCTCTACCTCTCTCTCAGCCACACACTCCCTCTACCTCTCCCCTCTCTCAGCCACACACTCCCTCTACCTCTCCCCTCTCTCAGCCACACACTCCCTCTACCTCTCTCTCTCCCCTCTCTCAGCCACACACTCCCTCTACCTCTCTCACTCTCTCCCTCTATATAGTTCTCAACTCGCTCTCTCAGCCACACACACTCCTCTAACCACTCCCCTCTCTCCCTCTACACTCCTCTCTCCTCTCTCTCAGCCACACACTCCCTCTACTCTCTCACTCGCCTCTCTCAGCACACACTCCCTCTACCTCTC